>BLKM01006263.1:855558-1000558 GCA_013340265.1 Coptotermes formosanus | reverse complement strand
TGCAGTTACAGAACTACTGTGCAGGGTTTGGAGATGGAAAGGGCAGCTTCCATGCCAGTAAAGTGCGATTTGTAAATGAGCCTGTAGAATCTGAAGAAAATAGGTGAGTTGGCATCTGGTGATCGTGTGACTAGTGCTAAGTGCCCAGAGCATTTCAAGAAAATGATCGAGGATGACAGCTTACCACAGCAAGTCTTCTAACCTTGATGAGACAGGCTAGTTCTGGGAGAAGATGCCAAGTGTACATTCATATACAAGAATGAAAAAATGTTCCAGATTTTAAAGTTGCAGAGGATTCTACCACATTGCTTTTCTGTTGCTATGCTTTGTGGGGACTTCAGCATAAAACCTTTCTAACAAATGCAGATGCAAATTATTTCATGTTTATTCCCTAATTTAATTGTTACCATGTATCGTATGTCTTCAGTTCCCTCAACCCCATTTATCTTACAAGCTCATAACTTTGCATGTTGCAGTTTTACCTTTCACATGATTTTTCAAGAATATAACCCCCTTGAACCATGAGGGTTTGCTATATAATTCCTCTGGATACCACCCAAAATGTCGTGTTTTTATTTCTTGCAATCAATAATAACAGTCTGTAGGATGTTTTAACTTCTGAGGTGGGTGTGACACTAGTGCCACTTCATTTAACAGTAGTGAAGTGATGCACAATAATAGATTTTTGGAAAATATGCAACTTTTGTTAAGCTAATTTGTTTGTAGAATATAAAGTGATAATGTTGTGGCCATGCAGACATTTTACGTTCCTCATTGTTTTAAATTTGGTACAGGCACAGATTATAAACATTCATACACATTGTGTATGAAACATTGATGGAGATTAATATGAAACATAGCAATGATGCAAAACTCGGAGGTTTTATTCATCATATTTAGCACACACAGAATCTGTACTTGTGTAATAAGTTCTTTGCAACAGATAAATAAAATAAGAGTAATAAGAGGAAAAGATCTGTAGAACTAGGGTCTATGCAGCAAGGAAGTTGGCATACTGAGTGCTACTCACACCTTGTTTAGAACATAACCTTATCAGAACTGCATCGTCCTTCAGTTTGAAGGCTGCAGGTACACGGAGAAGATCAGTGTAACTGTAACACTCTAGAGACAAGTGTAGGCATATCCGTATTGAATCATTTGCGTTATCAACTTTTCTTACTCGGTATAATTTCAGTTATCAGGTGCCTTACCAGAATACTACCTAAATAAGGCCACAACTACTTAGATCCACAGACAAACAGTCTTACCAACTTACTGTAAATTTTTATCTTCACGTCATTCAACACTGTAACCTTTCCACTTTTTGTCATTGAATAGCAAGATATGAGATAATCCATTAATGTGTTTTTCAGGGTGAAGTCGGATATAGCACACCAGTTACTGCTGAAACTGTACCTGCGAACACCTAGCATGATACAGCATCTTGTGATTGTAGAACTGGATAAGTTTCTAGCAGGGGCGTCTGTTACTGGTAATGTGAATTTAGCAGTACTGGGCAGTTTTGTACAGTACTAACGTAAGAAAATGGCTGAAGTTTTAACACATTGTTGATGGTCTTACACAGCTTAATGCAGTTTGACAACCATGCACAGTTGACAGGCTGCATTTATTTACAATTTTACATGCAGGTTTCCTAGATCACTGTTACCATAGCTTGGTGTATTTTAGAACTACATAGTAGAAGATCTATAGATGTGTAAGGTACATCTTTTTTCTTCCTATTTCTCTCTATTGTGTCTGGTACTGGAGATGAAATGTACTTTTGTGTTGAGCAGGCATAGGAATCTGATTCTGAGGGAGGTTAGGAAGAGCATTTTGTCCATTCATTAGTGTGTTAAAAGAGAAAATACCTGTTACAGAACATCAGTAGCGCCTTAAACTATAAAATATATATACAGTGACATTATGTTGTCTGACGGCTCAAATCACTCCTCACTCAGACTGTTCCACATGACAGCAAGTCATGTAGCAGTTGCAGCTCTTCCAGTTTTCCATGAGTTGGGGCCAAGCATTATAGTTCAAGACGTCACGGTTAATATCAGGTGTTTTACTCACCACATTTAAAGAACATGCTGAAAAGGTTTAGTTCAATGTATTGCAGTTAATGTTGGGTTTTTATTCACAGTATTTAAAGAAGATGGTGGAAATGGTTTCCTTGGCCCACAGCCATGCGTCACATTTAACTAACACAGGGTTCACTGCATATCAAAGTTCTGCTGGTGATATTGAATGTGCAGTATTCTGAGTGTTTTCTGTCAGACTGTCTGTGGCGTGATTATTAATATACGCTTTATCTTTTAACGTGCCACACAGTTGAAAATTGCATGGGTTCAGGTGTGACAAATGAGGAGACCAGAATTCCTTGCTTGTTATTGTGTCACCAAAAACGATTTATAAATAATGCTTAGATGGTGTCAGGATGTGTCTAACATACTGGTGCAAATTTATGGTCTCAGAAAAAAGGTGGACATGATAGTCCTAGTGTGATTTTTAACTTATGGGGCATGTTGAAAGACAGTATGTATAGTAAAAATCCTTGCACTAAAGATGATCTGAAATAAAGCATTCAGAATAGGTTTTGCTATGATGGTATGATTGTTAATTAAACTGAAAATTTAGCACGTGGTACACAATGAATGGGGTCAGAAATGAGTGTAATTGTTTGTGCTGTAAGCTGTTGCACTGTCTTGCTTAAAAGATTGAGTTTCTTGTAATTGAACACATGTTCGAAAAAATGAGGTTCGAACATATGTAACATATCAGTGTGAATTTATGGACCCAGTAATGTTAATAGCACACACCACACACCAAACATAACCCCATGTACGGTGCTTTGTGGATTGACATGGGATCACTGCTAATTTGAGGATTCATATGTCTGTGGAGTCGAAACCAAGTATCAGTGTTGAACGGAATGAGTGTGGTGTATAGTTATCTATCATGTACACCATCAACAAATCCATTCTTGCTTCACAAACTGTGTCATAGAATTTGTTGTTTCTCATATGAAGTATGTGTAGTGACTAGCAGATGACTCACATAATCTGTGATAAATTGTATGTCAGCTTACCATAGAGTGGGCATGTGGGTACAGCATAACTGACCACAGAGCAAATGACTCGCCATGGTTGCCGCATAACATAATGTTTGTATGCTTGCTTCTCTGTCATGTTCCAAAGGTGTAGTTATTCTAACATACAGTTTTAAATTACAATTTCATGTTTAGTTGAAAATAGAACCAAGTGAAGACTGGGCCATATGTAAATAACATGATTTTTTATATAAAAGGCCTGCTTCATGTATGTTTGCTTGCATGTCACAGAGGAGAGTAGACCTCATGGACATTGTTTAACTGGTGTAGTGTGGAGATCATGTAGCATGTATTTATGACATGTGCAGGCGTTTGTTCAAAATTTGCCATGTTGCCATGGATGGAAATTTGACTTTAATTCACTGTTTGAGATTTAATGATTTAATGTTGACAGCAGTGACTAAAAATCACTGTTGTCTGGGATGTGATATTATGAGTGCATATCTACATAAACAACATGATGCAGCCTTCCAGAAGACAGTAACTTAGACTTAATCCACTGTTTTGACAAAACATGGGTCAAAATTAAAAAAGGAAATGGGAGGGGAGTACCAGTGTTACAGACAAATGAAGGTAATGGGAAGTAAGTAAGTAAGTAAGTAAATATGGGTCGAGCCCTGACGGTCCCGTTGCACGTAGGCCTTCACAGGCCCTTTGTGCCCCCTCATTAGGTCCAAGTCACAAGAGCCCTGTCCTCCTGAAGAAGTTCCAGATGACCCTTAGACTCAGATCTCGCACATTCTCAGGGTCCAGGAAAAAGTACCCCAGATAGATATGTCTGAGTGTTGCCAAGGCTTCACACTCACACAGTACATGGGCTGAGGTTTCCTCTCCAGCCCCACATTTCCTACACAAGGGACTATCTACCAGCCCCATTATGTGGAGATGTCTTCTCAGGGTGTTATGCCCAGTAAGGAGGCCAATAACAACCCTGGATTGTGCCCTATTAAAGGACATTAACGCGGTCCTGGCCGTAGTATTAGGGCCCGATATTAACTCTTGAGCCTGTCTCATAGTGCCAACCAGTCCCTGCCATTGTACCAAGTGTTGTCTATACATCCAGCACTGAATTTTACTCCTTATGCATTGCCTTGAGACCCCCACAGCCGGCTCTGGTCCCACAAAGTGGTGGGCAGAGCCCTCCCTTGTGAGCTCATCGGCAATTTCATTTTCACATATCCCTGAATGTCCGGGGACCCAAAAAAGTCCCACAGAATGGTAAGTGGAGATGTCATCTAACGCCTTTTGGCACTGTCGTACCAAAGGAGATGTCGTTTTCATGGCCTGTAGTGCTTCCAATGCCGCTTGACTATCAGAGCAGATACTTACGTATATCTCTGATCTGACTCTGCTTTGAATTTCCCAAACACAGGCCAAGATAACATAAATCTCAGCCTGGAAGACAGTGACATACTTCCCTAGAGTAATGCTGAGCCTCCTACCCTCGGATTGCCCATAGACACCGGCCCCAGTCCTCCCATCCTGTATTCTGGACCCATCTGTATACCAGACGAGCCCTTTAACCACAGGTGGGGGCCGAGTTCCTTTTGTCCATTCTTCTCTACTCAGTAGAGTAACCCTATATTTCGGTTCAAAATTATATGCTGGCCTCATAGTGTCGTTCCCCATACTAAATATGGGATCCAATTTCTGAAGCCGCTTTAATATGGTACTATGACCATGATCAGGGTGTAGGTAAGACCACCCTCCTAGACTCCAGAGCCGATGTGCAGCTGCCCTTGCCTCGCCCTCCACCACTAAATCAAGTGGCAGGAGACAAGTGAGTGCCTCCATGGCACTTGTTGGCATAGTGCGCATAGCCCCGGTTATCCCCAGACAAGCAAATCTCTGGACTCTACTTAATTGTTTTTTGGCACTGGATGTTTGACATCCAGTCCACCATACTAAGGATGCAAAGGTGATGGATGGCCTAATGGTAGAAGTGTAGAGCCAATAAACAACCCTAGGTCACAGGCCCCACACCGTACCAAAAGACCTACAGGCCCACAAAGAATTTTGAGCCTTCATCACCTTGTTGTTTACATGCTCCTGCCACGTCAGCTGGGAATCTAGAGTCACCCCCAGATACCTGACCGACTCAGAGCAGTGCAGAGTGACTCCAAAAAGAAGAGGTTCAAAGAAACCATCCAGTTTCCTCTTCTTCTTAAAAACGACAAGGTCGGTCTTATCTGGATTGACTGACAGGCCTACCTCGTCGCACCACTTCTCTACAGTGTAAAGAGCCCCTTGCATGAGCTCCGACACCGTGTTTGGGAGTTTCCCTCCTGCGAACAGACAAATGTCGTCGGCATAACCTTGACAGTATACCCCGCCCATATTGAGCCTCGCTATCAAATCATCCACTACAAGACACCACAACAGCGGTGATAAAACACCTCCCTGCAGGCATCCCCTGGCTACCGCAACCCTCACACAAACATCATTGAGAGCCGCCATAGCCAAGCAGCCCTCCAGGGTAGCCCTAATCCACCAGACAATAGTGGAGTTGACCCCACGGCCGCACAATGCAGTACACACGGAGCCAAATGAGGTATAATTATAGGCTCCTTCTATGTCCAGGAAAACACCCAGAGCTAATTCCCGCTGATCAAGCACCTTCTCCACTCTCACAACGAGCTGATGAAGGGCCGCTTCAATGGATTTACCAGCCTGGTAAGCATGCTGATTGGGATGCAACGGTTTTATAACCTACGCCCCATCTCTTATATACCTGTCCACCAACCTTTCCAACGTCTTAAGCATGAACGAAGTGAAGCTGATGGGTTGAAAATCCCTCGGCCCAGTATATGAGTTTTTCCCGGGCTTAGGTATGAACACTACCTTAATCTGGCGCCATATAGCTGGGACATAGCCCATAGCCAGGCAGGCACGAACTATCTTAACCAGGTATGGAATAACAATTCTCCTTCCCTGCTGAAGCAGAGCCGGGAATATGCCGTCCATTCCTGGGCTTTTGTATGGCAAAAAAGTATTAATTGCCCACTCCACTCTTCTATAGGTGACCATATCCGCCGCCACCCCCAAGTCATGTTTGCTGGTACAGCAGGCGGCTGCGGGTGCCACCATCCCCGGAAAAGATATCGAATCCGGGAAGTGGGTTGTCATCAACAGCTCCAAGGTTTCCCTCTCTGACTGCATTCGCAGACCCGATGGAGCCACCAAAGAGCTGGGTTTAGCCTTCGGATCCCTTGACAGAGCCCTATGTAATCTTGCCGACATGGGCAAATTATTTATGGAGTTGCAGAAGGCCCTCCACGAATCTCTGGAAGCCTTCCTTACCTCCTTTTTATAACTCCTCTGAGCCTCCTTATAGAGTTCCCAACTTCGAGGATTTCCGCTCCTGCATCCCTTATTGAAGAGCCGCCCTTTCTCTTCTAAGGGACTCTAACTTAGACGTCCACTTTAGAGAGCATTTGCCCTTTCTCCCAACCTTGAGAGGACAGTTCTCTTCATATGCTGTGATTAGGGCCCCTTGAAGGAATGCAATTGCCAGCCCCAATCCAGCCTCATCTTTAACATCTATCCTTGGTCCCTGCTCCAGCCTGCTTCTCAGGTCCTCCCGAAAGGAGTCCCAATTGGTGCTCCTCGGGTCCCTGAAGAAGCTTGCCAGAACTGAGCCCACTAATTTGAACATAATATGTCTATGATCTGAAAGGGAGGGCTCCGAGGAGACCTCCCAATCCTTAATTCTCTCTAGGAATTCACACGATCCTAGGGTAATATCAAGCACTTCCACCCTCCTGCTATTGCAGAAGGTGGGTTCATTGCCCCGGTTAAGGATCTCCAAATTTGTAGAGTTCAGAAATTCTACCAGGGCCACTCCTCTATCATTGCAATTCGTGCTCCCCCAAATTGTATTATGAAAATTGGAGTCGCAACCCACAATGAGTGAGAGAGTTTTCTCTTCACAATACCGCACAAGTTCCTCAAACTCCCTTGTTGGGGGAAGATCCTCGGAATCGAAGGGCAAATACACAGAGCAAGCAACTACACTTCTCTTTTCCTCGCCCTCATCATACTTTATCTGCACTGTTACCAGGTCCCTGAAAGAGAACCCTGGTAGCATCGATATGTTCCTGTTCCTAGCCAGGATACATGTTCTCGGTCTGTCCGTTCTGCTCCCACAGACCAGTGTATACCCTGGAATATTAAGACCCATAATACGGCCCTCGCGTACCCACGGTTCCTGTACCAGAGCCATATCTATTCCATTCACAGCAACTGTCCTAGAAAGAACCCTGGACGCAGCGATACTATGTTGTAGGTTAGCCTGAACAAATGAGATACTACTCACCATATCTTGTCCGGCCTGGCCTCTTCTTCTTTCTTCTTACTTCTTCCCTTCTGGCTTAACGCCAAGAAGGGAGAAAACTGCCTGCCCCACACCACTGAAGGGCCTCCACTTCAGCCCCTCCAGCATGGTCACAGACTGTGAATCTATGCTGAGCACAAGGCGTACCCCTTTAGGTTCCTCCTTGCACTCATATACCCTCCACTGGCTGGTGTCCAGTCCCCGGTTCAGCCTACGTAGCCACTGAAACAGACGCCCCGTATCCTCCCCGGGGCCCAGAAACCAAGCCGCTACTCTTTTATAAGTTGGGAGTGCCTCTAATCCCACCATCCTGAGCTTCAAGCCCTCCCCTACATTCATCTTGGGCACTTCCCTGCCCAGCCAAGCTTTTGTTTCTTCATTGAGGCACACCACAATGGCGGCCCCTTTTGCCCAGTAGGTGTCGACGAGCTTGGGAGTGAACCCCTCTTCAGGGAGCCCATCTACCAGTCCACCGATCCCCCGTTGGATCTTTGCAAAGTCATCATCCGTGACTTGTGCCTTCGGATAGCCATAAAAAACGATGGCCATCCTCAGGCCCTCCTGAGTAACTTTGGCATAGCTAGGTTGCCCGCTACTCCTGGGCCTCTTAGCCTGCCTGTCCTCAGGTGTACTGCCAGAAGTTCTCTGGCACTTACCTTTGCCCTGGGGCCCAGATGTACTAGGCTCCTGCAAAGTCTCTGTCTGGCCGCCTTGAGGCGGGTTGGCTGCAGGCAGAGTCCCCGGTAGGAGCCCCCGCCTGTCGAGCCTTCCTAGCCCGCTTTTTAGCAGCCCCACTACAATTTATTTTCTGCCGCAACTCCAGAGTGCCAACCCTCTCTGCCAGCACCTCCAGATTTCCGGCGTCATCCCTATCCGGGGACAGATGTTCCCCTTTCAGAGTCTCACCTGCCTCCGGCACACCTAGATTCTGTCCGGTTGCCCTTTGCAGAGCCTCCAGACACAGGAAGTCCCCATCACTGGAGTCATCCCTAGAATCTTTACTGGAGTCCCCAGTTACGGAGCGCTCCTTGAGTTCTGGATCAGTATTGGTTCTTTCCATCCTGGTCCCACGAGTACGGGGGGAAAATTCAGTCCACCAAGCAGAGCCCCCATAGTTGGTAAGGCTATAATACAACTGGGAGGTCACCTGGTATCCCAGAGGGCGCCGTTTGCGACAGACTCACCCACTGCCATTCATCCCGTAGGCACGGCACTCACACCGTAGGATTGGGGATTATTTTTCAAGGTTTACTCCTTTAGATCAGCTGTGTTCTGCACAAATGGTCACCTCTCGTAGGTTATGGTTCTTTGCCATGCACAGACGGTCTTGGGTGAAAAGAGGCTATGTATGACGCATTTATCACCCCTGGGGAAATGGCAGCACTCTTATTGGACCGGAGCCACCACCCTTCAGTAGTGACCCCGATCGGCTGCCCCATGCCAGGCCTGACCCGGGCCAGTACCATCGCCTCACGGCAATGACCCGACCGGGGCCCTGACCCAGCACTCGTCCCCTTGACCCCAAGGTGATGCGAAAGGAATGCATGAGATATGAGAGAAGCAGGTAGGAGTATGAAAGCAATAAGGGGAAGAGAGTTTGAAAGAAATTATTCCAATTTGAATTTCAGTAGGCCCTTTTTTGTACTAATTTAATATATAGATGTTAACTGCAGTTGTCTGTAACATATTCAAGTATGAGATATGATTGTGAGGGAATTTTGACCTTAGAGGGATTTTTTTTTTGTTTTGTTTTGTGACGGCTGTTCTTACAGTGCGTGATGTTCTGCCTGACCGACATCCAGAACAAGTTTGTTATATTGGACTTATGATTCACATTCAAGAACAGCGTAACAGTGAGTATGTCTGAGAGCATCTGGTAGTGTGGTTGGTGACGATTGCAATCCTGACTGTACCCACACCCTGTAACATGTTTGGTAGTGAGTGTATGGATAATATGATATGATATGATATTTTTTAACTGCAATTGGGTTTTCACCTGGTGGTAGTGATCTGTACTCTATACACAAATAGAAAAGAAACAGTTGCCTAATTGCCTAATTTTAGTTTTAAAAGTACAATGTGTCTGCTTTTGTCATAGAGTGGAGTAGCAGTATCTTGGATGGTATGTCGCACACACTGTTCACTGCTCTTACTGCTACATCACAGAGTAAAGACTGGACCCGACGATCTCAGGAATATGAACTGCTTGCCCGCAAGATGGCATCAGCACATCCAATATTAGTGTTGAGGTAAAAGTATATAACCTTAGGGAATTTTCAAATAGATGTGATCATTATTACAAGTTGATGAAACACATGGAACTGCAGTGTGTCATGTTGAAGAATTCTAAATTTCTGTTTGATTGGTGGAATGTGTTATGACTTGTACTTCATGAGAAAGGCTAATGGAGATAGTTATGCTGACACACATTGTTATCTGAACTGATGAATTATAGATCTTGAGTTTCATCCGTACAATGAATATAGACAGTTCAAGCTGCTAGCAACATAGAGTAACTGGTTGTGTTGATGGTTGTTAACAGCAATTCTAAACTGCAGGAAGTTCTGATTATTATTTTATGATTATTTTATTGTCATAAATGTTCTTTTTTGTCTCCACCCTATTTGAGCATGTTGTAATTGTCATTTGGCCTTCCTGACATCACTCCCATTTTGTGGACATTGGAGGTACTGAGAAGCACATATGACAGGTTTAAATTAATGCTGATGCAGTGAACACAGCTTTACAGTGTTTAATAATGAACTACATGTTTTGGCATCATTCACGTTTCAGGCCACAAAAGAGCAAATATGTAGAATGTAAACAGCCATGATGCTTTTTATATTACACTGCCTCTGTCATATTTGTTCAGGACATAGTGTGAAAGTTACTTATGGATTCATGTCAGTAGTGTTGACAGTCTATGTGAATAACGTAGAGGTTTGCTTTTTAAAATGAGTTCTTAATGACACTGTTAGTTACTAGTATTACATAGTAGGGGTGGCAGGTGGGTGAATGAGTGTAGTGCATTGGAGGAGTCATACTTACAGGGGGTCACAGAAAATCCTGTCCTGGTGCCACTTTGCCCACAACAAAACCCACAAGGACTTGCGTGGGATAGAACAGTGAGAGGCTTATGACTGACTGCCTGAGCCATGGCGTGGACATGAAACGCATAAAATATGCAGGCACAAAAACATACTGAAGTATTGCAAATAAGGGAATTATGCTAAAGACACTGAAATATATCATGATCTGTGAGATACTGTGGGGTTAAACAAGTAGTATTCCGCGATGAGCCAACATGCAGGCTGGAATGTGGTTAGGTTTGTACAGCAGACCTCTCATTTGCAGTTCTGTATGTTGCAGTTCTACTTATTTCCACAAGAATTATTGTGGCAGCCTTCGTGCATATGGTGTAGGTCCCTCACTCATTCATGGTCACACTTGTGTAGGCACAGGGGGTAAGACACAGGAGGTGAGATCTGCCTCATGTTTTGTCTGGAAATTGTGATAAAAATGCTGATGGACAGGGGAATGACCAGTGCTGTGGTTGGATGTCATTTTGATATAAATGAGTCAGTGATTTATCAATGAGTTACTTCATCAGGAGAAACAGGTGTGAGGACAGGGAAGTGTTAGGGGAATTGTTCCATTGAGTGTGAAAATTTCTTGTGGAATTCATCATGACCCCTTCCTCTTAAAGACAGTAAGGGCCTTGTGTTTCTTGCTGGAAGATGGAGATCGAGGCTGTCGTGATAGAATGCAAGGAGGTGTATAAGTAAATGCAGAAGGCAAAAAAATCGGAATTCATGCCTTTTTTTCATGAAATATTTTCTGTTATCTCCACCATGCAATCTGTTGGTTGATAAACCGGACAACTTTTAGCCTGGAACACCAGCATCTTTTTAAGTCGGCACCAGCACATACATAGTCTTGTTTACTAGTTTACACATTATCATGGTTTTTTTTTTTTGCCTTGGTTCCACTAACCCCATTTTGCCCATTAAGTCTTAAATTTGTGCATTGTGGTTGCACCGTTTGTGGGACTTTTCAAGAATGCAGTCCCACAAATGGTGCGATTTTACTTTAACCTTTTAAAGCCTAGCGGTAACTTTACATACTACCAGGTTTAACATAAAAAATTTCTACGTGGTGCCCACATTGCGTTATGTGTTTTGTACGGATCTCAGAACAAACAGCAACTTTTGCCTTATAAAACATGAAGAGATTGGTTTTTATAACTGAAGTGGAGAGTGTTTACTGCGTGGTATGCACTGAGTCCTTATATGAAACAGATACGCTTCGTCTTTAAAGGTTTAATGTGAACCTCAGTGGACCCTTTCAGAAGTATTCTGCAGTTTACATGCACAAATCACCATATAATTTTTATATGTACGTTTATTCTGTTAGAACTACCTTATTGACATTTCCTTTCTAAATTACGTTCCATGCTAGTAGTTACTGACAGCTGTTGACCAAGATGGGCCCAGGATTTGGATGTTGAAAGTACACTAACTCTTAGTCCACATTTAAGTATATTCATATGTAAGCTTTGTGGGAAAAAATTGTGAAATATCTGTGATCACCATTTCCTTTGTATTGTGTGGGTTGCAGGCAGTTACCCATGCTGGCAGCAGCGTTGCGAGGAAGAGCGCACTTGGACTTTGCAGTGTTCCGAACACAGAATCACCTGAATCTCTTCCACCAAGTTGTAGGCATTCTAGAGTTGCTGCAACCACACATATTCTTGCAGGAATACTCAGAGGGTCTAGAAGATACCCTGCATTCGTATTTTGCTCTCTTTAAGGTAATGAATTTAGTCACTGAAATTCTGACCCTTGCATTTGAAAGTTATGTTACTTGCTGTTGCAGCTAGTTTATTAAACAGCATAAAATACTATCATATTCAACATATGGACAGACACATATTTGTCCATTTGTTTTCTTTTTTGTGTGTTCTCAAGCCACAGATGGATTCATGTTAGGGGTTATTCTTCTTGGACTGCTTGACACTGAAATGAAGGCACTTCAGTCCTTTGAAACATCATGCAATATTCACTCAATGACACAGAATCACAAATCAAAAGACTTAAATCTTCAACATTGTTGTTAAAATTCTTCCCAAGTTCTTCATTAAATGTATTATCTTAGAAAACCCAAGGTCATGTTTTAACTAAAATTCATTTTAGGCAAAAGTTACTTTAATTAGTGTGAATGTATGTGAAGAGTTTAATGTTAATGGTATGACTCTTATATCTTATGTACAACTGTTTACTGTATTCTGCAGTGTAAAATTAACTAAGGTGGAAGGTACTGTTGTTTCATCTACACAATACATTTTGTACTTTTTAGCTTCCTAAATACATCAAGTCTGTGGTCCTGTTATGACAAGAATCTTATTATTTATTCTGTCCCTTTTTGTGACAGCTGTTTTTAGTTTTTTACCTTGGTTCTGACATTTTAATTACGGCATACAGTAAATTAGGTCATACGCATGCTCATTTTTCATCTAACAAATGCTAGTAATCTGCAGTACCTCAGTGTATACTCTAAATATGGCAGCAGTAGTTTCCTCTGAAATATCAACCTACATAGTTTGACATCTCAAAAGATGGTAATGATTAGGCTTAGGATTATATGCAAAGTGCATATAATCCTAAGGCTACTCATACATTACTTTAACCCGTTGTAGTTAGGTGAATAGAAATAAGAATCCATAAATTCAGGGAAAGAATATTTTAGGCTTAGGATTGTATGCATTTCACATGTTGCAAAATGCATATGCTAATGATGATCATGAACAGATACTAGTTCCATAATTGCATTTGATGGAATTTTATGTAAGCCCTATAATAAAGCGTTTCAGATCATTGACACTTCGGCATGTACCAATGTTACTGTGGATGCACATTGAAATGTGCCGAGAAATAGTTTTGACTCTTGACAAATTCCTTCCTCATTTTATGGTCGCCCTGTTTTATGTGTTGAAAGACATAAATATTGTTTGAAACCTTTTGGTGTGAATATTGTGTGATGTAAGGATCAAATATTCACATCATTGTGTATCAGAAAAAAGTAATAAAAGCCAGTCAGGGGTTGGTGAAAATTGAATGAATGGATGTTTATAATTTTGCTGTGATGTAGAGACCATGCTGTTTGTGGTAGGGAATTGAAAGTCTTTTACATTTAACTTTGTTATTTCACAGGACCAAAAAGCATGTCTCCTGAGTGGAACAAATCTTTCCTTTTAACTCAGAAACATAAAAATAAAATATTAATATGTGACTGAAACACCGATTACATTCTGGAAGTCCTTTTAGGATATCGACGCATGGTTTGCATCTAGTAGAGAAGGTTACAAGCTGTGAATGTTGTGATATCTGTAAGATAAATGAAAGAAGGACTGCTTCTAACAGTTCCTACACTTCATATGTATGGTGGTTTTAAACTATTACCCCTCACTATCCCATAGGATGAAAATTCCTCTTCTCTTACTACATATTAGAATGAGAAGTATCAAACATTGCTGCCTGTCTGGTTTGCATAAATATAACATTCCTCTTTACAACTGAAATTTCCCCTTTCCTTAGTATAGTGCTCTTACAAGGGAAAATAACAGCACTGCGAAGTTATAAACAGTGTAAATTTAAGTTTTTCCCTGTGCTTAATTAAGCATTGCGCCATGGAGGTGTATGAGAAAATGATAGTATATATCCATGTATTCTTAATCTTGTCACTGGTTTGGTGTGAGTGGTTAGCATTACACTATGGCTGCTTTACCTCTGGGGCAAGAGCCCTCAGTATCCATTGAATAGAAGTTTTATGAGCACCATATTTGGTCTGTGTGCTTTGAAAAAGAGAAAAACTTTTTCTCCTTGCTGGGAATTGAACCATGATTCCTTGGTTGTCCTTCCAAAAGACTTGTCATTATTCTAACTCTGCTATCCTGGCTGCTGATAACAGAGCATGTCTGTAAAATTTATTTCCTCCTATGTGAGGTGGTATAGAAAGTGTATGAAAAACTGGTAGTCTTGAAGAGACAAAATGACGAGCTTCGGCTTCTTTTTTAACTTGTGTGGGACAGGAAGAAATGGAATGTGATAGAAACCCATTTTCTTTCAGTGTCCAGTTCTTTAATTGTTTATCAGGAATCCAAAGATGATTTGTCACTTGTTTCAGGAACTTGTTTGTATCTGTGACAACTTTAGAATATCAAATGTAATGTGGTATGTAGTCACTTTTAAGCAACATCAGTATATGTGGTTGTCTGCCCTTGTAATTATTTATGTTGTTGAAATTCCTGGAAACATGTCATTGTACAGTGAAAACTCAATCTGTTCTTGTCTCGTGCATTGTTTTCCTGTTAGTATTTTTCATTTAATGTAGTCCCTTTCAACACATTGCAGACCAGTCTTTTAAATTAAATACCCCAGTTCCTGGACATTTTCAGGCATTTAAACTTTTAAAGAAGGGGATATTTCTACCTACATTTCCGTGCTGCAGTTGATGCACCATGACGTCACTTGGCGTTTTCATCACACAGGTAGCCTAATAACATTTCAGTGTATGATATTTTTCGAAACAGCTTCTTTGTGAAGTGGCACAACACAATACTCACAAATATGTCTTGTTTCACTCTGCGTTTTGTGCGCAGAACAAACCCTACATTGCCTCACTAGATATTTTTTTTCTTTGTCCCCCACCAACTGTTTTTCCTAACTTGTGCTTACTAAAATTTCCTGACAGTCTTCCTGGTGGGCCCTCTGCTGGCCCCCTTGGTGTAGGTTTCTTCTCTGATGGCACAGCATTGTCGTCATCCCTGTTGGAATCTGCCATGTCCCCTCGTTCCGTGATCCAGTTTCTAGCAACCTCTTGAAGAAATTTCTTGTATTTTTGTTCCTTTAGTCCTTTGTTCAGTGTTCTGTAAATCAAGCACAATGGACAATTTAGTAGAAACAATACCACTTTTTTTTGACCATTTCACTGTTTTTCTAACAGTTTAATAGTAGCTCAAATATTGATCTGCACGATCTACACCTTTCATGTACTTGTTGTATTGCACTATACAGTTTGGTTTATTTATTTCTTCACTGGTTTTTCTATCTATCTTTCCTGTATTTACATGTTTTGAATCATGTATGGTACTTATCATTCTGACTAATCTCTTGTCTTTCCAAACTTGCGCCAGTATATCACCTTTCTTTGAAAAGATGACTGTCCTCTCTTCAGCTCCTTTGCCTCTTTCTCCAGATCTTTTGGAATGCCTCTGTCAGGCCTCATTGTGCCACATACTCTGATTTTGTTTTTCAGTAGGTTTCCCACCAGATTCACACTGTTATAAAAACTGTCCTGGTATACATGATGGTGAACACCTAAATTGTTTTAGTGTACTGACATTACCGTGTCATTCAATTTCTTGCCTTGTGCTGTATATATTTCCGTATTAGAAATATACCCTGTTGTAGCTTCACAGAGCATTCTAACTGATATTCCATATTTTGTAATTTTGCCAGGGTTGTAATTTCGAAATCTCAGGCGCCCTATCCATGGGATCATCCCTACATCCAGCGATAGTTCTTGTTCTGGGCTGTACATGGATCTGAACTTCTGAAGGAGATATTCATAGAGGGTTTCAGTTTTGAAGAGTGTGGATGAATCAGTTTGTAGTTGGCTGTTATCATTGAAATGCCAAGCTTGCCATATTGCCTCGAAACGATTTCTGCTCATTGTTTGTGAAAATACTGGTGTAGCTATTGCAGGATCTGTAGACCAGTAGTCTTTCAAATTATCTTTCCTAACTTGACCCATCAAAAGTGTTAGGCCTAAGAATTTTTTCATCTCTGATTTGGTAATGTCAGTCCTTTTCAGGGATTTGGGGGACATTTTGCATTTGTCCACATTCTGCCTATGAAACAAATTTGACTGCTCAGCAAAGAGTTCAACGAGGTCGTCTCCAGTCACAGTGCTAACAACTTGGGCTATGTTTGTAGGGTTTTCTATATTTACATTGACACCTGGGTTCCCTAAAAATCCTTCAGTGTTAGGAGTGTTGTCACATATAGTCCATCCATCAACAGTTTCAGTATCAGACTGTTCACTTGTTTCACTGTCACTACTGTCTGTATTTGAAGGTTCACTGTCACTACTGCCACCTAAACAAGACTGCGAACTTTCCCACGCACTTTTCTTTGGTAAATGACTGTCAACCATTTCAGTATCACTGGATTCAGAATTGGAGATATCAGACAATGGATTGGAATAAATTTCTGCTATGGTTTCCTCAACTGTCAGACACTTCCTCCTTGAATACATAGTTGTTACTAGCCAAAACTATGACAGAACACATACTGAAAACCTGACGTGTGTCAACAACCAACTCATACACTCAGTTCAGTAACAATTGACATTAAAGTCCTTATTTACCCCGACATGTTTCAATGCATCACAGCATAATCCTCGGGATGCTTCCTTTAAAAACACAAAAACAGCTTCAAAAAATTTTACAAGTCTTAAAATCGTTTAAAGTATTTCAAAAAGTGTCGGGGTAAATAAAGACTTGAATGTCAGTTGTTACTGAATTGGTTGTACGAGTTGGTTGTTGACACACGTCGGGTTGAATAAGTGCATACACAGTATGAACAATATACAAAAAATGCACTCAAAATTTTGACACATGAGGAGGACCACTATTGGGATAATTTATGTTTCCTGGGTTGAAGCGACAGAAGGAATTCACAGTTTGTTAATTTATGGGTGCCATAAAATTCCTGATGTAACTTGAAAGTGAACTTGGGACGATAAGAATGCAGCCACAGATGCTATACTTCAATAAATGACTCGCTGTTCGAAAACGACTTTCGTCGTGGCCCATACATGGTGCATGGGATTTAAATCACGACTTTTGTCGTAGCCCGTATGCAATGTGTTAATCTGACACATTTATCCCTTCCCTGCAACTGTTATTTTCACATGTATTTCTTTTTCCCCTGGTCCCTTCAGAAATGGTGGATGGAGGTTTTACTGTACCAGAATTTGTATAATACAACCAGTAAGTGTTTATTGGTTCTGTAACTTATTTATGAAGACTTTTGATTAGATGGTGTAAAATGAGAAGAAACTGAAATATTGACATACAAAACCTGAAAACGCAAAGAATGATTCTTTACATAACACTGTAATTAGTAAGAGTGTCTATCTCAGGAGTGTAATAATACAATATTGTGTCTTGTATTTTAGTGTCATGGACATGTGAAGGAACTTTCATCTCTCCTTAACCGACTCATTGCATTGCTTCAAAGTTTCATCTCACACGATGCTCAGAGAGCCTTAAGGTACCTGCAGAAGCACACGCATGTTCTCAAGTAAGTCACCTGCAACTAATTATAATCTATGATACAGTGCAAGTACAGTCTGTGAAATATTCTGTGTGCAGAGTCATGTATAATTTTCATTACAAAATAAGAAACTAATCTGAAAGTCATGGTGGGTGTTATATCCATGGGGAAGACAAAAGTGCATAAAAAATTTTATCTGCAAATGTGAAGAGAGATCATTTGGGTGACTTTTGTGTACATTGAAGCATAATACTAAGACAGATTTTAAAGAAATGGGGTTTGAGGTTGTGAACTGGATGAATTGAATGGGCATAGGGTCCACTGGTAGCCTGTTATGAAGTTGACAAGAGCCATGATGTGATGGATGGATGGATGGATGGAAGAGTTGTACAATATGTACTCTAAGCTACATTTATTTTCTTCATCTTTGTGTATTTCTAGTCCATTTTATGTTTTTGAAACCAAGTGGCTCAGTGATTTTCCAACCGTAATCAGTACAAATAACAAATAATAACAGAAATAACAACACTAAATCACGAAACTCTTAGTCACCAAACCAAACAAGCTGAAGTGAACAGTATAATGTGAGACAGTACTCTGTTATTAATTGCAGAGCTTTGTTCTCAGATTTACCACCTTACAACTTAAGCCTCTTCTACACCCCAACAGCTGAGCTGTAGTTTACACTTTGCTGACATGTGGCAACATTTTATAAGTAATCAGTAATTACCAGTATAGGCAAGTTACCACTGTGTAAATTCCATAAATATCACATTATTTTTGGTACTTCTTTTTCAGAAACAATAATTCTAGTAATTTTGTGGGCTAGGACGAAGAATTCTGAGTGACTGACACAATAAAATGACACTTTGATGAATGATGCATCCAGTATAATCATAGACTGTTTATCTGGGTGATTTTTTGGAACCAGAAGAGTTGAATGATAACTGCAGTAAAAAAGTGCTTACAGGAGCATTAGATATATGTTTCAATGTAATTTGTAGCTCTTGCTGTAGAACTTTTTTGTCCTTAACACGCATTTGTGACACGACAACTTAAAGATATTCTTAATTGGACAAATTTATTAACCTGGTGGATGTGGCACATGAAATTAAATTGATCATCTGTAAAGTTAAAAGTAAGAAAATAATTGGGAAGTGTAAAACAGTTTGTGTATATTTGTTTGACAAAAGAGGATTGCTCTTCACGTAGTACATAGTGAAATTTCTGCCTCTCTAGTGATCTGCAAATGTACCACCCAAATTTGTCAACCTTGCGTTCCCTTCTGTCTGGCATCTCTCTGCCTAAGACTGATGAGGAGGGAGGTGGAGTGATTGTTGCTGTCACAGCTCCTCCGCCTGCAACCGATCCTTCACCTTTGTGGACACCCAGACTGGCCTCTCTCGGCAAGATGCAAGGAGACGGTAAGATTGTACCTACCATGTAAGGCATATTGCTTGTAGCATGCAATCCAAGCAGTCCTTTTCTTCATTAATACAGCATTTACCTTACACCTGAAAGTTATTCATTCCAGCATTCACAGGATATGTCGCCTGGCTTTGGTTCTTAATTATATTTTGTAGTCCTGCTAGTGAGTGACCAAGATAGTGTATTAGAATACATCATCCCTGCTTTCTTCAAATCCACGACAGGTCACTATTGCGATCATACAACCATATTCTATCTTTTGCGCATTTTAACATAGCATGCAAATGGAAACCAAGAAAACATTTCTTACTTTGATTTGTGCAATATATTTCTCAGATACATTTTTAGTAAAGTGGGGTAGCAGGGGATTATTTTGGTTCATTTAATATTCTTCCAACTGTATATATTAAAACCCCAGTTTTACAGTTTTTTGGGGATCACCTAGCAATGATGTAAAATCTGGGAAACACTCTATTTGTACAGGCATTTGGCTGGGACCATACAAAAAAATGCACAAAATCATGGAAAATGCAGTATGTGGGAATGTAAAATTAGAGTGTTACTGTAATCACATATTTTGGAAAGCAAAGATTTCCATTATTATGGAAAACAACTTCCACTATTTCACTTTATCTTACAACCATTATTTGTGTAGCTCATATTGTAGTATTTACATCACCTCTAATTAAATCTTTCTCCCAGTGCATATAATTTGTAAGCTGTGTTTGTGTCATTTGTGTTTTCTGTTAATTGTACTTGTTTTTGACAGATTTGTATAGTGCTTTGCAAGAGTTAGACCATCTATCATCTCGCAAGCCTTCAATCCTGGACACATTTTGTGAACCTATATCGGAGTTGTTACTTTCATCTACTAGTAGTATACGAACTCTAGCCCACTTACTATTTGCACGACATCTGCGACATAACCCTGCAGCTGCCACAGCCAGCACAGGTGTATCTGCATTCTTGCGCTGTCTGGAGAGTGATCATCCCGATATAGTGAACAGTGCATTGGACAGACTCCCAGAAATTGTAGTCTGTGCTCAAGGTAAAGTCAGTCTTAAATTTAACACTGGTGGTAATGAAAGGGGTGTGTAGTTATAGCTGTTGACCTGTTTGTTTTAATGAGGCTGGTTGCAAATAATCAGGCTTAGTACTTAAGAAAATGAGAAAATTATTGTTTTTAACAGTTGGTACTCTGATCATGTCACTATTATTTATAACAATTGGTACTGCAATTACATCAGTATTGTGACTGCTCTTGGTGTGATAGTGTTTGACTTTTTACAGTTTGCAAATAGAGGTTGTTTATGAGAAAAGTATATAGGCAATTGCTATTTGACCCACTGAAAATTTTTGTGTGTATAATTTGTTGATGCTAAACCTCCTGTCTTGTTCTTATTAATATCACCACTGTTCACAAATTGTTCATAATACTAAATGTCTGACATTTATTTTACGTGTGAATATGACATTTATTTTCTCTTTATTTTTCAGAACATTCTTTATCACTATTACAGAAGGTTTTCAACTTGGGAATGTGTTCAAATATCAATACTGTTCCACACATCAGCAAAACCATAGCACTGCTCAATCTTCAAACTGGATGTTAGAGTATTAAATTGTGTAGTGGATGAATTTCATTATGTTGTACAAATGATTTAATTCTAATTAGGTTCTCTTTTAGATTCTTTTTAAAATTCTAGAAGTTGTTGAATGATGTGTCTTTATGTTGTAATGATGAGAAAACATATTAGGAAACCTCTCCTCGAACACAATAAATGAATTGGTAAAGTCGCCACAACAGCTATTTTTATTTAATAATGGTGTTTTACTACAGCATTTTTTTGTGCTGTTGGTTATATAGACTTCTTCAGGCAGTTTGTTCGTAACTGTAAAAGATATTTCAAAGTATACAGTTCCACATATTTTAGAGTATAAGAATATAAACAATTGGATACCTGACTCACATGAATAATAACAGACATTGTAATATCTCTTCTAATATTTTGGCTATTCCTTATCTTTTCTACAGTTCTGTCTTGTTCAGAGGTCACTGAGAGCCTTTTAACAGTTACTGGTCATGCAAGTGGAGGTACTGTCTTCTTAATGCCAATCTTGCTCTGAAATATGATTCACAGTCTACTATGATGTTGCAGGGGCATTGCCACAACAGTTGCTATGCCGATTATAATGCAGATGCATAAAGATGGTAGAATGCATTTTTCAGGTCAAGAAATTGTGTGTAGTGAAATAAAGGATGGTTCGATACATTCATTTACATTTCTGCAGTATCTGGAACATTAGCAAATACAGCCTGCGTGTGGCTAATATAACTAATGCTTCATTGATTTGTGAGTTGTGACTGATAACTACATTTCCCGCTCTCTGTGATGTCCCCTTCAAAGTAGTCCTCCTGGGACTTGTTGCAGTAAACTCAACAATTGTGCCAGCTGCCAGTATCCTCTGGAACTGCACAACTGTAGCTGGTGATTATTTTTAAATAATGCTAATATCAGGAACTCTTCTTCCCTTAACGCCAGCTTAAGTTTTAGAAAAAAGAAAGGAGTCACAGGGTGCTATGTCTTGGGAGTGTGATGGGTGCAGGATGACAGTCATGCCATTATTGTCCATAAATTCCTGTGCAGACTAAGTAGAGTGAGCAGTGGTTATGATGGAGAAATCAGTCTCCAGTGTATCATTTTCAGGTATTTTTTGCTGCAAAGTTTCCTATAGACTTCATAGAACATCCATATAGAAATGTTGGTTAACAGTGTGTGTGTGTGTGTGTGTGTGTGTGTGTGTGTGTGTGTGTGTGTGTGTGTGTGTGTGTGTGTGTGGTGTGCGTGCGTGCGTGTGTTTGTTATTCCATCCTCTGTACCTTTTGCTCTTAGATAAATGTCCTGATCGTCCAGCATCATTGACAAAAGTGAGTTCAATTTTTAACTTTGAAAGCCAGTGGCATTCTTGAGTTCATTCAGTTGTTTCCACTCCAAAAGTAAGGTTTAACCATAACAACTTCATACTAAAAACAATCGGATCTACAGAGACATAGACTGGGTACATAAAAAGGACAACAATGTGAAAATTGGCGATGGACTATACACAATGTGTATACAGTACACAAATTTGAATAATACTTGTTTTTAATTTTATACGTGTTTTTTCAAAATGATACTGTTAATTTTATTAAATAAAATTTTGACGAAATTACCTCTTTTTTTAATCATCTTTGTCACTCACATGCCCTGTTTTTATGGTCGGTAGGTTGTAAGTGGCCTGTTCTCTTGTAATGGATATGTGGTAACCGTCATTTAGCCTAATGTGTGCCGATATCCCAAGTTTGAAAATTTTGCACCTGAATGTATTGGAGCAAAGATCAGCGTGTTGATGTGCCTGTACTTTGTGAGGCAGTGAAGACAGAGTGGTTCCTGTTTATCAGTCTGTTTTTCCATTTTTCAGACGATGTGATGGTAGAGGTGGCAAACACCAGACACCCGCCCACGAAAGGACCATAATAACTCGAATGTGAAACAAATTTTCAGAATTTTGTGTCTGGAATAGTCCTGAGGAGGGAAATATGATGCGAAGTTGAGAATCCTAATAATTCAATGCAAAGTAAACGAAATGTAACCAAGGAGCGGAAAGTGGTGTCCATAGTGTACAATAGTGTGCAAATAAAATATAGATACGCAGTAAAACAAAATCATCATATTCTGTGGCAATGTACCCGAATTACGACTGGGACACGGCTGAGCCGACGATACCGGGCATAGAAGCATGGCCATCGAGCGGGCAAGACGATGGCACTATAATCGACTATAATAGGACCATCAGACGCTAGAGCGCAGTAGGTTGTAGTTTCTGACGTTCACGTAAAATGTTCTTGAGGTTATAGAGGTGAAGTGTATGAACATGTCAGAGGTCGAAAAGTGTCGGTACAGAAGACGTCCGAATTCGGTTCTGAGGAAGGTAAACCCAGTTTTCCATACTCGGAATGAAGATGCAGATTCAAAGGAGCTGTCATCACATCTCATTAAACTGGCACGAAAAAGTGGCCAGTTAAATCTCAGTGGTAGAGCAATCACATCAGGTACTGCATGTTTTGGTTTAATACTTAATTGGAAACTGCAGTAAGAAAACCCGATAGCACGTTATTAACCTTGGTGTAAACACGCGCGCAGCCACCCACCCACACACGCACGCACTCACGCAAGTACACACACATACGTATAAATACGCGCGCACCCACCCACACACGCACGCACTCACGCAAGTACACACACACACGTATATGACTCCGAAGCACAACCTTGATTGACACACAAGTGTAATTTTGGGGCGGGAGCGCACACACATATACACAAACAGAATTGTAAGTAGTTAAGTGTTAGAACAGAAGTAAATTACCAGTCTTTGCGGCGTAGTATACCAGGAGAGGGAAGATCGGAGAAATAAACTTAGCTGGTATCCTACATTAGTAGTGTAGAGTGCAAGCTTATGTAGGTTGCTTAATATACAAATGTGTTGCAGACCAACAATGCAAGCCTCAGTAATGCCCTTGTAGTCATATTTTAGATGTACATGAAAGAATAGAACATAGTTCCGTTTACTAATGTTTTGTGGGATTCTTCTGCCTCCTCATTCCACCCTAAATATGGAGGCAGTAGTTACCTCTGAAATGGTAAATTTCTACCACAGTACATGGAGTTAACATCCCAAAAAGATAGTATTTGTTACAAGCATTCTTGTGACCACCTCAGATCTTACATTCCCATGTATCGCATGCCAATTAAAAGTGAAATTGCAGTATGCCATTTTTATATCAGCATTGCATATCATAAAATAACTTTATTTTATTTATGTTGATAAAGTTGTGTTTTGCAAATAATTGTTGCTGTTGCAATATTGTTTTATATTTCATATGTTTGGGTTGAAATCTTGGGTCAGAGACTGGCTGTCCTGACTGAAGTGTTTTTTGTTTTCCTCAGTCCCTCCTGGCAAATGATGGATAGTAATAGTGCAGGAAATTGGGCCACAACCAATTGCTTACATGTCTTTTTCAATTCATTATTTGTCATCCATCCATCCATTCAATACTGTATGGTCAGAGCTAATTACAATACAGTAGATATTTCGAGGAAAATGGGATCGAGTTTGCGTTGAATTACCAAAAAAGCTCAGACTACATGGATTACGACAACTTAGAACATGTGATTATGTATATATGATACACACCTTGCATTCATTGTTATGGTATGTTAAAATACTTGCTTCTTTGTGACGGGCTGATCACTCATCCAGAGGAGTCCTACCAAGTGTGGTGTGTCTGAGTGTGATCATGAAGCCTCAATAATGAGCAGGCCCTGGCCCACTCGGGGCTGCTGTGCCAATGGGAAGAGGTAATACTTAGAACACATAACAACATGCAAGAGTGCACAAAGAAAATGACTAGAATTAAGTACAGTAGTGCCTTAAAGTCATGTATGCACACAGAGATATGCATTTCTGAATTTGGTACCCACTGGAGGAATGACCTTGACTTCAGAGCTACTTGGACAAAACAGAACCACAAAAAGTCGGAGTTCAGAGAATCGAGACTACACTGTATTTCTAAATGGATCATAAATAAATAAATAAAGATAAATACTGCATTGTACTTTAGCTACAGTCACTATTACTGGAGGGGTGGCGGTTGTGGTGGTTGAAGTTTGTCTTGTAAGATGCAGTAGCATTGTTCTTTCTCTGTAAAGCATTTATCATGAAGGTAAAAGTAATGTTTTCCTGTGCATGCCATGATGGAAATGGAGAAGTGGCAGCATAGGTCCACTCATTCTTAAGTATTGTGTCAGATGTAGTAGTCATCTTCAACCCTGAAGAAAGAGCGCTCCAGTACGCATTGAATAGGAGGCTAGGTGGGTTCAAGAGCCAGTATGGATTCTTTGAAGAAGAGATACATTTCTTGGGTGTGTTGAGAATCAAACCATAGTTCTCTGGATATCAGTGCATAGCCTGGTCACTCTACTGACTACATTATTGTGACTGACATTTATAAGGAAGACTTGCTGTCATGGGAAGCCAAGATAGGGTAGTCACTATAGTGACTAGGTTATGGACTGGACAACCAAGGAATCATGGGTCAATTCCTGGTAGGGGGAAGAGAGTATTCTCTTCCTTGAAACATTCAGAGTGACTCTGGAGGTCACCCAGCTTTCTAGTCAATGTGTACCATGGCATATTTCCTGGGTGGGGGGGAAGCAGGTGGATCATGAAGCTGACCCACCTCTTTCTAGTGCTGAGGTTAAGAATGAGTGGAGCTGTAACTCCACTTCTCATATGCTTTTGTGGCATATGTAGGGTCAGCTTTACCTCTCCTTTACCCATTTGCGTTGATGAAGCACATAATTAGCAACGTATAATATACAACTCACTCAGTTTAGTCTCTTTAAGGAGCTATTTCTCATTTGGTGGCCCAAGTAGCCAGTGTGTGTCTTAATTTATGTAGGTCTGAATATTTTTGTTAGTTATACTACATCATCTACTGTATATGTAATATTACTGTTTTGCAGCTAGCAAATAATGTGATGTATACAGGGTGATTTATGATTTATGGACATCACTGCAGGAGATGATTTCCTAGATCCTTGTGATTAGGGCTTATAATACCGTGATCCCAGGATTCCGAATACCAGGATCCCGGTTATTTATTTCTGGTATTCAAATACTGGTATTGGTACAAAAATACAAGTTTTTCGGTACTAATTTAAAACATAGTTGTTTATGATGTATTCACATAAAGGTTATAAAATCAACAAAATAAATCATTAATATTACTGAATTTGCAGCTGAGGCTTTGTTATACACAATTCAAATGTGACAGAAACCTGAAACTGCCATGAAACTCAGATGTGGTTTACTAGACACTTTGTTGCGCACAAAAGAAAAAGTAAATATTGCATGTTAACGATAAATATGTACCAAAATTAGATTCAGTGTAAATGATAACACTGTTGATTGCTTATGCTTCTTAAGAGCTCACTTTTTTCAGACCGGTAGTGTGGATCCTTAAACACAACTAAAATTTGCAGTATCAGTAAGTGTATTTTTTGTTTTTAGAATAACTGTATTTGTAACAATTTTTGTCAAAATATTTATTATTGTAATAAAAGTTTCATATAAAACATGAATTCAAGTAATTACTTCTTTTTCCTTATGTCATTGCATCTAATTATCAAAATTTATTAGTAAAAAGTTTGTTTCGTAAATTAAAAATACCAAACACCGGTATTAAGATTTTGACCGGTATTATGAGCCCTATTTATGATCAAAAAAGTTCATACAAACGTGTGTCCGGTTTTGGACGTTTGCGGAGTTAATGACTGCTTGAAACTTAGAATAGAGGGTAAGGATTATTGCAAATAAATCAAAAGTATAAATTTAACGTAACTTTGTGAAATTGCCTTGAATTTACACTGACCTGTGCTTTAAGCAGGATTTTAAAAATGCCACCTCCGGCCGCAACTCACGCTCCCGCTTGGTTGTGAACGGCGCGAGTTGTGAGTTGTAGCTTCCGCTGACTGTTCATGTTCCAGCTGGTTTCAAGGTCGCGTAGTGTGAGTTGCGACTCGCGGTTCAAAGGAGGGCGTTTACGACAATCAGGAAACACCCATAACTCCGTAACCATTGAGAACAGGACCCATCTCGATATTAACTTTTTTTTATCATAAAGACCTATTACTTCCTGCAGTAATGGCCGCAAGTCATAATTCACTCTGTGTAATACTATTTTGAATGTATTATGTGAAAGTTCATCCGTATTTGACTGTTCGGTCAATCCAGAAGGTTCAGAAGTACTGCATTAAAGGAGCAGTGCCTTCTGGTGACAGCTCCAGAAACTGTACTATTCGTGAAGTTTATTTACAGTTCCAGAGAAAGTGTGGCAGCTGGATCAGTTGGATGAAACGGAAGTCCATCTCCTTGAGGTGAAAATGGACCATGATGTAGACGAAGACAAATGGTGGGAGCATGAACCATTGACGTGGCTTGATCTGAGTTCAAACTGCATCAGCAAATTACCACCTCAAATAAAGAATCTTGTTACATTAACTGTGTTGAATGTAAGTAAGTCCTTCTGCTTTGTGTTTAAAATTTCATTATTGGTAATAATGTGTGTGATATGCTGTTTAAAACTGTATTAAACAAGCACCAGATTTTAAAATTAGTATGACTGGGAACTCTGGTGGTAGATAGGACACGCAGTGAACTGTGTTTTGTTATAAATCAGAGTATGGGATTAACCCTTTAACTATGGAAACACAGATGGGAAAACCCCTAGAAATTCATTTTATATGTTTAGGAAGCTAAGAAATTTACTGCATTTTAAAGAGATGCTGCATAATCTCTGTTTTATTTTCCACAAAATGCCATTTATTTCATAATTTTATCTTTTTTAGTTCAAATAATATGTTTTTCACAAACTGTGCACTAAAATTTAAATTCCCACCCCACTGGGATAAAGGTTAATATAGGGGTGCACAAATCTGGGGCATTTGGTAACCCAGCACCAAAATTTTGTTTTGTGGCACCATATATTTTGAGCATCATTCCTGTGGTTTCTTTCCTTATATAGAAATATGTGTTACTTCACATGTGCCGAGCAGAAAGCACCAGATTACAGCAGGCTCACAGATCATGCCAGAAGTGTGTGTAGCCTCGGTATGGAACTTGCTTCATGTCACTGTTGGGGTTCCTAGAATTTGGATGTTGCTTCTAGATTTTCAGAAAGTTTGTGGACTGCTGCATTAATATGAACACCTCCTGTTTCACGGTTCCTATGAGCTGGAAGCAAGATCTTTCCCTTCTTCCCTTCCCGTGGTTCTGATTGTCCACGCTATTTGCAGCCCACATATTTCAAGGACCCACATCCTCCTACAAATCTACCTGGACCTGCTTCCATCAACCATGAAGAAAGAAGAAGCATGTTGCTAAGACCCATATACATTTGTCCTCCCTTAGACTTTATTTTTGGATATTTGTCATTTATATTCTCTGCAGAGTAACAGACCTGTTTTAGAGCCATATCAAAACCCTGTAAAATTATATATAATCTGATATTTGGTGTGTTTGAGGGTGTACTGTTGTTGCAGTTGCCTGGAGGAAAGTCCAGTTTTGTATTGCACATATCAAAGAATAGCTTACTTCACTGTGCATTGTAATTTGAGAGTAAGAAATGTGTTGAATGATAATTAAACTCTAATGACAGTAAATACATAATTGTGTTGGTCATCGATCAGATGTATATGTGTGTTTCACTCAGATACACAGCAATAACCTCGACAGTGTTCCGGAAGAGTTGGGGTGCCTTTCCAAGTTGACCCATCTGAACCTGAGTCACAACAAACTGTGCACCCTGCCAGCAATGTTCTTCAAGCTTCATGAGTTGCGCACCCTTCAGCTTGCTCACAATAACCTCACAGTTGTAACTGATGATATAGGGGATTTAATCATGCTGGAAAATTTGGTAAGAGTGATTAATTTTCACTTTTATATTCTAATAATCAAATAACACAACATTTTGCTTTGGGTCTTGTATATAGCATGTCTAATTAACCATTATACTTTTCAGTGTGTTTGGTGTAGAGCAGTGGTTCCTGACACTTTTGTAGTTTTGATAAAGTAGTTTCAGTGATTTAAACTTCCTGAAGCCAGCAGTCCACCTAAATAACATTAAAAAATTAGTGCCTTCTTCATAGATCAGCCAATGAATGTGTACTGAGAACTACTCAAAATATGTACAATCATGGTGTAGACAAAATGCAGAATCATTTTAATTCAACTCTGTAGGGGTTTGACAATGGTGTCTGACTTACTGACACCATCTCCTTTTCTTGGATTTTATCCATTGTCTGATTTTTAAAAAACAAAGTTTTGGAAGCCTGCTCTGCTCCATCTTCAGGCAAAGAAGCACCTAACCTGATGGACTCCTTAGATTGAGCTATTCTGTGTCACTGGGCCTCTTCCGCGTCTCATTTAAAAGAAAACGACATTTTGGAAACTGGCTCTGCTTCTGTCTTCAGGCAAAGAAGCACCTAACGTGGTGGACCCCTTAGATTAAGCTATTGTCAGTCACTGGGCAAAGTACAAAAAACGGAGATTGTGTCCATCAGTCACACGCCATTGTCAAATCCCTATAGTGTTGACTTAAACAACCAGTATGGATCTGGCATATATCCGAGGCTTAGACATCTTGAAAAGTTAAAAGTTCACCTACCCAAGAGGGCCCAGTGACTGAGAATAGCTCAAGCTAAGCGGTCCACCAGGTGCTTCTGTATCTGAAGACAGAAGAAGAACCAGCTTCTAAAACGTTTTTTAAAAATTTTATGATGGATAAAGTCTAAAAATTAGGATATTGTGTCAGTGAGAATCATTTTAATATTACAGCGTTTGGTACATGTGGTGATTACTTTATTTTGTAAGGTTAAGCACAATGCCTTGAAGACATGTGGGAGAGTGGAGGAGTGGCTGTGTGCATTCTTTACTGTGGCACTAGTTGGAGGTAAGCAGTCAGTTTCATGTCCTGGCTGCTTCACTCCTGGGGAAAGAATCCCAAGTGCTGATTGAACAGGAGGATGGGTAGGCTCCAGAGCCAGTGTAGCCCTGTTCTGAAAATTGGACCCTGGTCATCCAGCACATAATGTATTGGGGATTATTGGTAATAAATGGTGATAGTTCAAGGTACTGTAGGGTATTCTGCTTTCTGGATATGGGAAAATGTGCTAAGTTTCCGAATTATGACCTGTATACATGAAAATAAAGTTATTTCCTACCTTAAAATTTCAGTAAATCAGTTCTGTAAATGCCAGTTCGTGTGTGTGAACCATGTGTGATTGTGTCTTCACCTGTGGAATGCTGTGAGATCCAGCAGGACTGTGCTGTCTTCTGGGTGGTGACGTGTTCCTGAAAATTCTCCGTGTCACTTCCCTCAAATTCCTTTACCTCCTGAGCATCCTCTAATTAAACCCTTTATTCTTCAGGAAATCACACTTCTAGTAAAGTGGCGAATAATACAATACAAAGAAAACTTAAGTGTCTTGGGTTCTGAACCTCTCCTCTCGACTTGGAACAAGATATGCCCCCTGTACCCTTCCTGTACTTTTGATTAGTGACATTCCTTGCAACCTACATATATAATCAACCCTACATCCTTCCGTAAGTAACTTTTGTGTCTACCTGGGTATGATTCCTGCATCCCTGAGAATGGAGGCAGTGTATTCCTCCAAAATGTCAGACTGTGAGCCTACATGGTAAGAACTGAGGTGTTTTACCTGGCCAATACCTGCCATGAAACTCTAAAAATTGTACCAAAGAGAAATTACACATGCTTCATTATTTTTAGCTTTATTTCATCAGTGTTACTTTCTAATATCGATTTCAAGTTGGCATTAATTATTTGTCAGCTAGGCTGTAGTGGGATAGCTTGAGTTCATAGCCACCCTTCATAGTAGATGTCTTAAGGAAGTGTATGAATGCATTTATTAAATTCTGAGTTCACATCTGAATTCTTGTGAGCAGGAAGGTGTATACAGCAGAATTTTGTGAAGTTTTGATAGTAATTTGCTATTCCAACAGGTAGATAATTTCAAAGGCAGTTACAGATTGTATTCTAAGATGCATCAACATAAAGCTGACTTGCTTTGAGTATGGCTGTGCGTCTGTTCTTTTTCCCTCCAGTCTGTAACACTTAGAGGGGTACGTAAGAGTATGAATTTAATGTTCCTCAGATCACAGTTCAATAATCTCAGTGTTCAGTTTTCTCCCTTTAAGATTTGCCTGTGTGCCGTGTTTTGTTGAATGGCCCCCCAAAGAAACCTCATGCAGTAGTTTTATTGTGTCGTAAATGGCGAGTCAGTGTAAGGAATTTAAAAAACTTTAACCCGAAAATTTCATTTTGTCATACTAAAAAATGCTTAGCACAGAAAAGAAATTTTGGTTTCTTTGTTGTCCACATCACATTTAGTATATGGGATTGTTTTAGGTTAATGCTGTTTATACATATTTCAGAAGGGTATCATCTTGTATATTCCTTTCCCTGTAGCCCTTTCAAATTCAGTGTTTAATAGTCTATTTGGGAAGTATTTTTCACCCACTTCTGGATCTTATCTTGTGTGTAGATGCCTTTGACTGGATTTTGTTTGAATAATGCTTATCATTAATTCACATTTACAGGTGGTTGACTGCCAGCAACACAAAAGGGACTCATATCTTTGGCAGGTGTAACATAACATGTACAAAACTAATATGTTCCAGGATATATCACACAATTGCCTGAGTATTTTACCTCCTGGTATTGGTTTTCTAACTCGTCTAATGCAACTAGATGCTTCACATAACAAACTGACTGAGATTCCACCTGATCTTGTCAGCCTCAGGGGTTAGTATTGTGGAGATGGTACAGTATTTTGCTCATAACTAACCCGAATAATAATAAGGTTATATAAGGAATCCAAGTCTTCTTTGAACTGACAAAGAAATATATAACTGAGATCTGTGCTGTTGTGGGATATTACGCATCGAGTGGTAATCCTTCAGTGACGTTTCAGGACAGCCTATCCGTCTCATCTTCAAGGGTCAGGAAGTCCGTGTCCTTGAAGGATTACCACTCCACACTGTGTATTAGCCCAGAGGAGTGCAGATCTCAACAATATTGCAGTGGAAGCCTGAAATCACAGAAGTGTCAGACATGTATTTTGTAATGTAGTGGACTAGACAGTAGGTCCAATAATTGTATGTTTGTGGGTCATATTACTGGACTTTCTTGTATATGTATGTGTGTGTGTGTGTGTGTGTGTGTGTGTGTGTGTATATAAGTTGACATTGCTCTATTCTCGAGCAGTCATTTTAACAAGGATTTATTATACATTAAATTTTTAACCATGAGTTGTGTATGTTTGTCTTTAATTTTATTTTAATGTACACAGCTGTTATGTACATCACATGTATAAACCTGTGGTACTAAACAGTTTATCTGTTCAGCTCCTTGATAATGGCCCAGATGGGCAGAAACATTTTGGACACATAATAATGTGGCAGGGTAATCTGAAACCTTGTTTATATAGTTCTTTTTATTAATTCAGTTGATTAAGAATGTACATGGTGGTAGTGCAACATCACAGGAAAGTAAACTCTGTTTATTCTTATTAAAAATATGCTTGTGAATTTGTTTATATATACAGTATAATAGGAGAGAGTGTATGAGTAGTGTATATTTTGTTCACTTGCAAAGCATGTAACTAATCTCAGTGCCTGACAGATGGTATTCTTTGTCAGTTGGGTCCACATGTACATACTTCCATCCATGACAGGCTTGATATTGGATTTTTATTGGGCTTTTTCCACTACTCATTTGAAATTTGTATACGTATCATGGTTCTTAGTATACTGTCACTATTCTTCTTGTATTTCTGATCAAAAGTATGTCTTATGCTAAGTAGTTGAAATGTATGTTACTTTATATACCTAAATTTGCATGTTATTAAAACTTACACACACACACACACACACACACATATGTACAGATTTGTAATGTAAATAATGATGCAAAACATTATTACCAAGGCTGAATGTTTGGAACTTACCGTGTCCTGTTATTATAATGGTGGATTCATTTGAGAGATCCAATGTTGACACTGAAATATATGCTACAGGATGATGAAGTATTAGTGTCCATATTTTAAATCTTTGTAGAAATACACATATGCATGTAAGTTATAAAACGTACTAAACAGTGATCATTTCATGTTCAGTACCTTTTTATATCGGAAGCTATAGTCATGAAGAGCATCCAGATTGGGCTGTTGCCTTCTGCCACAAATTCTTTAGCCCTCCCCCTTTCCACCCCTATGCCAAAGGCAAGGGAGGGCTTATGGTGCTGTTGCCCATTGCTCCATTGTGCTCAGAACGTGGATCAAGAGAAGAATAGGAGGTGAAGCAGAACAAAAAACAAATAAAATGGAAGTTTATGAAAGATAACTGATACAATATTAGATACTGGAAAAGGTACAAAATTGCTTGCTTTGTGTTTTAAGCATATTATCCTTATTTAATGCAGAAATTGATGAATGTTAGAGAAGTACACATCTTTTAGTTGAAACTGATGAAATTTTTGTATAATGCAACATATTCCAGTTCTACATAAGCTGGATGTGAGTGACAACCAGATAAGCTTCCTACCCCCATTAGGAGATCTAAGGAAGCTGGAAATGTTGTACCTGCAGCACAACCAACTAGTTGCTCTTCCAGATGTAAAAGGGTGTATGGCACTCAAGGAATTGCACCTAGGTGACAACACTATAAAGGTGTGGGTTACTTCTGTGCTGTGTAGTTTGTGTAGATGTGTATGTAATTTGACTGCTGTTATAACACCATTCTGTAGGTAAATGTGTATTATTTAACCCTTTGGCACTGGAATTAAATGTCTGATGTGATCTGCACAAGACCTCAGCAGTCCAGAATTTAAGGGGCTGCATTTAAGAGTGGCCATAATTTGCCAGTGGCACTCACCAACATTTAGTGTTTAGAGCATGACACTGCATGTTATGTATTTATAACACTTGGCATTAAAGGGTTAGTTGTTAAGTTTTGCATGTGTGCAGGTGTATATCTATTTGAGTTTGCTTTGTTTTGCTGTTATGGTAATGAGATGATTTTTTTTCTTGGTATCAGGGCTTTCAACTGGTATCAGTGTGGGTCTGTTTTAACACAGAAGACATTTCTCTTTCCTGTAGATACAAGCAAGTGTGTGTGTGTTCTATATTGTTAGTTCCGTGCATGGTCGTTGTTCAATTATAACACTTTCCCAACTAATGCAACTAGTGCATTAGTTGGGAAAGTGTTATAATTGAGTGTGTGTGTGTGTGTGTGTGTGTGTGTGTGTGTGTGTGTGTGTGTGGTTTCTACTGTCTTTGTTCAGTACTTCTGTTTGAATTTCTTAGTAACATGCAGTAGCAGTGTGTAGCCTCCTATTGGTGACATGACCTTCATGATACAGGATGTTTTTCGGCAGGTGATAGTTACTGTGGTAAAAAACGGGGGGGAGTCTGTGTGCTGTTGTGCAATCAGGAGTTTTATTGCTGCATTCAGAAACTGCATATATATTAGGAACAGGGGTTTTAGATAAAGGTTAAGTTGTCCTGTGTTTAATTATCATGCCATTAAGACACGGGGAGTGGAGGTATGTCTCCACGCACTTCTAACCATGCCACTAGATGGAGGTGAGTGGTCACCTACATTGCCCAGACAAAGGGCCACGGCCCCAGGGCAGGTGTGGACGTTGTGGAAAAGTGATTAATATATGCCCCTGATTGGAATCACACTTAAGTTTCATGGTTTTCCAGCTCATAGTGAAGTCACTTAACTAAGCTACGGGGAGGGAAGAAGAAGGAAAATTGAGTGAGTGGTTAATCTTTTGTCCTCGACACTAGCTGCAGGGCTGGATCCTGGAGTTTGTATTTATGTTCCTGGACAGGATAGTTAGAAGACTGGATCCTGGAATTTGTAGTTATCTCCCTGGTCCAGAATGCCTGAAGGGACGGATACTGGAGTTTATATTATACGTCCCTGGTCCTGGATAGCTGGAGAACCAGATCCTGGGATTTGTATTTATGGTCCTGGTACAGGACAGCTGAAGGGCGAAATCCTGGAGCTTGTATTTATATTTCTGGTTCAGGATAGCTGAAGGCTGGATCATGGAGTGTGAATTTGTCTACTGATCCAGCATACCACAAAAGCCACCATGTCACTTTTCCTTTTTGCACCCATCTTCCTGAGACCTGTGTACAAGGTAATGTGGAAACCTTAGAAGGATTTCAACAGCAGGAATTGAGCGTGAAAGACAGCCACATAAGCTTAAGCCTGTGTTAGTGATGGGCAGACAGTTGCTGCCCTTTTATTCTGGAGTGAGTGAGTTTATGCTTCCTGTGTAAAGGAAACAGAAATGTATAAGACTGAATTTATGTTAAACCAAGAGGAAGGACAAGTTCATGAGTGCCATATTGTCAAAAAGGTGTATTTCATTTGAGGAGTGTGCATTGGGTCCTTGCCATAGAAGGGAGTAATGCTGATATAAGAGAGCTACACATGAGAAATAAATCAGCTTGTTTTTCACACCCAGTGTGCATTGGTCTTGGCGTGAAGAAGTGCACACACAGTGCAAAATGAGTGTGGAAAGCCAATCCCATGTGTGTGTGTGTGTCTGCGCGTGCATGCGCCCATGTTCTCTTTTATGGAAGATCCTGTAGTGCAGAAGATGCAGCTGTATTTTTATTTTTTCAACTGGTGCATGTTTGTAACTCTTTTCATTGTACATTGTTTTTTAATGTACATATGATGGTTTGTTGCACTGCATGTGACAACCGCATTTTTTCATCTGAATAAGTGATAGTGCAATATTAGGTGGTCTAGAAGATTGTTTTACTGCTTACCATTCTTACAGTAAACACAATTGACTACAAGTGTGTGATTTTTTTGGTAGGTAAATTGTCTGTCTCATTGGCATTAAACACATCATCTTTGGAACCTGGACTATCTGCAGAATTTTTACCTTTATGCTAGAATATGCTGTGTCATGAGAAAAAATTCTGTTTCACCACTTGTCTTTTTTTCTCATTACACTGTCCTCATAGTGAATGAGTCTGTTACATGCATATCGCATTTATTGGAAGGTTAAATTGTAATGTGATTAATTACTACTTGGCAGGAGATTGATGTTGAGTTGTTGGAAGGTTTCTCACGTTTGCGAGTTCTAAACTTTCGAGGTAATAAACTTGCATCTCTGCCCAGTGAAATCTCTTTACTCCAACTGCTGGTACGATTGGATCTTACCAACAACTGTCTAACCACGTAAGTTGCTATTATTTAAAATGGGTCGTAATTATGATTCTTATGCAGTGACATTATTAGTTTTCCATTATAGTGTTCTGTAAGAGAATTCCTGTAGTTTACACAACAGGTGATGGTACAGCTAAATAATTGTATGGATACTGTTAAAGTATGTATGAGTGTATAGGAATAATGCAGATGAATACTTCTTTGCCACATAACGTAAATATGTCACATTCTTTGTGTGGGACTCTGAATGTTTTATGTGTTCAGGGCCTGAGTGGGCTACAATTAGATACATATTTTTCTAATCGCAGTCTTTTTCTGTCCAGATTACCTGCTGCTTTGGGGTGTCTGCCACACCTGCAGAGTCTGCAGTTGGAAGGGAATCCTCTTCGTTCAGTTCGGAGAGATGTTATTCAGTGTGGAACTGCTCGACTTTTGAAATTTCTCCGTGAGAATATGAAGGATGAAGGAAACGTTAATACTGGATCTGGCAACTTAACTGCAGTGAAAGAAGTGAAATTTCCTGACAGGTACTGTAGAGTGAAGCTTCAAATGATTAACTTGCATGCCATGAGAGACCTTATGACAGTATTGCTTGAATTTAGGCTGTTAGAAATTGTATGTTCTCTAATGTGGCAAAGTTATAGGTTGGAAGTATTTGTTTTTGAGCGGCTATTTTGATAACTGTTATGTGGGTAAATCACAAAATTGTACATGACTGTAAGCCAGGAAAGTGACATAGACAGTGAGATGTGCATGTCATAAGTTTACTTTTGATATGTAGTCACTTCCATGGTCAGTATAGCGTGATGTATTAGTGAAGCATGACATGTCAAACTTGGTTTATGGAGATGGTACTTCTTGCTGTAAGAAAGCCAGTGTGTCAGGCACATGAAATGACACTAGGTGTACTTTAAATTTCTGTTTTGAGCAAGGTTGAAATTACAAAATATGTTCAGGTTGCAGGTTGGTGGACTGAGCACCTGGTTGCCTGCGTTTTTGAAGTAAGAAGCACTGTGTATAATTTTTGTATGTTATCTTTTGGGTGCAGGTATACAATGAGGGCTGGTCGATCTCTAAGTCTAGCTGTGCAGGATCTTACAGACATTCCAGACTGTGTTTTCCAAGAAGCTCTGGAAGCTGAGGTCACCACAGTTGACCTCTCCAAGAACAAGTTAAAAGAAGTACCTAATGGGTGGGTGTTTTTTCTTATTGAGCCTGTTTTCTTGAAGGATTCATATTTCTGACATGCAACACCTATACAAGCTTTTGATACACTGGAGTTTTGAACCATAATATTGCATTCTATGCCAGCTTTGCCACTGTTGAGGATCCATGATATGACATTGCTAAATGTGCATTTTTTTGCATATTATATTATTTTTTATTCACAAGACCAGAAGGTGAAGTTGATTTCAGACATAATGGAGCTTCAACCCCTTACCTGATTTTGTCAATGGGTCATAATGATCAGTAAACAGGTACACAAAACAGCAAGTCATTATGCAGTGACTGCCATGGTGAGTCAGATCATTACAATTTTACCTCACACAAACACTTGTGATAAATGTCTGACTTTTTCTGTTGTTCATCAGACTTTTTATAAGTCTTCACTGCACGTGTTGTGAAGTGTCGTTGAAACTGACATATGCAGAATGAAAACAAATGTAATACAAGCACCTGGGCTGGGAGATCTGGGATACCCACAGAAGGGCTGGAGAGATGTAACTATGTGAGAGAGTTTAGGAAGAGGCAGGTAGCCTTATCTTCCGTAGTCCATTATTATTGTCATTGTTCTCATCGTCATTGTCTGTAATATTCAAATTACGATTTTTACCTCGTACATTTTTAAAAAGTAAGGAGAGTGTGTGGTATTATTTCATCATGTTTGTCCCCTCCTAAGGAGTTTTAAACCAATTAACAGATTTTCAAGAAACTTGGTATGAATGTCGTGCCATCCTACCTTTGTACATATTAATGCCATGCTATCAATAACAGCATCTGATGACTGTGGAAACTTGTGAGTTTAGAATCGTGCTATGTACTGTACAGTACTAATGTTTTGTGTGATGCCAGAGTGGGAAAGAGAGAAGGAAAAGAAAGGGGACTTCTGTTAAGAATGTTTTAAATTGTCCTGTCATGCATTTTGATTCTGCTGTATACTTGCAGTATTATCTGATGTGTTTTATTGTTGTAAATTAAATAATAGTAATGCTCTTTTCTCACAAAGTTTTAATGTGTATGTAGGAAAAACCAGTGTAAAATTGAGACAAATAATAGTAATGTACCACTTTGTTTTCACCAGTTTGTTCAACACTCCACAGCACGTAGAGATTGAAAGGTTGCATTGCATTTTACTGAATTGCAGGTTGAAGCATCTCACACGTTACATCGCTGATCTGAACCTTAGCTGTAACGCATTGTGTCAGCTTCCTCTTGAACTGGGTCTGTGTCAAAACTTGCAGTACCTTGACTTGCAGAAGAATTTACTTGTAGACTTACCTCAGTCATTTGAATGTCTGACAAGGCTCAGAGAACTTGTGATAGCCTTCAACAAGTAAGTAGTTTTTGGCTTCCACTGTAGTTTATTAATGATTGTGGACACAGTCATTCTTGCATTTGGTTCTAGTGGTTTAATACTACTTGTAGACACAGCCATTATTTTATTTTCTCCCAGCAGTTTATTAATAATTGTGGACACAACCATTATTGTATTTGGTCCCAGTGTGTTATTAATAATTGCAGACACAGCTAGTATTGTATTTGGTCCCAGCAGTGTGTTAATAATTGTGGGCACAGCTATTATTGTATTTGGTCTCAGTGGTTTATTAAACTTTTAAAACCTAGTGGTAACTCTACATACTACCTGGTTTAACATTCAAAAATTCTACATGGTGCTTACATTGCATTTGTGCGTTTTGTAGGGGTCTCAAAACAATCAGCAACTTTTGCGTTATACGACATTAACAGCTCATCTTATACAACCGAAGTGTAGATTGTTTACTGCGCGGTACGCACTGAGTCCTTAAATAAAATGGATACATTCCATCTTTAAAGGGTTAATAATATGGACACAGTCATTATTGCATTTGGTCCCAGCTCACATATTTGTAGCTTTGAATCTCTTGCGGGCTCTGAATATGTTTGAGTGCTTAACCCTTTGATGCTGACCTCAACATGCCACACTGACTACCCATCCGTAGTATGTTGCCAGAATTGATATGCCCTACAGACCAACCCAGCATATATCGTATTTGCTGCTTCAGGAGACATGTTTTTTTTTTCCACTGAAAAATGTCCCTAAAAATCACCCTGTGTATTAACACCGGAAGGTCAAGTTGTACTAAATCCACAAAAGTGCAGTGCTAATTCTAAGGTGCGTCTTATCACATCACTGATAGCGTCTTGTGAGGTGGGATATATGTTACTATGGTCTGTCCATGGTCATGTCGCTATGCATACTTGAGATAATAGTGGTACTGCTTAGGAGATACGGCTTTGTTATTGTCATTGATATATCTGTATGTCCAATTCAAGCATTATTTTTTCATTTTATTGGAACATACTGAATGGTCATATTCAAAGAAAGTTATCTGCTCCTACCTGTGCTGTGTTTGTTATTCTTTCCACATCACAAAGTTTTTGTGGAAGAGAACAATATATGCTTGTAGACAAAACATGGGGCCACAGTTTTCTGTGTGAGATGTCCTTTGTTCTTTGCTGTAACCAGAGTAATTATATCTGAAAGAATGTTTTATTGGTCTGTGTGGAGTGACAACTTACCATCTGCTCTGTGTGTGTGTGTGTGTGTGTGTGTGTGTCATCATTTTATTAGCTTTCTGAGAGCATGCAAGTCTCTAACTATGGTTTTTGGTTCAGAAGACAAAAAGAGTTACCTGACACCAGTGGAATTCTTATTTACATTAGAGTATGTGTACATTTTTAATAAAGTAAGACTGAGACATGTGATTATAATGACTGAAATATTATCATCATGTTCGTCTCACTACAGTAATTAAATTACTAGTTGTTTCATTTTCAGATTTGCTGAACTACCAGAATGTGTGTACAAATTACCAGGCCTTGAGATTCTGATTGCTCATGACAATTGTTTGACCCAAATAGATGTAGCAGGGCTCTCCCAGCTACGCAGGCTGGCTACATTGGATCTGACCAATAACAATATCAGTCATGTGCCTCCAGAGCTGGGTAACATGACGCAATTAAGGTGAGGACCATTACTTAAATCAAGCAACGTGCTATGCGTTTTCACTCATAGACAACCATCTAAGTACAACACCTATGAAACTTCATACGTATTTCAGTTAAAATATAATGGTCTTTTGAAGTTCCTATATTTTATTGTCAACCCATAATGGGATGGCCCACTTTAAAAGTATTTCAGTTAGCTGAACATATTGTGGTGCTGAGACTTTTGCCAGGGATATATGGACACATCTATAGGAAACTCACACTTTTTGCATCTCAAACAGCCGTCTTAGTTTAAAATATTATTTTTAATGGTTTTTTTATAAGACTGCATTTATGTGTTAGACTGTTGTTTGAGGAAGAAGATACAATGGTCTGAGTTCACACGGTAAAGGAGTATTATAGTTCATACAGTACAGGACGTATACAATATGCAGTATAGGAAGAAAAACTACAAGACATAATTAGTAGAAGCATAGAGTATGTCTGACACGTCATTCCATAGCCACATGTAAATAGTGCTTTAAGTCAAAATGTGTCAATGTTGAGATAATCTCACATGGTTAAAATAATGGTAAAATTAAAAGTTATTTGGACATACTGATAGCTGTAGTTTGTGCTGGTGAATGAGGTAATAGTTCACATAATTGTCTTCTGAGAAAATGAGACCATTTGAAAGTATCAAAAATCTTGAGATGGCATTTTTGCAAATGGGCTCCTCCTGTTTAGAAATTAATATAGCTAACTTACTTAAAGAAAACGATAAGTGTTGCGGGATGTGCATGGTAGGAATCTGGCCAGCTAGACTGTTTCCTTAGCCTGATTCCATGGTGTAAAGTCCTTGAGAGGCTAAGAAGACTCAGCTACTCAATTTACTGCCATCTACAGAATGTGCAGTTCATTACCCATTCAAAACAGCGTGACACTGAATCCTATCCTAAATGAGATAATCCAGTCCACATCCTGATATCCCATAACAAATTTAATATTCTGCCTTCTGCAGGCCTTCTCCATTCACCAGAGCATGGCACCGAGTCCTGTCCTGAGCCAGATAATCCAATCCACATCCTGGTACCCCACATCCATTTTAATTTGTGCCTTCTGCAGTTCATTACATGTTAAAAGGAACATGCCACTTAATGCCGTACTGAGCCAGACTGTCCAATCCACGTCCTGATATCACATACCCATTTTAATATTCTTGCACCTGTGTGTAGGTCTGATGTATGGCCTCCTGTCTTCAGGTGTTCTGACTAAAGTTATGTGTAAGTTTCTCATCTTTCCCATGTATGCTACTTGTTCCGTCTATTCCGTTATCCATAATTTGATCAGGAATAATAGTTGGCAAAGAACATAAATTATGAAGGATCTTATGTAATTATATTATTTTATATTATTATTATATATATATATATATATTTCCTCTTTATTTCATTTTTAGAGTTGTTGTCATCAAACCTGAAACAGTTCAGTAAATTTTTTAAATCAGTTTTTGCTCATTGATGCTGTGAAGTGTGGACGACCACAGGCCTTACAGCACATGGCTTTAGCAGACAAAGTAACCCAAAAGAACAGTCTTCTTCACTCCTGTCACTGTCATTATTTAAGTTTCCCTACAGCCAACATCTCTCATAATTCTGTATGTAATAACATCCCGGTTTCATAGTTTGTCTGCTTAAAAAATTTTGCTGATAATGTTTACAGTTAAAGTATAAGACACCGCGAAGAAACAGGTAATTCACTTTGGAAAATGGAAATAACACACAAGACACTTGGGGCGGAGGGGCCTTGGTACTTGACTCAAACAAAAAACTCACATGCTAGAGCCACTGAAAAGAAACTGTGAAGGTGACCTCAACAATAGGTCATTGAATACTGAAGAAATACTGACAAGACGATTCTGATGTCATTCTGCTAATGCACACAAACCAATTTACACTAAGCAGGGTTGCTGGCAACCCCACCGTGTCATCCTGGGGTTACGACGTGAAGTAGTTCACAGTGTATTAAAAATATTTTAACAAAGGAGAACAGTATCAGTTGTGTTAAGGGTTTTGTAGTGTGTGGATGCTAAAAGGGTTTTTAAGTAGTATGTAACAAGTCAGATGATTGGGTATATTATTGTTTTACAGCTTTAGTAGTTCCTACTAGTATTAAGTGTTCATACTGAAGGTGGTCCTGCAGGACTCTTAACATGTAGGAGAGTGAAATAAATTGGTTTGTCCCAAATTTATTTCTTTTGTTATGTGCACTGTATTGGCTTTTTATCACTTGCACTGATGCTCCCTTACTTATGACATTGACCACTCATACTAATGACTGTGATACAGTCAGCAAATCCCATGGTTGGTTGATGCAGGGCTCATGTATATAAGTTAGTGTTGTGTCAGGTCCCTTTCTTTTCACTTTTGCCTGTTTACTACAGTGCTTTGTTGGGGTGTCTGATCTGTGTTTACATTTTACTTGTTTACTAGTGTTATGGGTCCTAGTGGGCAGTTGGTGTATATGTATAAGGTGTGTTCGACTTAGACGTCAAATTACAACCTGGTTGTTGGAATGGAACTGTCATTGTATGTTGGTGAGCATCTGTAATTTGTCATCAGTACAGGATGATGCTGCAGTAATGCAAGATTTCAGTTTGGTTTTCCCTTATCTTGGGAGACAGTGTTTCACACTTCTACAAAACAGTGGGTAGAATTATAGTTTTTAGTATTTAAATCTTCATGATTTTAGATGGAAGATTGAAAGCTTATATGAAGCATGTTGAATAAGGAAGATTCCATAGCTGCAACTCATGTTGATAATCAAGCAGTTTGTGTTTATTTAGGATGTAGCACTTGTAGTAGTAATAACATGCAACATATAGTGCAAGTGTCAGTCAATCAGATGCAGTTTGGGTGGTAAGTTATGTGCATTGCCAGTGAAATTGTAAACTTGATTCTGCAGAGGAGTTTGTAGTGTGATTTGGTTTTTATGGTTGAAACATATTTCCCCTGCAAAAATTTACTTCCAGTTGATCTAGATGTATGATGAAGGCATAATGAGAGTGCAGCATTTTAGAAAATGGTGCGCAGAGTTCATAAATGGCTGAATGGACATGCATGATTGTGATTGCATCAGTTGGCCTAGTATATCAGGATGGATATGAGTGCAGCACAAGTGGAGAAACTGATTTTGGAAAACCAGTAAGTCACAATTCATGATGTATCTGCTGCATTGAACAGTTAAGGGTGCTGTTGAGAAAATTGGAGTCGATGGTGTTCATGCATTAGCAGGCATTTTAACCCCTGAAATAGGAGCTACAATCAAGTCCATATACACAGACCTTATCGTTATGTTCTGGGGGGGGATAACCTCATACCTGCAGGTATTGTATGTCGTGGTAAACAAAGTGCTCAGAGACCACCTAAAGCAGTTGTATAGTGAGTGGCTGTTTTGAGAGGACCGTGCTTTGACCCTGGATGGAAGAATCAAGAAGTCCAGGGTGAGTCCTCTTTGTCAGTGGATCATCATGTCATGGCAGTGTATCTCACCAGAAGTGACTGTAAAGGGTTTAAAAAGTGCTCTGTGTCCAGTGTAATGAATGAATCTGATGATAGGTTGTGGAATGACAGTGAAGAGGATGAGAATATTAGCAGTGAGTATGAGAGAGATGAAGGCACTGACTGTGAAGGTGGAGACAGTGACGCTGATTGGTAAAGGTAGATAGAATCTGATGTGTTTGGTGTATTAAGTGTTTGAAATTAATGGTGAATGATTTTTCCTGTCAGATGTTTTATTAGGGGGTCATCTTGCATTTGGGTAACTATGACATGTCATTTTTCTGTGCGTATACTTGTGGGCCAGCTGCTAGCATCTAATAGATCATGGTCAGTAGCACTTGTACTAATGTAAACAGAGTAAGCTCAAAAGGGGAAGAGAGGGCATTATGTAATAGTTGTCTGTCTGCTGACGTGTGTAGAAATAGAACATCTGTTAAAATATTACTGTCATTTTCATGATGCTTGGGTGTGGTTAAATATATACAGCAGTTTTCCTTGGCTGATCCTGTTTGACTTATGTACACTTTTCTTTGTCCCAGTTGTCTTGTCAAAGTGTTATATGAATTTACCACTGACTCAAATGTATCATTCTTTGAAAATCACAAACTTATTGCTTTTTAGGTCCTTGGAGTTGATGGGAAATAGTTTTCGACAGCCTCGTCATGCCATATTAAGCAAAGGCACACCCGGCATCTTGTCTTATCTGCGTGACCGAATACCACAGGACTAACCATAAGCAGTGATATGTTCTGTTGTACAGTACAAAATTGGTTTTCAGCTTTTATTTTAAAGTATGCATAAAGGTGGGGCAAAAACATTGTTAAGATTATGAAAAAAAATTTTTGAACTCATTTTCATGCTAGGTGTGACTGTAAGGATTGGCTGAATTTGTACATTTACTTTTCACAAAAGTTTTACCAAAAGGTTCAGTGTTTTGTATGCAGGAGTGATGGTCTGATGAAGTAATGTTCGTGTGTAACGGAGATTATATCAAAATATCCGCTATTTTTAAAACTTAATGGTGTAAAAAGTAGGGAGCTAGTCATACATGTGTAAATGTAATTACGTAATATTTTTGTATTGTTGACTTATCTTGCAACAAAAACAGTTGAAGTTTTGTTATAAAGTTTTCAAGATTAGTTGTATATGAAAAAGTAATTTGTGAAGGAAGTAATGCTGTAGGAGAAAAGCAAATAAGTTAGGGGATGTGAATAGTCATGTATTCACACATTAAATTAAAATTGATCTGAATGCCTAAAAAAGTTTTTTTAAGAAAAATTGTTCTTAGGATAATGTTTACACGGTAACCAAATAATAATCAGTGCTGTTACAGTTGTATAGAACATCTCACAGCTGTGCAGCTTCCTTTGCAGCAGCCAAATCTACTTGCACACAGTTAGTTATGTAGAAAGTTAAAACTGCTCTTTAAGGCAGGACTTCTTCATTATCTATTATTCTTTCAGTAAACTCATGACCTCACTTGGATTTTAAAGCACATTTCAAATCAGTGTAGTGGATTCTGTGATTAATCCTTGAAGCTCTCTTTCTCTAATGCCCTGTTTAATGTTGCAGAATTAAATTTCTGTGACCTCTGCAGTGCACAGGTTTTTCACTAAACTTTCTGCTTTATGTTTACCCAGAAATAAAATTCCTTGTTTAGAGCAGGGGTATGTGAAGCTGTTGTACTATAGTATTCACTGAAGAAAACACCATTATTCTCTGTCTGCGTTTTCTTACACAGTTGTGCAGAAATTTATGGAAATATTACCTTCTTCGTTCATCTGTTTTAAGGAATGGCTGTAATGTATTATTCACATACTACTCAGGATTGAACATAGGTTACAGTAAAGAATGCATAGCATACAATTTATTGAGTATTACTAGTACAGTGTATCTATGTGTTTGGTTGAGGTGAAAAATTGCTTCATATCAATAACTTTGCACATCCAGCTGCTGCTGTCATATATTTTGTGTTTTCTAAAAAAAAGGCTGAAATATTTGTAATGGTTACCAGATATGTAGGTAGTGCTTATTTACCATTTTACGTTGAAGTAATGGTGTGTGTTTACATATGTGGTCTTGAGGTGAAGTGTGTAGATGTGTGTTGCAGTAAATATTTTATTGTGTAAGTTGTTTTGTTTAGAGTATGTTACATTTTCTGTTGTGTTGCATTTTTATGTTAGAATCTGTTACAGAAACTGGCTGTGAAGTCTGTGTTGGAAATGTGGTACCTCTCACACCTATTCTTGAATAGTACAAATGTAATTAATATTAACAGTCTGGAAATTAAGTTCTGTAGTTTGTTTTGTGATATTTTGCGCTGCTTTGTTCTCAGGGCAGACTTCTGGGAGAAATTTGAACAATTTGGTATGATACCTACTGTTTGTAACTTATCATATCAAAAGGAGCTTTATGTAGTGGAGACTGTTGTATGCATATGCATGTAATGTAATTGTAAGCAAGGTCTAGAGTTACTTTTCTTCTATAGAATGCTAATTGTGATAGTGAAAGTATTATTTGTTACAGATTGTTGTAGTTATCACAATCATCATCATTGTCATCCATCATTACACTTTCCATTTATTTTATGGTTCTTAAAATGTCTACAAGTGGCTTGTTTCCTATGCTTGAATCAATTTATGTCATTTAAGTTTCTTGACAAATGAAACAGAATTGAGAGTGAGCTTGAAAATGTGATTTCACTCTGCACATTTGTTATTTTGTCCCATGATGTGTAGGTTACTTTATTGTATGTGTTTTATTTTACTGTACTTATTTTTATTTTAATCCAGACATATTGTTCTGCTGTGAATTTCATTTCCACCACCTTGTAAAGTTAATTTGGTTTATGTCTTTTTAAAACCATAAGCAGGACAAACATATAAATTCTTTTGTTGTTTTTCTTATCTCATGGGCTGTATTAGCTTTCAAGATTTACAGAATTTACATTAAGACTGAAAACTTAAAAAGATGTTGTTGAATTACTTTTTATTCATTTTATCGGTTGTTGCCAGTGGTGTGTTGTAATTCTGTATGTTTTAATGATCCAACCAGCTTATTTAAATTTATGAAAAAATATAAGGACATCAGTCCATGTAATTTCTTCGGTATTAACCCTGTAACTGTTACACTTTAACTTGCTAGGCCAAACTGCACTGCTGCGTGTCTTCAGTTTCATGTTTTTGTAGGATGGCTAATGGTCATCCTTCCTTTTACCTGGTTTAAAAGAATTGCTTAGCTTCTGCTATTCTCAGTTATCTCAGTGGGATTCAATTTCTGCTGTCATTGTATATTTGTTTTGACATACCTACTGTTCTCATTGGTACAGGGGGTCTTCCAAGCCACATTAGATTCTGAATATATGCAGACATGAAGGTGATGATTGTGAATGTTTTTGAAGTTTGAATCTGGACAGCTACATATAAATTTAAATTGTTATGCACTGTATTCAAGATGTGGTATTTTTCCTCTGCTACAAATTGTCATTCCAAGAACATGACACTATCACTTCCGGTGGAGGATATATATTAGCAGATCTGAATAGTTTTTGTACCATACGTCACTTCACTGCCATGGCAGTTCAGGAGAAGTGACTGGTCTTCTGTAAAAGAAACATCAGTACTATAAATGAAATATTAGGTCTGAGGATTACACATTTATACTGGTAAGGATTCAAGTCTTCTGGGATATTATGTGATGTTGACTAGGAAATAGTTACTGATGTTTTGGAGGAGTGCACTGCCTCCATCTTCAGGGTCTGGCAGGCCAAGAAGAGTATCCCTTGCTGAGAATGTGACACTCATGCTTTCCTGTCACTTCATGTGTGTTTTGTCTATGAGTAGAACCACATGAACAGCAGGTGTTTGAGGACCATCATTTGCAAAGTGTATAGACAAGGGCAGGGATGGAATATTGAAGCACTTTGTCTGTCTCTCTTACCATAGGCTGCTGTTCTTGGACTTCTAACCCTGAAGACAGAGGCAGTACACTCCACCAGAACATTGGTAACTGCACCGGTGAACAACGTGTAATATTCCAGGAGACTTGGATCTTCGTGTTTCACCCCGTCATACCTTTTTAAGATACTTAGAAGTGCAGTTTCAGTCTGAAAATTTGTACACTTATCCCCTACTTTTCACGTTTTCACAAATTCATGGGGTGGCCCCAAGAATAAAAATATATCACTCAGATCCTTCAATGGATAGGAGCATCAAAACTGTTTGACACCTCAAATAGGTCTTTGAGCCATACAGCATGATGTTCAAGGAGCTGAAGCTAAAAAAGAAGCATCTCCCATCACAGTGTTACTGCAAACAAAACAAAAACTGAAAAAATACTGAAACTTTTGGCGGGGGGGGTGGAGGTCAATTATTCACAGATTTTCGCTTTTTGCAGGGGATCTTGGAATCTAGCCCTCACGAAAAGTGAGGGATAAGTGTACACGTGTGAAACATCATAAGTTAGTGCCACAAAAGAGTCATGGGAAAGTGTTGTGAGTTTGAATTCTGGTACCATCTTTTTGAAAGGTAATTGTATGTCACAGAGTTCATTAAAGTACGTAATAGTGACTATTTAACTGACCATAAATCTGGATTTGTTTGGCCTATTGGCTGTGTTTTTAAGCGTGTCATTCAGTAGAGCTGGAAGTGTTTTTGATGGCTTCATAGTTCATCCGTTTGTTTGGATATTGTTACTGTATTTATGATATTTTTCTACATTTATATGAACCATTATGGAAATCAGTGGTTATTCTGCTTAATAGCAATTCTGATTGCTAATCTTAATAGCAGCAAGTTCACTTTCTTTTTCCATAACCAGATTTTACATTGTTTAACATTGTTTACATTTGTTATAACAGTGATGTCACCTCCAGTATGCCACTCTGCTTTCATGGTATTCTGTGATCATAATTTAAAATTTGTATGTATTATGGTACTGTTTATTTTTTTAATTTCAGAATTATAACAATGTGCAGTTTTATGTAATAGTTTCCGCATGATATTTTATAAGAAAAGTGAGATTAGGGACACCCATTTTGTCTACTGCTACCCACTGTAAGGTACAAGCATGAGGACAGATATAAGTGGTTAAACCAGTCAGTTTCTTTACATCTAGTCTAGTCTAAGTCACATAGACTGTTAGTCCCTTATTACCAAATGAGAATTAGTATGTTAGTTTGACAGGGCTGTTTTCAAGACCTGGCATCTTACTAAAATGTCAAGAATCCTTGAACTTTAATCACACATCTGATTTGTCTTGGCGTGGACCCAGAAATTGATGTTACAGGAACAAAATGCTTGTAAAATGCACTAGTGTGTGCGTGCGTGCGTGCGCGCGCGCATATATTTTTGGCATACATAAAGTAATTTCTTTTACCATCACATTCAACCACAAATCTTGAAATGAGAATGCATATGAACAAAAAATGTGTGATACAGTAATAGTGGATGGACATTCTTCCCTCACATTGCTGGCCTTATCAATGCAGCATGAATAACTTTGCAAACACATACCAGGGACCGAATAATATTACTGCATAGTTTTAAATGAATATTTGTGTGAATGCAACACATGCAAGCAGAAAAATTGTGTGCTAGTACCACAACTCAGACTGCTGTATTTGACATTTGCATCAACAGTAGTCCCCTCTCCACGTGCCTGCTAGCCAATATGGAATTTGCCATTGATGCACAGTCTTCATCCATGTTTATCATATGTCTTGACTGAACAGATATCATGTTGCATAAAGTTGTCATTTATGGAAGTGCAAGTAGAGCTGCATATGGACAAACACAGGGACATGGGTGTTTGAAATTATGGCACCAGGCAGGCATATAACATCGCTTCTAATTTCATGCTTTGAAAACTTCAAGTGCTTGATTTTTGATGCACAAGTAATACACATTGATATGGTAGGGAGAAATACATGCTGATAGTATAAACAAAGAATTGTTGCTGTACTTGGAAGTCTAATAACTATATTTAAATATTATATTTGCAATGACACATTAAAGTAGGAATGAACTACTACTTCAAAACATTGCTTGAAAGCAGTGTTTTGAAGAAGATATACAACAGCTCTGAATTCATCAAACTTTTCTGATATAAGAGCCTTGGTTCAAATGCTGGTAAACTTGTTATCATATGTAGCATAAGGTGGTTAATCACTTTGAAATGCAGTGTAAAAAGGATCCCACGTCATGAAAGGAGAACCACAGATTATTACGTAATAGTTTTGTCCGTATATGTTCTTCTGCCTTCTGTAGCTTATTCTTTACCTTCTCTGAAGGCTTGATAATTAAGGATAATGCATTAAAATTGTACCAGAAATTTGAGTTGTCCTCTGTTGATATTTATAATTTCTGAGAGTGGCTCATTTTTATGGGATAGGAACTGTGGTTATTAACCTCACATACACACTGTCATTACTAGTGTATCTTGATGGAAGTGGATGCTGTTTTAGTTTTGACACAACGTCCTACCACCACCACCACCTTATCTCCTTTATGCAGGTATTCACACTTATATACCTGAAACAAACCATGTTTCTAGGGTGTACAGTGTCGCAGCTATTCTGCACTTACTGTTCATGGTGCATATTAACACCGTCTTCAATATTAAACTATTATTATTATTATTATTATTATTATTATTATTATTATTATTATATTTTTGTAACATGAATATACAGACTCATATACTGCATTTATGTTCAGTTCAGTTGAAAAGCTATTGTTACTGTTGTCTGTCATCAAGAACACAAGTACACAAAAGCATTGTTAAAGTTTATGTGTAGTGTAGTAGAGCTTAGAGGCTTATGTTGAAATTGATGATTAATTTGCTTTGCATATATCATATGGCAAAGCTTCACACACAGGTAGAGGGCTTTTGAAACAGTTTTTGTGACTCTTGTTACCGCATTTAATTGAATGCATTCTGTTAATAGTTTATATAGACATGTAAAAGCGATTTTATTCATATTGATAAGAGTTTGTAACAGTTAATATTTGTGTAGCACTGTTCAGCCATTAAGAAACGCAGCTGTTCCTTGGTATTTCACTGTGAGATTACCTACCTTATGTGCCACTATGTTTTAGTGATTGTACATTAACCCGTTGTCCAATGCAGTTATGACCATATGTGGTTTAAAATAATTAAATATGTGGCGGTGGGGGGGAATTGCCAAATGCTGAAAACTTTAAATATATGTGGACAAATGCAGGTAGTTACTCAACTGCCATGAAAGCTAGCAGCACCAGCTACCCAAGCACTGTGTAAATGTTTATGTCCACAAATGTATTTTAAGCGAAGAAGGGTCCATAAGCATGTGCATTCATGTAACTTTATATTTTCCATAAGAAATTTTTGCAGTGTGGTTCTGGCCCGCTCAACATGGTCACTGTCTGTAAGCCTTTCATTGGACGAGGGATCACTGTGGAGTGAAACAGTGAATGTTGCTACAGAACAGTATGGTCAGTTACATTTCTGTTCCTCCTAGTGAGTAATAAATAAATGTGGAATGCATATCCTGTATTGTAAGAGTCTTGTTATGTTGTAAAGGGTATAACTGAATATTTTACCTGTGTTTGTGGAGTGTATTTTAATATATTATTAACATATTGCATACTAGCTTGTTTTAACATTTAAAGTCCCTGCTTTCCAAACATTTAATGTTAGTACCTGAAGCAATTAACGTATTTGGATTTATTTACTTATGTGTATGGAGGTTTCTGTCTTGTGATTTACCAAAAAGACTGTCTGCTAATGTTTCAGTGAATGGTGTCCCATAAAACTGAACATCCACCTACAGCTACTTTATGGTTATAATTTTTTTATCTGAAACATTTGACAGTGTGTCAGCATGAAATTTACAACAGTTCCTTCTTTACCAGCTGCATGTGGCATCTGTAATGCTCTTATGTTCATTTACAGTAGATGAAATACCAAGTGTGAGATGCCCATTTTGAACCTCATTCTCATCACTGACTACCCTGAAGTTTTTTCTGGTTGTCATTAAGTCCCTCATGACAAACTCTGGGTGGTGCTTACGTAGGGCCATGACCATTTCCCAACACATTCGTAATAGTTCATTATTCACTTATTATCCTATAATCCAACACTGTATATTTTGAGTTACTGATATAATAGAGGTGAAGTAGACTGTTCAAACATTGAATTTGATTGTATTGGGTGTAGTATGGCAAGTGCATGGAGTTCTTCCTGACCCTTGTAGTGTGCTTACATGGGAAATCAGACATCCGTGGTTTACAGGATTGTTTCTTTCTGCTTCCATGTGTGGTAGATATCCAAATTTCATTTCAGTGGTCTCTACACTGAGCAACATGAATTCAGTCAACACCCTCTAATCCTATTTCTTGAAGATCAATTCTAATATGGGCTTAATATATATGGGTAGGTCTTCCAAGTGGTCTGTTTCATTCACATTTTCCAACCAAACCCAATGATGCACTTCTGTCCTCCTATGCATGCCACATACCCTACCTATGTAATCTTCTGGCTTTGATCAGTCTAATATTTGGCAAAGGGTACAAACCATGAAGCTGCACATTGTACAAATTTTTTAGCCCTTTGTTCCTTCCTCCATCTTAGGTCCAGGTGTTCTCAGCAACCTTAGTTTTGTTCTTCCCGAAATGTGAGAGTGAAATCTTTAATGGATGTTATACACACACACACACACATGCGCGCGCGCGCGCGCGTTAAAGAATCACAAATAAATATGTATTTTCTTAAGGAACAGAAAGACGCACACATTTAATGCTAATATCCCGTTCCATTATGTGTCAGATATAGTAATGTACTGCAGCTAAACTGTTCACAGGACACAGACTCAGAAATTATTTGCCGTTATATTTAATTAAACATTTACCATTTTAAAAAATGTTTCTTGTGAACATTATTAGTTTTACTGAGCTCTAATGGTTTGTGAAGTTCAAGTTTCATGTAGAATATGATTTATATGTGGCTTGTATGAATTAAATTTGAATTGACCTGACAATTTTCAGTGTATACATTTTCAAAGTTGATAATTGGTGTTAGAGGTCTAATATGCAGGTTGACATGATATTAATTGTATACACTTCCTGCAAAGAAGGCATAAAAATTGTTGGACACCAGAAGTGGCCAAAGTTTCTGAACAGTGGACCTCATTTGTAACACAGTATGGGTTAATACAATCTTTTATTTAAGCAGAGTCTTTATTGTGTGAGTACTGAGTGATCATTGTGATTGGTGATTATATTCACATCACCATTGAACTTTCTCATGGTTTTGTGTTTTGATTCAACATTTCCCTGTTTTCAGACTTGTCCATTATTATGGCTTGTCAAGGGGGTCAGTAGCTGATTAGCAATGCCTAGGGAATGTAAAGTGCTTTCTGCTGTCCACATGAATGCTAATACATTCCTATATGGACACAATAGTTTTATCTAAACTGGAAGTGAAAATGTAATTGTGCTTCTGTGTTGTATGTAAGTTTATTCTGTGCTGTATCAGTCCTGTAGTGAAAGCATTAACTGTGTCAGTAGTGAGGTATTATTTCAGAACACCTGCTGGGAATACCTTACAACGTTCTCTGACTCTCCTAGTATTACTCAACACTTCTCCTCTCCTTGCTCTTCCTCTCCCACTTTCCCCATTCTCCTCCCACATGACCTTCAGTTGTTATGCAGTACAGTACACTTGTATGTAAAGTGACTACTAAGTACAGTCAAGGCTTATTATTATTAGACACTCTAATGAATATGTTGTGGCATGTGGTCAAGCCTTTCTGTTTTGGTGTTTGAAAATGGGGAAGGCCTTCCATACATTTAGTTCAATCAAGGTTATATCATTCTGTGATGGAAGCAGTGAGTCTTTTGATACTGAGTGTTAGCATGTTAAAAGGTAGTACTAAGTGTTATGTAATGCTGACATTTGCAAGTTGTAGTGTGGTTTAGTAACTGTTCTGGTAAAACGTATTGATTGCAGTTGAAGTAGCTTGGGAGGAAAATGAGCATATGTTGTAGCAAAAACAACATCATATATAAAGGAAGGAGTTGGAATTATGCTGTAGGAATATAGGGAGTACATTATTTTGTATCAGTTGTATTTTTTACAGGAATATTCTACCTTGTAGAAGGTTTCATAAGAAGATACTCAGTTGACCTCTTGGGAACTTTGTGTTACTTGATGATAGGTAGTTATTATTTGTTTGTGTGTTAACTTATTTAATATGAATTTGTTTGGACTTATTCAGAAGAGGCATATTTGTGGTGGGTATTAGAAAATTCAAGACATATAAATTGCCTTGTGTTGGCTCTGGTATTCATTACCATACTTTTTTTAAATTTATGCATATGTAGTTTCACCAACAGGTACACAGAAAGTGTAATCCTGCAAGATTATGTACATACATATATATGTATATAATTAGTGTCTTCTTATGTGATATCAGACCTTTAATACATACTGTGGTAGGCATATTTATTAGCTGATTTCTTTATGAATCTCTTTTGTTAGTATTATATACATATATGTTGCAAAGACCTGTTTTTGCTGCTGCTGTCATTCTTCTTCTTCATGTCTTTCACTGTCTCATTAATCTTTTCTTGATTTGTTGCATGGACTATACTAGGCATAATGTGAGAAGAGGTGATAATGAAAGTGGAGGTGAGTGTGTGTGGGCAAGAGCAAGTAGTGGGGAAGCCTGAGAGGGGACATGCTAATGACTAGGAGCACCATATCAGTAAACAACTTTCGCTGCTTGTATGTGGCTGCATTGTTATCACTGAGTATCTCTGAAGTAAGGATGTATCAATGACATGGACGAACATGTGGTTGGAGGAGGAGCAGACCACACTGATTGTTTTAATGAATTTAGTGACTTCATGAGTGAGTGTGAGTGAGTGTTTATTTGTGCAGATTCATCGAACAGCTTAGGGTAAGTGTTCTTCACCATTATTTTGTGTATTTAAGCATTTTTGTTTGTATTACTTTATGTTAAATGTCTCTTATAATGTATGAAAGAGGTCTGTTAAGTAAGGTACCACAGTTTTGTGTTATCAGATATGTTATTCAACACCAAATTAATATACTCATTACTAAAGCCACTTATACTCCATTTCGTTTGCTTGGGTCATTAAAGCAGTTCCTTTTTGGAAAGGCACTTTGGCACAGATGCAGATGTTCAGTGTGATATATGTTGTTGGCTACCAGGGTTTGGGTCCAGACTTTTATTGCAAGGGTATGGATAATCTCACTGTGTGGTAAGACAAATGCTTTAATAGATAAAGTGATTGTTTTGAAAAATAGTGTAAACATGTGCCTTCGTTCCTGTGTCATATAACAGCATGATTAAAAGTTGTACCACAAAAATGCATGTTACCTTACTTTTCAGCCCACCCTCGTATATTTTCTAGCCTTTGTACATATTTTCCAGGTTTACTTTTGTCAGTTCCTCTGTGACATCCACCCTCCCCAGTTTACTTAATTTGGAGGCTTTTAGAGACAAGTTTGAACTGGAGAATTATAAATTTGTGATTCTTTTGGAGAAAAAGGCTGCGTTCTGTTTCAAGGTCTTTGAATATGAAGTGTATGTATGCAAGGTGTGTGTGTTCCATATGGAAGTGTAGTGTTCATCTTTAAAAATAGGAAGCATGTTTGCTTGTATGATGAATGGGTGTGGACTGTGGCAGTTACCAGGTACTGCCACAGTATTTGGAGGAACCATGATATCCCAATCAAATTAGCAGATCTTTAATTCTTGTTTGATTTTGGGTCCAGAATGACTTTTCCTCCTAACTAACAGTCCTTGAGAGCTTAAGCTCTGCTAATCAAGAAATTTGCCATGTTTTGTTGAACCCAAGAGTTCATTGCCATGCTGACAAGAGCCTGCCACTGTTACCTGTCCTAAGCCAAATTAATCCAGTTTACACCCCCCTGCCTGGTTTCATATCGATTTTAATATTATCCTCTAATGTATGGCTAGATTTTGCAAGTGCAAAATTTTGTGTGCATTTCTGAACTATTACATGCCCTTTGTGCCTCATCCTCCTTGATTTGATCATCCTAGTAGGATTTCATGAAGAGTTGCATTCTGTAACAGGTAAATACTTTACTTTATTTAAACACGGTTCTTCAGCAAAGCATGTGGGTGGCTAGGCCAGGGGATGGCCTTGTATGATACACTGGTTAAGAAGGATTTACCTTCTTCATTTGGTTAAGTGGGTCATTGATAACTGTATGCAAGATGCACACATAAGTTGTTGTGTGGTTTACTTCTTACCTGCTGTAAATATTAATATGTATGTATACTTTCATTCACCCTCTGTTCAGTATTTCTACATTTGTGTACTGGTGGAAGGGCAACCTTTTAATGTATGAAGTTTATATTCTGTAAATGGCAGTTCATGTGCAGAATAAGAGGCATAAAATTTTATTTATCTTTCTTTCATGAAAGAGGAAAAGGGTCTACAGAGTGGCCATATTGTTGATCTTCTCCTGTGGAATTAGAATTTGTGCTAATGCAATGTGAAATATAATATATTCACATGAAAGTAAATTTCTCATAACAAGACATCCATGACAATACAATGGATCCAGGATAGTGTAGTCAGTAGAGTGACTGGACTATGGGCTGGACACCTGAGGAACTGTGGTTCAGGTCCCAGCAAAGGCACGAGATTTATTGTTTCCTCAAAGTGTCCAGACTGGCTGTGAGACCGACCCATCTTCCTAATCAGTGGGTACAAGGGTAGCTTTCTGTGGGGTGAAGTGGTGGGGGCATGAAGCTGACCATTGGGCCCATCCAGTTCCAAGGTTAAGAACAAGTGGAGCTACACCTCCACTTCCCCAATAGCCTTTCATGACATGCACAGGAATAACTTTGCTTAACACACGCGCACACTTGTGTGTGTATGTGTGTTTGTGTGTGTGGTATAAAAACCTATGCCTGTTTGCCACACACTGTGTCTCACACTTGTGTGTGTATGTGTGTTTGTGTGTGTGGTATAAAAACCTATGCCTGTTTGCCACACACTGTGTCTCAGAAACTAATAATGACAGTGGTAAAATGTACATGCAAGAATTACAGATTTTATTGCTTTTTTAAAATTAGGCGCTGACTATCCAAGAAAACTAACCTCAGGCATCATGCTTGGGCATAACCCATTGCTTGGTGGAAAACCTGCGTTAGAATTGGCCTAGTACTTAGTCACAGGTTGCCAAAAATAATAATATTTGGAATAACACTCAGTGTTACACAGGGTTCCCAAATAGCCAGTTGTTTAAATGTAAGATTTGGAGCACTTTATTTTATTTTTTTGGCAATGAGGATGAAGTTGACAGATGATGTTGCTAACCACCATGAACATAAGTGTACTGAGCTCTGAGCAGTACACTGCTAGGTTTACAGACTGAAATATTGTATGTTACTAGCAATATGCAACAGTCTGGGACACTGTTAATTAGAATTTGTATGAGGTGATAACTGTTGCATCCATGTTTGTCAATAATATTGAGTCTTGAAAGAAAAAGTGGGTGTGTGAAATTTGAGGTTCTCATGGTGTGGCTCATGAAGGTTACTGTCTTCTGAGATGTGATGCTTTGTAGTCATATAGTTAGCGACCAACCTGCACAGATGTCTCAAAAGCAGTATCTTCCAACAGTACATAAATATGATTTGAGAAAGCAAGACTATTTCAGATTGATGCCTGTTATACATACAGACATACATACATACATACATACATACATACATACATACATACATACATACATACATACATACATACATACATACATACACACACACACACACACACACACACACACACACACACACACACACACACACACACACACACCCACACNCTTTTTTCCTTATACACTTTTGTCTTGTAGCTTTGATTACAATACATATCATCCCTTTGCCAATATGCCAAAAACAGTGTGTTTGTCCTATGATCTGTGAAACACACACACACACACACACACACACACACACTCACTCACTCACTCACTCACCCACTCACTCACTCACTCACTCACTCACTCATTTATTTCATCAATCCAATATCAGCCAATCGGCTGCTGGATATGAAACATGTCATAATATCACTAATATCAATATCAATGAAGTTAAGCATTGCACATGAAAACATTATTTTTGGTTTATGTTTATTGTTTAGTGTTTTGTTACAACAATCTATAATCGTGGTTTTTACCTGAACATCAGGAGGTTGAAAATGGTACTTGTAAATGAAGACTTGGAATTAATATGAATTGGGAGGTCTGAGGTTCTCACAGTGGTGCTTGTGATGATTCAAGTGTTCTGGGATGTGACACTCTCTGGCACTGATTGAAGAGTTCCTAATGTGTAAAAAGACTGTACTTCCTTTATCCTCAGGGTCAAGCAATTCAAGAATACAAATTAGTTTAAGCATATGACACTGCATGTTGTGTCATCCTAATGGTCTGTTGCCCTTGATAAATTTGGTAGACTCTGACACAACCAGATGATTATGGCTGTATGCCTGTCTGCCAAAGTGTTACCTTTGAAACATGAAAAAGAAGAAATCTTTAATGGAAGTCCATGCCACTTAGGGCTCAACAACCTTGTGTTGATTTTAACTATATAGTTACATATAATCGTGACATTTGCCTCCCTTGCAGCTGCTTTTGTTTCCGTTTCATGACTGTGCATTAATGAATCACATAAAAGAAGGTTTTCCCGTTTTCTTTTCATTGCTTGTTATGAGGTCATTTCCTGCTTGTACGATTGCTGGGAAGTTTGTAGGTTGCACCTTACGATGTATTTAGGACAGATTCAATACATCATTAATGACTTGTGTGTGTAGATATTGTCATCTGCATTCAGTCCGGCATCTAAGAACTCTATTCTTCCATTGTCTTCAGAGGGTTTCATTTTGCTTTCTTTAAGAATTAAGTGACAGTATTTGTAGTGCTTGATTCTCCTACAGAGTCCTCCTGAACCCCAAACCCATACTCTTTTTTTGACAGACAAGGACAAAAGTAAAAGCAAAGAATGAAGCAAGCAAGCAGGCAGACAGACAGACAAACATAGAATATTCAGAACCTGTACAGTTTTATTCTATTACAAAATATGTTGAATTGTGCAGAATTGTGTACTCGATAAAACTGAAAGACGTAAAAAGTTGAAACACAACCCTTGGTTTTTGTGACATTCTTTTTTATTTAAGTACCTAGAAAAGGTATATCCAACAACATGCCCTTGCATTATTTCTTCTAGCAGTGTGTGTTTTGGATGATACATTTTATACAATGAATGATGTTTAATTTCTGTCATTTAGGTAATACTCATGATGTAACCATTTCAGGATGTGCACAGTGCGCATTATGTCTTTCTATGTTTTTTCTTTCATATTTACCTGTTAAGACATTTTAGGCTTTTCTTTCTGGAATGCCTTACGCATTTTAAGTAAAGTAATAGGTCATTAGTAAAATTATTTTAAATAGCAATAAGTGAAACCTGTAAATATTCATAGCATAGGACTGTTAAAGTAAATATTAACCAGAGGCTTCTTGTAACTGTGATGTCTTTTAGAAGTGTAAACAACCCATAGTTTTGCTTTTTGATTAATGATATTAATTTGTACAAATTGACTGAAGGGGTCTCATGGCCTTGAAATGTTTCTTTTTCCTTTCTCTTATCTTTGTCCCTTTGTACTGGGTATGTAAAGTGAATAAATGTCCTCAGTCAGTTTCAACACATTCATTAGTAATGGGTAGCTAAACCGTATGTAGTTACAGCAGGTGAATGGATTTTACTTGTTAAAAAAGAAGGGTGAGGTCAACTGGCTTCTAAGCCTTTAGATATACAGTTGCACTCATGGACAGCAATTAAGAAAGAATACTCACTTTGTAGTCTGCTTACAAAATTTTATTTATAGTACATTTTTTTCTCTATATCTTGTTAAATAATTGTCAGCAGAGTCATTTTTATGAATTCTCATATCAAATGACCACATGAGTAACTTTGGTACCACTAGATTGAAGAAAATCATAAAGTTTCAAAAGGGAAAACCAAGGCAGTATTTGGAGAAGGTACTTGCTCAATGATAGAAGTGCAAGATATTCCAGAAGAAAAACTTGATGCAATCGAATGTCAAAGTGGGAATGTGGAAGTGCAGTGGAACAATATCAAGAAATGTATGTTAAATACTATGAGTGAAATGGTTGGGAAAGTCGGCAGGAAAGTCACGGATTACACAAGTAATGATCAATAAAATGGATGACTGAAGAAAGTGGACGAATATCAACAATGAAGAAGGAAGGAAGAAGTACAGACGACTGAGAAATGAATTGAAAAGGGCCACAGACAAAGCCAAGAAGAAGTATCTTGAGAGCATATGTGACAAAGTCACTGAATTTCCAAGAAGAGGACATTATGATTTAATGTATGTGAAGCTGAAGGAGCTTGGTTGGAAAGAAAACCGTGAGACTCAAAACATTGGCATTGAAAACTCTAAAGGTAGTGTAGTAGTAGATAAGAGACAGGTACTGAAATTTTGGGAGAATTAAATTACAGGGCTCTATGATCAACCTAATCGACCAGAAAAACTGGAAGTTGAACCTGAAGAGGAATAGATGCGGTTGAGAAAGACCCCTGTATTTTGCAAAGTTAAGTGGGAAAAGTTATCAAGGAGGTGAGGGATAAGAAGGCTATAGCAGATGATCATGTACCTGGGGTTGTACTCATACTGTTGGGAGAAGATGGTCTCAGACTAGTGACACAGCTGATCAACAACATATATGAAATGGGACAATGGCCCAGGGATTTCACTGAGGTTACAATTGCCTTAAAGAAGGAATGAAAGGTACAAAAAGCAGCTACCATCTCACAATCAGCCTCATCTCACATACAGAAAAGATAGTAGCAAGAATACTTAGAAGAAGGATTGAAAGGAAAATTGAAGATGTACTTGGAGAAGATCAGTTTGGATTTAGAAGGGGAAAAGGAACTAGGGATGCAATTGGGATGCTGAGAATAATATCAGAATGAACTTCAGAGAGAGGTGACGAATTGTGTGCTTGCTTCATAGACTGGCAGCAGGCATTTGACCATGTAGACTGGACCAAATTAATGCTGATCCTGAAGGGAACTGTTATCAACTGGTGTGAAAGAAGACTGATCAGCAAACTGTACATGGATCAGAATGTTAAACTAAGACTGGACCAAGGGGAGACAAGAAGTGTGAAGATTGGAAGAGCAGTTGGACAATGCTACTGTTTGTCACCAATTCTGTTCAGCTTGTACAGCAAATACCTTACCAAGGAACTTCTTGAGGAGTTTGGAGACTTCAGAATAGGAGGACAAGTAATTCACACTGTGAAATATGCAGACGAACTTGTGCTACAGGCTAGGGAAGAAACGGTACTACAGGGCGTGATTGACAGACTAATTGAAATTGGAAGATGCTATGGAATGGAAATGAATGTGGAAAAAACTAAGGTAATGAGAATCTCAAGGCAGCCATCCTCAGTACAGATTATGATAGACCAAAAACAAATGGAGAATGTGGAACATTCCAACTATTTGGGTGGCATAATAACAAATGATGCAAGATGTACACGTGAAATTAAATCCAGGATTGCCATGGCAAAAGCAGCATTCCACAAGAAGAAAACTCTTTACATCAGCAAACTGGACTTAAATTTAAGGAAGAAACTAGTAAAGTGCTACATTTGGAGCATAGCCTTGCATGGTGCTGAAACTTGGACACTTCAGAAAATGGATCAGAAATACCTGGAAAGTTTTGAAATGTGATGCTGGAGAAGGATGGAGAAGATCATTTGGACCAATTGTGTGAGAAATGAAGGAGTATTACCAAGAGTTTGGGCAGGGGGGGGGGGATACCCCACCCGAAAAAAAAGAAGGAAGGCTAACTGAATTGTTCACATATTGTGTAGAAACGGCCTCCAAAGCACGTTGTTTACAGAAAGATAGAGGGGAGGATAGAAGTGACGGGAAGACGAGGAAGAAGACGTAAGCAGCCACTGGATGGCCTTAATGAAAAGAGATGATACTGAAAATTGAAAGAGTAAACATTAGATCACACACTGTGGAGAACTGCTTTGGAAGAGGCTATGGACCTGTCATAAGACAGGCTACAGGATGAAGAAATAATAGTGAGTAGGCTAGGGCTGGATACCAGAGAAGCAGGGTTCAGTTCCTGATGAGGTTAATTCTTTTGACTGTTGTGTCCAGGCTACCTCTCAGGTCCACCTAGCCTTCTGTTTATTCAGTACAGAGGGGTTTTTTTCTAAGGATAATGTGTTTGGGGTGTCAGGCTGACCATGCACCTTGTTTTATTACTGAGGTTAAAAATTTATGCAGCTGTACCTCCACTCCCCCATACATCTGCATGGGGTGACACTTTGGCAATGCATTGCAGGGACAGCATTGCCCTTGTTTAAATTTTAATATATTTTTGTATATATGTAGAATACACTTGAAAAGGTTTTAATGCCTAACATATGAAAGAAGATGATTTTTGTGTAAGTTTTGACATGTTGGTGAAACTGTACATTTGAAGTAATTAGGTGTGCCTCATAATGAGAGAAATGAAGAAAGGATTAAAAAAACTGAATATGCCTAGTTGTGGATACTAAAGAGCTAATACAGGAAGTGCTTGTATGAGTAATGACACCTTCTTCTGTCTTTCTGATGGGAGGCACTTAGCATGTGAATATGACTGCCTATTTCATTTGGCCTGCTTGTCTATGTCCAGACGTGTGAACTGTTTCAAGGTCTAGTGACCTTCATTCACTTGCAAGGATTGAGAGGAAGAGTACAGAAAGTCTTGCATGGTAGTCTTAGATAAGTGAAATGCATTGTTGTTAGCTTCTGGTGTCCCACTTCACACACATGTGGGTAGGTACGTTTTGTGTGTCAGTGAAGTATTGACAGCTGTGGAAATAATAGTTGTTTACTTGTACAGTCTGCACAGTAAGCAGTAAATTTTTCTTGTTTCTTTGCATAAATACTCACTTTCACTGTAAAAAAAATGTGTGTGGTACAGAATGCTTGGTGATAGTAGACTGTACCCTCACACAAGAATTTACCAGTCTTTAAGCAGTTGGTAAGTCTTTAATGCTGTATTCATGTTATTAATAGTCCCTGATATAGCTGTATTATCACCACCACCACCACGACTACTACTACTACTACTACTACTACTACTACTACTACTACTGCTAACAACAACAACAATAATAATAACAATGGTAAGAAGTTTTCTGCCTTGTGGGATGTGACACCATATTGTCTGATCAGTACAGTTACTGACAGTTTGGAGGAACTTGCTGCCTCCATATTTAGTTTCATGTTTCACCCTGAAGAAGGAAGTAACAGGTTCCTCTAAAACATGGGTGCTATGTACCAAACTACATGGTGTCACATCTTAATGTCTACTGCTGTCAGAACCTCAAATCACACACCATAATACGAAATTTAGTACTGCACTGAATGAATGGGATTATCAGTAAATAAACAAAATAATCAGCTAAAGAAAAGAAACAGAAGGCTAAGAGAGTAAAGAACTGTTGTGAACCTTATAGATAGTAAAATCACTGCATTCATGTTGTAAGATTCTTTCAAATATGAGACACTTTCATGAGATGGTCTGTTTATGAAGTTCTTGGCAATAGAAAAATTATAAGGACAGACTTGAATTTCACATGGTGGCACTCTGCTGCATATAGATAAAAATTACTTCTGCCTCGCCTCTCTTAGCATAGACTGTTAATACCAAATTTTATCATTCTCTGTGGAGTAATTCTGCAGCTGAAGCATGTAGGTACCCAGACAAACGAATCCCCATTATGCATTTGTGCACAAAGGTCACTTAAAAATTAACACTAAAAATAAAGATCATAACATATAAATCCATTTACAGTTAAAAATCTCATTGACAGACTTGTTAGGATTAAGTTGTGTGTACCCATAATGTTAAATTCTCTGATGTTTCCAGATTTGATGGTGTGATGGATATCACTTCTTTGTTATTAGGGGCTCACTTAAATGATATTTGCTGTATTGTTTATTGATGCTCCAAGATGAATGGCAGACTATGTCGTATTTCTCTCATATTCTTCCTTCCTCAGTCTTCATTGGTCTTCAGGCTGTGTTTTGTACTATATAACCACAACAGTTTTCTTGAGAAAATGCTGTAGAAAATGTTAACCTGTTGGTTTAGTCTGATCAAGAACCAAGAAGGATGAGACAGACAGGAATGTTGCATGCTTGGGAAAAAATGGAATATGTGTACGGAGTTTTTGCGCATAACCTTAAGGAAAGAAGTAATGTAAAGTGCGGGATAATATTAAAATAAATGTTCGAAAAATAAAGTGTGTAGATATGGAGTATATTTATCTTGCATGTGATTTATTTGCTGTCGGGCTTTTATAAACTTGGTGATGTGCCTTTGGGTTCATATAACCATGGAAAGTATTGAATACTACTGTCATTTTGATGTGACGTTACATAGTTTGGTAGGTAGGTGTCAATGTTTGGCGTAACGGAATGTATCCATCTTCAGGGCATTTCTTCTACCTGAAGATGGGTGCAACAGGTTCCTCCGAAACAGTAGTACCTGTGTATCAAAGTACATAATGTGATATCACAAAAGACATCAGTCTTTAAGAAGTATCTAATTATGCAATGAGTATATTGACCTGACATATGAAATTGACCCTAGCCTAAGATTATTTGCATTATAAATAAATAAATAAATTTCTGGTAGAAGTCCAGCAAAATACACAATTGTCTAAATCATGGAAAACGTGAAAAAATTAAGATAAAAAAGTACATTTCTGTCTATAAACTCCACATAGGAATCCAAAATACAGGGCACAAGCAGAGAACAGTTAACTATGTGTTTCATTTAGAAAATTGTTTCAGATATTCTTACAAAACCACCATGAACCGCTGCAGTAAAATGAGACCTGCATTAGTACCAGCATAACTGCTGTGCAGTTAACCTTGGGTATTTTGAAATGAATAATGGCCATTGACTCTGCAAGCTGTTATGCCAATTGCATAACATTTATAAAATACATGTTTCTCATCTGCTGTACACACCTATACACACTTAATACAGTGGATGGTTTGACACCTGTTCTAAAAAGTCATCAGTTTGTATGTGTATGATCTGCCTCATAATTCTAAGATCTGGTTTCAAGTTGAGGTGAGTACCACTTCGGAGGCTCCTGTGGCTTCGTTCATCATGGTATAAACTAACTTTGAAAATATATGCAGCAGGTTTCTCCAGAACATTGGCACCCATCCAGTGAGCTACATGGTGTCATATCCCACAAGACTGTAATCTTGCTACAGCTGTGAGAATTTCATATCATAAACTGCTGTTTGTATGTACTTGTATATTGTACTGTATGTATACTTATGTTTCAGTTACCTGCAATGTATCTGTTCAGTACATCATGTGAAGTTTCATTTCATCATTATTGTACATGCATTTTATTTGCATGCCATTTACTCCGCCATATATTAGGTGAGTAAGCTGCAGTATGGATATTATATACGATTTGTGACAGGTAATTGAAAGAAAATCTGTTCGTGCACTCAGTGGCATAGCTAGGTTTTTGGTGCCTGGGGCAAGGTGTCACAATGGCCACCCATGACAGAAATTACGAACTTCAAAAAATCACAATCACTTATTGAATTTCCTTTTATTTGGCTCAATAATTTAAAATTTTTTGAGCTCAGGAAGTCAGTTTTTTTCATTTATAATGGTCATTTTGCCACCCATTTTGCTGCCCCTTGGACTCTGCCGCTTGGGCGGCCACAATACTGTCCTCCCCCACTTATGCCACTGTGTGCAGTGATTATTCTGTTCCTGGAATTGTAAGGGTCTGACTACATACAGTAACATAATTTGTTTCAGCACAACAGTACCATTGCAATGGAACAGATACCTTTGTAAAGGTATCTGGCTACAGTCCAGGTCAGGAATATCTACATCCATTATATGGAAGCCAGGGTCATGCTATAACTAGAGAATGCCATAGACGGTAAGACAGTCTTCACCATATTGCGTAATATGATTTTAAGTGATAGACTGAATTTTGTGTTTAAGAGCTTCATATCCAGGAGGTACCAGGTTTAAATCTCGGTCCAGCGGCTGCATGTCCTATGGGTGTTCTCACTCCCTCCATGTAAATTCTTGGGCAGTGTCTTGAATTAGACCTTAACTGATTCATTCCACATCCTTTCCAATTCATTATTCACTGACTCTCTCGTTTGATAATATATTGAAAGGCTCTTTAAATAAACCAAGAATAAATAAATAAATAAATAAATAAATGTAACACAATTGGCAGACATGAGAGAGATATGTAATCATTTGGAGAGTCAATTAATATCAATATAATGCTGTAGTCTTGAAATTATCACTCACTGTCTGTCACTGTAATTACAGTGACATGTGTGTGGGTTGAAACATTTGTCTTTTCTGTCACTGTACAAACAATCTTGATTTAAAATTGGTAAGTAAAGCAATCCCTGTACAGGCATGGACAGGCCCTAAGAGTTCCAGGAGGTTGGTGCTCCCACATTTCCAAACAGTCAGCACATGAAGGTGGTAAGGTTGTCGGCCCTATGCACTGGCCCCCCTTACCCCCCAGGAAATATTCCTGGTACTCATTTCTCTTAGAGGCTGGGTCGACCCTAGGGCCATAGTGTGGCTGGAAGGATTAAGTCAATGAAAAATCCCAATTACACCATCGCGAATCGAACCTGCGACCTTCCGGCTTGTAGCACAGTGCTTCAACCAACTGCACCAGTGAAATTGATCTTATGCTGCAGCAGCAGCAATAATAATAATAATAATAATAATAATAATAATAATAACCATTATTTTACTGTTATTGTTCTTAAAATTATGGTTGTGCAAATCTTTTAGCTCTCATGAAATTTCATGTCTTATGTGTTAGAAGGTGCCATCTAGATGCGGTTTTCCTCATTAATGTTTACAAAGGATTAAAAGTCTACCCTTGTCTTTTTGAAGCTAGCAGCCTTTGTGTGCTGTTTGGAAATCTTCCTTTGCTTAATGTTGGTTCTAAATGTTGCAATTACCCTCCTGCTAGATGCACATCAGCCACTAGTGCCATCTCTAGAGAATTTTGCTTATGATTTATTAACTTAATTATGCTAAGTATAAGATGCAAAGAATTTCGTATTTGTAAATGTTGTTGATGAAAGGATTCCCACTCACTTGTGCCCCTTAAAAAATGCTCTCCATCACTGCAGATGAGATGTGTTTACCCTAGTTTGCCTTGATAGCTGTGTTGTAGATCAAGTCTGCAAAGTGCACTAATAATTGATCTGTTTGTACACTAGGCTGTGTTGAAAAGGCAGCTTGTTCTTTTAAGTGTTTTAGTGAAGTCTTATGTTTCAGCAATGCCTTTAGTGATACATTGCACTTGATATTTTGCCCAGTCCAAAATGGAATGTTAGGATACAGTAAAGACTACATACAAACTTGAGCAATCAATTTAAATCAATATTTACTTTCCTGAGACAGGTGTAAAAATTCTACAGACTGTGCAGGCTTCTTGGTAGATTACACATCTTCCACCTGCTATCGAGTATCCAGTGCCTATGGAACAACTACTACTGCCAGTAACGTGTATGGCTACCTGTATAATGTGAACACAAGTGAAACCAATTACTTTGAAAGGATATGCCTGCACAGCAGAGGTATCTATACCTTATGATTTTATGCTACAACCTCTCTAGAATGCACTTTGTTAGACATTTGAATATCATTGGTAAATGTGCACTTTGTTAGACATTTGAATATCATTGGTAAATGTGTGCATCAGCCATTCTAACATTAAGTGAATATGCATTTTACTACACAGTGTATCTATGTGTTTGTATGATTCTCACAAAAAATAACTATTCCCATAAAGAGCATTAACCCATCGGTTTTCCTAATGTAAAGACATTCTATTCTGTGTGAGGTAGGAGCTGAAATTTAGATTACTGTCAGTCTCCAGAGGGCTGTGTGTCTGTTGTAGCTGAATTAAGTAAATGTTCATTATATGTGTTAATTTATTTGGTTCAAGGAGGGCAATTTATGTTGAGGTTTTCTGGGTTGTGACATCATAGAGTGTTGTAGGAGGTGACAAAAATCCCAGAGGTACCTGCTACCTCAGTGTGTAGGGCAAGCAGTTATAGCTCGAAGACAGAGCGAGAAGATCCCTCAGAAACGATGGTAACCATGAATGAGGCTACATGGCGTGGATCAGAACTACAAGGTGCCTTCTTTATTTGCTGTTATTTAATTGTGCTGCCAGTTACAGCGATTATACAGAGTGAGCACAAAAGAACTTCACAGTCTCAAACTGATACAGGAAACAAACGCGGCATGTGTGTATCTCCACATGTACAAACGTCCATACAGGAAATAAATATTACACAGAAATTTTGTTTCAAATGACCGCGACGGTTGTTGCGTACCACCGCCGCTAGATACCACTAGTTTTGAAAATGAGTTACAGATTATTACTGACGGAGCGAGAGTTTCGTCTTTGATTTAAAGGTGGCGAAGAAATGCTATTTACACGCACTACGCATTGCACACAGAATTTCACACGAAACCACCCAGGCATATATCCGTTTCAACGTGGTAGATACATCCGAGCCGTAAGGGTGCGTTAGTAAGGGCAAGGTTAATGCTGAGCACGGCTCGTCTTTCAAACGTACTGTATTCGGGCTTCCAGCGCAGCCAACAAAAATGAACGCGCCGAGCGAGTCCTGAGTTGCAGCTGCCATGAGCAACCGCCTTCAACATCCTGCTTAAGCCTTTACTTATGAAACCGTACAACCTGGAGTTGGTCCAGGCGCTGAAACCGGAAGATGTGGTCGTATGATACGAATTTTCCGCGGGAAAATAGCGGGCATTGGAAACGACTTGCCCGCTAGGTTCATTTTTAGAGAAGAGGCGACTTTCTACATCGACGGCAAAGTGAACCGGCATGATGTCTATGTTTGAGGAACAGAAAATTGTTATACCACCCTCGATCTTGAAAGAGATTCATGAAAAGAGACTGTATTTTGTGTAATTTCAAAGGGTAAGATTCATGACCCGTTCATTTTCATAGACACACCGTCATGGATGAGTCTTGCCCAGACATGCTTGCTGTATGGGTTCTGCATCAGTTTGAAGACGATTTGAGCAGCTTTATCTTCCAGCAAGATGGGGTACCATCTCACTTCCGCATGGCTGTTGGAATCACGTGAATGCAAATCTTCACAGATGGACTGGTCATGCAGGAACCAGTGACGTCTTGTGCAGATGGCTGGCTGCATTGCCAGACAGCCTCGTGCTAGTGCTTGTTGTTGAGTCTACGATGGTGTATGACATTCAGAAACACGCTTGTCTTGGTGCGTCGCTTAATGTACAAATGAAGGACATTTTGGAAGCCGGCTCTTCTTCCGTCCTGGGTGACAGGGATCGGGAAATGCCTACGCTGGTGGACTCCTTAAAGAGCTACTGTCAGGCGTTAGACCTAGTGGCTGAGAGGATGAATCCAGCTTCTGAAACGTGCTTCAGTTGCACGTTAAATGATGGAAAAAGTCCAAGGAAGAGTGTTGCTGAAAAGACACAATGTTTATCCCACCTCTTCCACAATCTTTGCCAGAGCTTTGGCAACAAATTACAACAGTCATAGCTTCCATCACAAGGGAAGTCTGTGCAAAGTTTGGGATGAGTTGGATTATTGTCGCAACTTGTGCTGTGTGCTTCGCAAAGGACATGAAGTCTGGGTGAGGTGTGTGCAAACTTCTGAGTGTTTCTGTGTCAAGTGATGTAGGTGTAAGTTCTAAGTGTGTTGCATTTGTTTTCTACATCAATGAAAGTGTGAAGTTCTTTGTAGTAGATGAGTGAATGCGTGAGAAACACTGGTGAAAGGAATATAACAGGAGAAAACCAAAATACTTGGAGAAAACCTGTCCAACAGCCATTTTGTCCGTCACTATTCCTCATGGATTGGTGTGGGATCAAACCTGGGCTCTTTGCGGAGAGGTCAGTGACTCACTGCCTGGGTCAAACCAGAAATTTTACATAGTACAGAGCACAGTAGCCGTATATATAAAGCCTGCATCTGCTGTGACATTTCATGACAATGTTGGTGATCAGACATGTAGAAAGATGGTTTGTAAGTGGACAAAATGAAATGAGATGAATGCTTCTGTATATTCAAATGTCATTATGTCAAGGCATGTTGGATGTGTCTTCTGCTGCCATACAGAAAATCATAGTTCCCTGACAGAAATATTACATTAGTAACTGAACTGCCAGGGCTCACTAGGTTTGTAAACATACAGCAGATATTTTCCATTTTGATATTTTCTTTTAATTCTCTTAAAATACTCTTTCATCTACATTCAGTGTTGGGAAGAAGCACATTGAGAATAAATTAACACATATTTTGGCATTAATCAACAGGTAAATTCTATAATATTTATCTGAAGTGTGTTCTGTAAATATTATATTCTTATTCAAGTCAGTAATGTGATTGGCTATTGGCTGGCTGACCAGGGTTCAATTTCTGGCAGGAGCAGGGGCTCTTATTCCCACTCCTGCTTCCATCAGCCCAGTCAGTGTACTATTCACTGGGTACCAAATGCTGTGTTTTTGAGGTTTAGAATAAATGGTGCTTTGCCTTTACTCCCTCATATATTTTCATTTCATAGTTTGCTTGAATATTACTTTTTTAAATTTATTTATAGTGCCTGCAAAGTGCAATACAAGGGGGTGGATCTTTGAGACTGCACCAAACTATGAACTGGTTGGATTTGATGTTGTGACATACATCACTCACACCAGAGAAGACTGCATGCTGCGGTGCCTGCAGGAAGCACGCTTTGTGTGTCGTTCAGCTGAGTTCACATACGCTGCAAAAAGGTGTGTGCTGAGTAACCAGGACAGACGGACCAAAAGTGATTCCTACAGAGCAACACCTTGGGGTGTAGAATATTTGGAGAATCAGTGTGTTGATCCTCGTAAGTGGTCTGTGTAAAGTGGCATTGCTGATGAAGCAACTGCCAAGCTTTCTTACACTGTGTAATGAAGAGTGAAGTTATACTGATACACATACTAGACAGTTTACAGTCTTGTTGGTGTTAAGAGTGTGTGTCAGAAGCTGTTTCTGTAAAAGTATGAAACCTACTCTGTTGTCTGTGACATGGAACAGGCTGCCACAGACCTGACGGTATGCCCCCCCCCCCCCCCCCAATATACACAATACTAAAATTTGTTGCAAGTTCTTTTGAACTGAATGCTTTGCGTTTGGTAGAAGGCAGTATTCTGTATCCATTTTATGAGAGGTGGGAGTGACTTCACTAATAATTATGGGGAGGGGGTATTTATGCCACTGCCTGTTGGGTACGTTACATTTCACCCTAGAACAGGACATGAAGGTCCAGAGAGAGAATAAAGGTATAGCTCTACTGTTTCTTTAACCTTAGCCATAGAAGGGGTATGTGGTCAGTGCCACGTCCAGGCCGATTTACCCCTAGGGGAAGGAGACCAAATACCCATTGTACTGGAGGCTGGGTGGGCCTCAGGCCCAGTCTGGACAGGTGTGAAAAATCTCACCCCCACTGGAATTCAGTCTCTGAAACTGTTGGTTGGTTGTCCTGTGCTAGCACTGGCAACCCATTGGGGTCAACTACAATACTCATTGCTTTGATCTTGCGATCACATGGTCCAGCAGCAGCAGTTGTACACTACTCTGCCGCAGCCAGCCAAATTGTTGGGGACATTAGCTACAGCTACATTGTGTCCCCAGCTGGGAATATAGATTTGCTCCATCTGATGAATTTAACAGATTTGGTTTAGTACTTTTACCTGATGATGGAAGTAGATCCAGCTTCTGCTCATTAACCTTTTAAAGCCTAGCGGTAACTTCACGTACCACCAGGTTGAACAGTAACAAATTCTACATGGTGCCCACATTGCGTTTATGTGTTTTGTACGGATCTCAGAACAAACAGCAACTTTTGCCTTATAAAACATTAAGAGATTGGTTTTTGTAACCGAAGTGGAGAGTGTTTACAGCGCAGTACGCGCTGAGTCCTTATATAAAACAGATACGCTTCGTCTTTAAAGGGTTAAGTAATTGAATAAGATGGGAAGTGTCCAGTATATGTGTCGTGCTGGTGACACATGTTTCTCACAAACCTTTTGGCTTATAAAGAGATGATTTTGATTTATTATGCAATTGAGTATTTTGTCAGCCCTCATAAAGAGAATGGTTAGGTGTCTTCTAACAGAACACTGATGTATAAGTTAGAAAAACAGTTTGCCTCTCGTGTATAGTAAAAAATGGTGCTAATCACACTGTACAGTTTTAACCAACATTGTGACCGAACATGATTAGGAATTGACTTCCTTAAATTTTCCATTGCATTTTAAATACCACATGAAAAAGTGGGGGGGGGGGGGGCGGCAGTGCATATGTATGAAATACAGGACAGTATTTATATTTTGCCATTATAATAGTTATGTTTACTTAAAGTGAAACTGAAAACTGACATCAGCCTTCTTTTCTCCATTTCTGTACACAGAAGCAATTTAATAGGAGGATGTGTTTATTTTTGTATGAAGAGTATGCTAAATTTATTTTATTTTTTTATCGGTGTGAAGACTAATTTATAGATGGTAGGATGATATTAAAATCTGTATCACAGGAAGCAGATGAGATTAGATGCATTTCATTTTGGTGGTTTAAGGCTGGTTTTGTACCATGCTGAAGAAATGGTAGTTACTTTGCTTGCTTCCACATTATGTCACTAGATATGTGACAGACTCCCATTACTCCACCAGATATATGACAGACTTCTCATTACCTTAATATATATGTGACAGACTCATCATTGCTTTGCTATATATGTGACAGACTCATCATTACTTTGCTATATATGTGACAGACTCCTCATTACTTTACTGCAGGCATGACAGACTCCTCATTTGTTGGGATCTGCTTGGAAGGACATTACCAAGAACATGTGGATTCCTGTCTCTTTAGTTATAATTTTCAGTGTTGTTTAATTACAGAAGAATTGTCACTGAGTGGCAGAGAACTGATGTGAATATTCTGCTCTCTATGACGAAAATTTTTATTAGAAATTATGAATTCATCATTTCAGAATTTTTAAAATGTAACTAATGCTGTTAAAAGAAACGTTATTGTTTTTTACACATTGAGTGTGTTTTCCAGGGCTGAAAACTTGGCATCCCTACTACTTTGTTATAGTATAGTCCAGAAACACTGTTTAAGATCCTCTGGCTGATTGTGTTTGTATTTATTTATGTGAGTGGTTACTGTGAATGCTAGAGCACTGTAATGTCTTGAATTGATGTATTAATTGTTAAAACTTTTCTTTTGTGTTGAAGCTCCAGCTAGTCAGACATGTTCTTTTGAAGAGCATCCAAACAAAACAATCTCTTACAGAGACTTGGAGTTTCCAAATTTGGATCAAGACATGGTGAGTAAATTTCATATTAGAGAAATGGGGTAGAACTGTGTACTGTAGTACTAGCTAGGAAGTGAGTTTACTGAAATAAACCTAAGTGTTAAATTGAGGTTAAAATTTAACTGAAAAACAAGATAGGAAATGTATGCATAAGATAACATGGCGGTGCATTTGTATCTTTGTGTTCTGGACCCTTCTCAGATGCTCATACAGTTTAAACCGTTCAGTTCATATTTTTAATAGTTGTTTACAGTTTGCACATGTATTATAGAAAGTTTTAACTATTGTTAGGGTATGTTGTTATGTTTCTTTGAAAAAATTATTTTATGTCTACATTGAATTTGTTTTTGTTAAATTTATTATTGATACGTAACCTCAAAATTTCAGCCTGATGAAAAGCTTTGTAAGTTCTGACTTGCAGATGGTATGTTGTACACAGTTTACAGGTATATTTATAATCTATTTGAATACCAAGTTTCATATTCCTAGATGTAAGCAATAAATGTTAAATTTAATGGTTGAGTGTTTTTATTTTCCTGAATTATGCGTGGTGTAAATGGCAAGAAAAAATTAAAACTGCACAGAAATGTGATGTCACTGCATGAGTCTACGTCATAGATAAATGCATCACACTCAAATTTCAGTGTGTGGTATTTAGTGACTTATTATTATGTGGGTATATTCAAGTATACAGCTCTAGTATTCCACCCATAATCAGGGATTTAAATGTCCTGCAAGTGAGGGATGGAAAAACATGTGGGAAAACATGCAATAAATGTTGTTGTTCGCAGACCTGGTATCTTCTGTACTGAGATTGCAATACTGTGGGTTGTCATAGAATGTTATGCAGCTTATCATATTCTAATGTAGTATGAAACCCACAATTCCAAGGATAATATGTATGACACAAGCCTTATTTCTTTCTTTCTGTCTTCCTCTCTTTCACATTCATTTTATGTCATGCCGTGAATGAAAACCAGAAAACTCCTTACAATTGTTATTCCTGATTGGCTCTGTCTTTAAGATTTCAAATTTAAAAAAAACCATGATCGGAGTAGATGTGAAAGTAGGTATTGAAACAAAGTAACAAAGATGCATAAACTAGTGGTTGTACAGTTTATGTAATAATTGAAGAGCTGAAAGGCGTAGTGCCAGTGCAGTGATAGAAATGAACCTAATTATGTTATCCTTTTTTAACTGTCACTTACAGTAAGATGATCACATTGTTTGCTCTTTTCATTGTTGTTTAATAACATTAAGTGATTAACATCAAATAGTGATACATTGTCAATTGTCAGTAGTGATATGGAAGTCGTAAGAAAGGTAATACTTTTCACACATTTTAATATTTTGGGCTTTCAGACCCACAGAATAGGTGCCCTTGGAAGTGTGTTTGAGTTGTCAAACAAGCAAGGGTAACTGGAGAAGTTAAATGAGTTAGGCTGGTGTGGATATTCTGCATTTGGAGCTTTATTTGCTCTATTGGTATGCTCACGATCAGCTCGCAGTTTGGGAAAATGTTCTTTGTGTGTACTCAAATGCATTCGTTCATACCAGAGGCCATGCTCAAATCCAGGGTCACTCAAGGAAGCATGGGTATTCTTTGAAAGAATGTTTGAACCATAAGTGATGCAGTTACTGCTATATCTTTATTGTTTAAATTTTGGAACATGTTTCAAGCAAAATGAACTGTGCTGAAGTGCAGCGAGAGCATTGTGTATGTGCACTCTACCCAAATTCCTGACCTGGAGCATGAGCATATCCATAGCATGAATCATCTGTAACAGTAATCCATCAAATTGCAGTGCCATGACAAGTGTGTGAATGAAACAAACTTCATCTGTCGAGGCCTGACATATGTGCCTGGCACAGCTGCTGAGGCTCGTGTTTCTGTTTGCTGGCTTCACAGTGATGATACTGTAAGTGTGGGACCACGTGCATTGCAGCCACTTCCAGGAGCCATATACATGGAGAGAGTGCCATGTCTGGATTGTAAGTTGATTGAGTTGCAGACATGCTGTCCTTTATTTTCTGAAGGGGTACATATAGTTTTATAGTTAATAGCCAAAAGCTGTTATGCCTTGGACTTGACATTTGCAAGTTCTTCCTGAGACAACAGCTTGCCAGCCTACAAATGTATCATGTTGTGTGATGTAGATGTAAGGTCATGCATTACTCACTACTGACCTGTGTCCAAGTAGGATTCAGGATTTCCTCATATCATGACTTCTGGGTGATTCATTTCTTTGTTTTCTGGCCTTATTAATGCCTGTTTGCAGAGTTGCCAGCTGGTCAGTGGAGTCCCTTACACAAGGCCAGTAAAGCGTATTGCATTGTCTGTTGGAAGTTGTTCCATATTTATAAACTGTTTGTAGTAAGGCTATTTTACTTCGCATAGTATTACAATAGCAAGTTGTGACCTCAAGCATCCAGGCAGATTTAACAGCAACACAGCCTTCTGTGATTTCCAGACAAATCTGTTGGATTGAGTTTCCACAGAGGTGAACAGCACATACAGTCAGATGTGGACAGTGGGGCAGTGATATTTCCTGGTTATCTGTCTATCTATCTATCTATCTATCTGTCTGTCTGTCTGTCTGTCTGTCTGTCTGTCTGTCTGCCTGTCTGTCTGCCTGTCTGCCTGTCTGTCTGCCTGTCTGTCTGTCAATCAATCAAGTACAGTCCATGGAAACTGCACTGTATGTCCTGTGGTGCAGTGTTCTGCTAAAAATATACACAGCAATTTTCTTCAGTGTGTAACTTAGAAACATCTCACCTGCCATTCTGAATTAATTGTGTTGAAGAATGTGTAGTCTCTTTTAGCATCTGGTATTTGTAGCATATCTTCACAACTTTTGTGGTTATTCAGTGTGATCTTGCATAATGTAACAAGTATTACATTCCCAGTAGCTTGTGTTGTGTGAGTTTATTTGACCACTCAGATGAAACCAGATGTCATACCTCATAAAAAGACTGGGTTGGGGAGGGGTGATTTGTTTTTTCTAAAAATGTATGTATTCAAGTTTATTGGCAAATTTTTCACATGCACCACAACGTTTCTGCATTTCTCTTAGAATTCTTTATGTTAAACACATCAGACACTGTGGTCAGGTGCTTCATATTCAGAGGGTCTGAGGTTAAAATAGTAGACCAGAATTTGGCCATCTTGACTTACAGTTTCTGTGATCCCTTCAGGTATATGGGGTTAGGTCATGAACATTTTCTGCTGTATACTTTACAATTAATTATTCATTCACCCTGTTATTTGACACCAGATACCTTGTTAAACGATGAGTTAATAAATTGACTGACAAGAAACGCATGTTTATCAACACTGGAGCTTGCTGTGGTTACACACCCATATGCACATATGCAAATAATGATCACAAGTGACCAGTGGGTCCTGAGATCACTCTGTGGGTCACTTAGTACTGTATCCTCTACACTGACTTTCCTGTTTGTAAAAGAGAACTTGGTTACTGCAGTGGCAGCCTGTGTAACAGTCAAACTAGGCAGTTGCCTTGGGTGTGAAGTTAAGTGGGGCACTAAATTCGAGAGAAAGTATCAAATTAAAATCCTTTTTTAGTCGCACAGTGTCACTGATTGTCTAGATGGGCAACTGCTTGCAAATATGCAGTACTACTAGTGTGTATGATGTCAAAATCAGTGGTTGGACAGGTGGACAAACCAAATAATTATGCTTCAGTTTAAAGAAAATATGTTGCAAAACATTGAAGAGAAAATGGGTGTGGAAAATTTCCTTCTTTGTCAGAAACCTCAGCTAAGATCTGCCCTTGGTGAGAGAGAGAGAGAACGAGAAAGAGAGAGTGGAGTGGTGGGGTGCATGTTTATGTACCTTTGGTGCCAGTTTCTAGCAGCCAGTTTAGGGCCACCCCTGTGTTACTGGCCACCCTTGCCATCCACATAAGTAGTAATAAAGCCAGAAACAGGTGTGAAATGCCCTTTGTACCCTACATTTGTGGATGTGTAGGCAGATGGAATATTTGTGGCTGACTGAACCAAGTTTCAGACATTATGAAAGATGTATTTCGATTACCTGCATTATTACTTGTCTGTCACCTCTAATTGACATTAGCCTGCAGCACTGCCACTTTTCCCACAAAGCTGTATCACCCTTGTTCATACACATTAATTTTAACATTATAACCATTGGGAAGGGTTTATAACCTTACTTAGAAGAGTCGAAGTTAATTTAGGATATGTAGCACTAGAGAATGTGGACATTGCGAGGGAAGTCAGTAGCATCTGGTACTTAACACAGCAGGTCAGTATTGTAGCAGGTGTAAGATAGGTTACAGGACCAGAGAACAAGAGGGAGTTTTAGTTTTTTGGTGAAAGGATAGACAGACAGTTGAAGTGTCAGAAAAGTAGGGGTCAGCATAAAGGTAGGATATGGCTGTAAATTAGTACAAAGGGGACTTTAGGTTGTCATACATTCGTCAATGTCAAAGTTAATGGGGTTTAGAGTTTGTTAGGACAGTCAAAATTGAAGGGTTTGACACTTTTTGAGATGTAAATCATGAGGGAGTGGACGCCATGTTAGTTATGGTAGCATATTAAAATTGTCCAGTAGATGATGCTTATATGGGGTTTACATACATTATGTTAAGGGATGCTGTGTCAGTCATAGGAACCAATGGGGAGTTAGGATTCAAAATTTTAAAGTTTTCGACCTACTGGGGAATTGCTAACTTTACACAGGGCCAATCAGAGTAGTTAGAAAAATTAGAACAGGGAAGATTTTGAACTAGGGAACTAGGTTTTCTTACCATAGCAACCGACACACACGTTTTTCGGCTATCATAGAGGGAGGACACATGATTGTGTTACTCCTAATTTTCGGACTTTTACAGACAAAATTTTTCAATTAGAATTTATTGATAACTTTCGCAATGCTAAATTTAGAAAGCTTTCAACATTTGCCTCTGTATTTGTGTGAACATAGTCTATTATTCTGACTTAATGTGCACCATCCCAGTTGGTATTTAAGTACAGGATACAATTCTGTTCTTTCTCAAAGAAGTAATCAGTCATAGCCAACTTTTCTTTTAGTGGGCTGTGACTGATTACTTCTTTGAGAAAGAATAGAATTGTATCTTGTATTATTCTGACGTTATTTAGTTTTGTATTTCAGTGATGGTTGTGTGTTCTGACCAATATATAAATGTCACACTGAGGACAGTTGAACCATTCAAAGGTCGGATATACGTTGTTGGGCATTCTGATACATGCGACAGTGAAGGACATGGAGGATACACCACAACACTTAAAATACCAATGTCTGGCCCTGGATCATCAAATCAGTGTGGAATTATGATCATCAAATCCTTTGGTGAAACAAACCAGTATGTATCATGATATAAGAATACAACACTCCTGATTATGCATTAGTGTCCCCTTTGTTTCTGATATTATAGAGATATAGTATCACATTTATAACAGTAATCCAGCATAGCAATAAACACCTTTCTGAAAGTCAGTGTATTGTTTACAGTGTGTAGGGTAATAGTTTTGGCAGAATTAAGATATCCAAATTTAGATTGTTGATGGGAGTTTGTGACTTCCAAATATATTTCAGAGTCAAGATATTTCACGTAAAGTTTCATAAGGATGTGATGTGATGTGATGTAGTCTGCTATAAGTTTGCCTCTAAAAGGCACATACTGCCTCCGCTCTTAACATGGAGGGAGATAGCATGTTCCTCTGAAACACTGGTAAATTTTTCACCAGGTTACATAGCATCACATCCTAAATTCATTTTGGGCATCGGTTTCTAATGCGACTCTCCCTAATGATTTTGTGTAGCAACTGAATGAAGTTACATTAAAAGTAAATCTTTTGTTGCTGTATATGTCAACAGGACACTGATGTCGACTGTTGTTGTGATACAACAGAACCCAATCATACAGAGACGTGGTGACCGTTCGGTGAAGATTGGATGCTTATTGAATGCCAGCTTATCTCAAAATTTCACTGTAAATGCAAGTCTTGTTGTGACTGGACCAGAGTAAGTAAATTTAAGACACTGAATTAATTCATAACCATCTGTTAGATGCTATTTCTTATTCTGCAAGATACTATTATCTTAAGATCAGTGATAGGTGAATGAATGTAGATCATTGCTGGAATAATACTGATGTGGGAAAACCAAATACAGTAGGTGGAGAAAAATATGACCCAGTGCCACTTTGTCCATCACATATCTCTTACGGACTGGCTTGGGATTAAACCTGGACCTCCACAGGGAGCAGCCAGTGCTTAACCACATGTCATGGTACCACCTTTGTGTTTGTGTTTTGTGAGAAGTATTACATGAGACTTGTTCAAATGAAACTGTTTTGTGTGCTGTTACAAATGAAGTTGTAGTGGCCGTTAAAAATTGACGTAATTGAAATACCACCTGCTGGATTCCTTGTACAAAGAACTTCTTGGGCTGTGGCTGGAGCCACTGCACCACTGTGACCTTGGTGTCTTTGCCCAGAGCGATCCTAATATGATCGTCATGAACAACATCTTGGATGAAGCTTTTGCTATCTTCTACTTATAACAATAATTCGTATTTTGCCAGACCTGCCTAGCGTCTTCTGCCTGTGTTTATATTGATACAGCAGCTTTGGGATTTCATTTTTAGGGATTCTTTCCAGTTCCTGTAGCACATCCTGTGTATGCCTTTTTATTATTGTTTTGGTGTCCATCCGTTTTCCCAGTTTTCTGATATCTGCATTATGGTTATCATCCTGCCACAACCCTGAGGAAATGCAGTTCTTCCATCTGCGTTATGTTTTGTGTAATCATTATTTACTTATGTCTAAGACAGTGATTCTTAAACTTTACTGTGGCTCATGCCCTCTTTGTTTGCAGAACATGTTCTCAAACCTACATAAAAAATCATTAAATGAGGTCAGGATTTTACACCTAAGATACAGCATCACTATAACACAAAAGAGAATTAGATATTTATTTTAATTTCACAGTAAAATTAAGAAAAACTTGGCTTGTCGTTCACTCCACATTATTGCCTGGAGGTGAGATTATTTCTCAGTGACACATTCTCAAGTGGATCAGCTGAAGTGCGCCTGGTATCAATTGGCCAGCTTGTTCACCTGACATTACACCTACTGATTTACAGTTATGGTGCTACATCAAGGACTTGGTGTGCTTTACCCCACTGCCATAGTCCAGAACGATGTAACTGCAGTTGACTAGGATATGCTATGATGAATGGGATGAAATTGCTTGCTTGTAGCTGAGCTGTGTCATGTGACCAAAGCAGCCCACATTGAGCACCTGTGACCACGTGTGAAAAAACTTGATATTTGGAGATTGGTTTGTAGTAAAAATTGAGCCCCTGTGACCATGTGTATAAAAACTTGATATTTGGAGATTGGTTTGTAGTAAAAATTTTCTGTATATTTTCAATGGAAAGTTTACTGTTCAGCTGACAGGCATGTCAGTAGTAGAAAATTTATTAACTTAAACATGTAGCAAGAAACTTGGAATATTGGGAGACTGCTTTGCAGTAAAAAAGGTTTCCCTTTGCATTCTCAGTAGAAAATTACAGGCCCTCCAAGTTGTCCATTAATTTGTAGGTACCCTATGTAAGGCTTCAGGCTATGTATGTGAATGTTGCAACTACTGTATGATGGGAATATTGTATCATGTGATCAGTGATGATAATTAATTTGACAAAGATCTATTTTATGAGCTGCCATCAGTAAGTGTTTAAGAATAAGCATAACATCAACAGTTGTTAGTGACTGAAGCACTGTTACGATTTCTTTTCAGCAACCTAACAGGGGGTGGTACTGTTGTTATCAACACAACTTCAGTTTCGCCAACTGTCCACATACATATCATTGACCACAATACAGGAAATCCTAACATCAGAGAAGCACAGCTGGGTCAAGAACTGGAATTTAGGATTGATGTCGATCCTGACACTGGTAATAACTTTGTGTTTGAAACATGATTTCTTTGTGAACTCTTGCACATTTTTATTTAGGTTTTATATTCACTTATAATTTATGTAGTATCACTAGAATTCTCGATTCACTACATTCAGAATGTTTTCTTTATGGTACAAAGTAGAAATCTGGGTATGAATTGCTATGTTTTTTATGCATGTATTAAATTTTTTGGTCCTGACTTTTGTACAGTGAATGGCATTTGTGTCTTAAGTATTCTTCTTATATGACACACATCCTGAGTTTTAGATTCCTATAAGCTAGCCACAAGTACTGTGCACAGGCTGATACACAGTTGCAAGTAATATTTGCAGCACTTCAGGAGTTTAATCCACCCAACATTAAGCAATTAGTAGCCTACTTTCTTTCCTTAAAAGGAAAACATGGGATTTTCAGACTGCCATGCTGTGTGTGCGTGCATGCGTGCATGTGTCATTTCAAATTTTGAACCACATGACCAATCTTCACATAATTTGTTTTGAACATTATGCCATTGGAGGACAAGCAGATGCCATACTTTCAATATTATGCTGCGAACAACGACGACGACGACGACAAGAAGGCAGATTTGTGAAGTTGTGCACTGGTACCAGTTCTTTCATGTCTTGAAGTATGTATGGTGACAAATCTTGGCAAAATGTGCAACTTTGTGCTGCTGTAGAATGCAAAATATGGAGATGGTGGCTGTGTGGAAATGTTCTTCCACTTTTAATTTGTATTAAAATGGATCTTAAAGTAAAAGCTTATAAGAATTATATTGGGATTGATCTGTCTCAGAACAGGGAACATTTATGGCCTTTTGTGAACACAGCAGTGACCCTTTAAGTTCAGTAAAAGAGTGACTGCTTGAGCTACTCAAGAGGGCTTTGATCCACAGAATTACGTAGTTAAATAGTTTTTATTGCAGGCAGAACCAGATTTTAATACTGGTCCTGTATGACTTCAGTTTGAGTGTGTTCTCTGTCACTGCTTAATCATCCCCTTTACCACCATAATCATCCAGACTTCAGATGTAGTTGTTCTCGTGCAGGTGGTCGTCCCTGCAATTGAAAGGTCGCATGTGACCTATAGAAGATAATTACTGGGATCTGATGAGCTCAGAGAAATCTAGAAGAAGTAAATGGAAAATGTATGAATAGTTTAGTTTCTGTTGTAGGATCACAAGTAAATTAAACATGGCTCCCAAAATTGATTACAGCGAGGGATAAGTGTTTTATTCACACAGTGGACTTTAAATTTTTTATTCATAGTCTCTCTAGTTTTACTGTATTGAGCTGTTATTTGTCATCTTGATCAAATTTTCATTGTGAGAATTAAACATCTGGCATTTTAATTTTGTGTGGATATCTCTACACCTAGGAAAATATAATAAAAATATTTGGTTTTATTTGTTATTAAAATAAATCTGTGTTGTCTGAATTTTAGAATTGTGATGGGCTTTTTTGATTAGGATGGCCTGGCAGTATTGGGGTTTGGTCATTGAGATCAGCACTTAATTTTATTTCACATTACTGAAGTTTTGATATTTGGCTCCTAATTCCTTCATGTGTATGTTCTAGGTCCTTTTGACATCATGGCAGGACATCTGGTCGCAACTAATGAAGATGGTAGTGAATCAATCCTCCTGCTAAATGATAAGGGCTGTCCTCCTGACCCTTTTACCTTTCCAGCTTTTAGCAAGGCTAGTCCCGATTCTAAGTCTCTGATTGCAAACTTTCGAGCATTCAAATTTCCTAATTCGCTTATTGTTCGCTTCAGTGTGATGGTGCAGTTCTGTCCAGGAACATGTCCTCCTGTAAGTAGGCACATGCTTTTAACTTATACTAGCATTTGACATGTATCATAAGTAATTTTTAATGTTTTGCTTATTTGTAAGAGACTGGCTTTTCTGTGCATAAGGAAATTAGTTCAGAAATTAAGGTAATATATTGATTAACCCTTGAAAGAATAAGATAATCCTGATACATATTTAAATATTAAGTTCATACCATTTAGTAAACACATTTTGCTTCAGTTGTACAGACCAATCAGTTAGTGTGGTATAGAGAATTGATCATTTTTTATTATAAGAACCATGCAAAGAACATAAATGCACTGTGTGGGTAGAGTGTAGAAGTTTTTATTGTCAAACCTCATGGTACATGTAGGAACCACGAGGCTTTAAAAGGTTAATGCTGGGCTGCACTGGTAGTACTGTACTGTGGAACATGATGGTGTGATGCCATGTAGTATGGTAGATGGCACCAGTGTTTCAGAGGAACCTGCTGCATCCAGGTAACCGTCGGTTAGAATGCATGATGTAATATCCAAGAAGAGTGCACTGCAGCCTTCTACTGCATAAAGGGCATTTGAATATCTCTAAACCATGCATGGGCCATAAACTGGTTGTTAATAGTAGAAGTCTTATGCTTCCAACAAAAATTTGCCTTCAAATGTTGTCTTATGTTAGATTCAAGTGACTGAGGAATAAAATGTTTGTTAATCAATGATAAACGTAAAAGGTCACCTTGCAACATGCCTATGCAGAATCAGAGGGAAGATGGAGGTACAGCTCCACCCCATTCACAACCTCAGCACCAGAAGGAGGTGTGGGGGGTCAGCACTATGCCCTGGCTGCTTTACCTCTGGGAAATATATGGTACCCATTGCACAGGAGGGTGGGTGGGCCTGGCAGCTTGTCTGGATGGTCATGGAATGTCTCACCTCTGCTAGGATTCGATCCCTGGAGTGTCTAGCCTGTAACAATTCACTATACTGACTATGCTATTCCGGCTACCAGTGATTAGTATTATTGTAATAAAAATGAATATATTAATTTATTATAATGTAATTGTTAGGACATATTATTTTTAAGAATTGAAGAATGTCACAGCGAAGCTTCCTTCTGCTTGTTTGTCACATATGATATTTATGAAGTACAGAGTCTTCCATTCTCTAAAATTATGGATGCAATACACTTGAAGTAATCATATTAGAACAAAAATAAAAAGAAAGAGTAAGGGGGTGGTGTAGCTTGCCATTCTGTATTTTGCTGACTCCTCCCACCTGTAAATATTGCTGAGTAAACATAACTATGTGTCTGATGTTCACCAAATCACAAGAAATTGTCCCTCCCCCTAATAAGGTAATGTAAGTTAAGTGTGTGTGAAAACATTAGGCTGCAGACATAAGACTGGTGGTCTGTGGCTTGCTTATCACTGTCATGGAAGATTGTAATCTTGATGAACAGTGCATATTTTTCTCTTCAGTAGCACACTAAGACTTCTGTGTGGTTTCTCAGCCCCCTTAGATGCTGAATTTCATGCCCACCTTGTGCGCTTGGTGCAGCATCACATTACCCATTATACTGCACACACCTAACATAATATGATTTGTATTTCATGGCTTCATGAATTGAAATCCAAGAGGAGCTAGTGACACTATTCTTCAAGTCATAATCATTATCTCATTATCATTAACCATTTCAAAATATCTGAAGCATAGAAATATAGAAAAGGAAGCATTACATGAAACAGCATGGAGGGATAAGTGAACCACACAAAGTTCTTTCAAAATTTATGTTGAGTAATTTGGATTCTTTTATTTAGACTGATTGTGGGAATGGAATTATTGCATATGGTCGACGGAGAAGAGACACTGCCACCAACGCCAAACTTTATGAAGAAATGCCACTGTACACACTGCTTGCAGTTTATAGTCCAAAGCTGATTCCAAGTTCACTTTTATCAGCTTCAGAAACAAATGGCAAGATTTTAATTGGTGTAGAAGGTAAGTGTGAACCAGGGTGTGGTCTTGAGTATTTTTCTGTGAAATATGTTTAAGTAAGACATGTCAGACATATACTTTGGTGTACTGAATTTGACTCCTAGGTAAGATAATTTATCTTCAGTAGGTTCTTTATAGTGTTGATCATTTTAAGAAAGTATGACATAGTCATAGGTAGGATGAGGCCACTTCTACCCCACACATACTGTTTCACCATTAATAATCATCCTTTCCCTTCATTTTCTGCTAAGGATATCTGCAGTCAATAACATTATTCATGTATTCAGATTTTAGGTTTGAAATTTCTGAAATGAAAGTTTTAATATTTGTTCACACTGTTAATCTCAGTGTACAGGATGAACACACAAAATGTATTGCAATTTCGAAGTGGGAGATCTATTTGCGGTTTCAGTCACTAAGCCTGAAGCAGATAAGGAAAGATACATTCCGTTAACACAACTCTTTTCTCTGACAATCTTTGATGATGGTGCAACTGGTACCATGCAGCCATCTTCAGGTTTCTGCAGTATTCATAAAACATGGAGGGGAAACTTTTACAGTGCTACAGTTGTGAAGTTAGTTAATGGTTTCATATTTTAAAGTAACATTTACATTAAGTTGATATTTGGGGAGTGAGGTCCTATGCCCCATACATTGCTTGGTACATTTGGTTTCCTTTTGGAAATTTTATTTTGATGTTTGTTCTGTATTAGTAAAGTCATGGACATGAGGTATGTTTTAAATCTGTCTTCTGCACGGAGTTCTGTAGCTGTTAGGGACATACTGTCATGTTTTGTCCCTGGCTGTGTTATTACTTACATGTTGTGTGATCAGATAGCTTCCAGACTGAATTTATTTCTCCATAACAACACTTGCCCTCTAATGAGTTTTGACCTCATGGGACTTTATACAGTGAGCCCAGTGACTGTGCCATTGTTCAAAGAATTTTAGGAAGTGCATTGTTTGAAATGGGGGAGGTGCATCCAACTCAAATTGTGGTAATTTCTTAAATCAGATTTCCTTTAACATAATTTATTTTTAGTAAGTGTATGAACAGTCACTCTGTTTCATTTATCTGCTGTGAGGAAATGTGTTTCTGCAGTCTCCAGTCCCCTCAATTGTTCTTTCGTTAAAATCGAACGTTTGGATCCCTATACAAGCATTTGTATGGTGATTTTTCTATTAATTTTGATCAGGTTTACTTCTGACCTTTTCCTAATAATATACATTTTATAGTTCCAGAGAACTGTTATGTTATTATAATTTAGTTAATGATACTGTCAGTAGTTCATATAATATTGTGTCATATTGTAAGATGATTGGTAATATAATGATGAATAGGATGATATGTGGAAAGAAACAATCAGTCATAACTTGTAGTATTGTGCCATGACTGGGCTGGAGGGACCAAAGAAGACAATGAGAAATGCAAGTGAGGACAACTGTTGTTGTACCTGAGAGGCATAGCAAGCCTGCTGGAGTGCACAACTAATCAGAGGATTCCGTTTGAATATCTCCATAAGCTGCTAGTTCAGGGGCATTGGGGCCCCTTTATGTTTTCTTTGTAGTCTCTGAAGAAGCTGATGGAGTAGGAGGTAAGGGGTCAGGACATACCAGAAACGTAGATGTAGAGACACTCTTGGAGGACTTTTCGGAGGCTTCCAGGCGTCACACTACTTTCCTCAACTGCCAAAGTTTCAGGATTTCTGGCATATCAGCATCCAGATTAAAGGACTTCTACTGTAGTTTAATTATTATTTCTCATAGCTTAAACTTTAGTTAAAGTAGGGATGCACAGATTTTCCAAAAATGTAGGAGCCACGTCAAAATTCCAGGTGCCAGATGAAGCAGCTTTGTACTGAGAACTGACAAATATTACGCACCATCATACAGAACTGGCTCAGTGATGTGGAGGCCAGGATGTATGCACCTCTTGTCTAAATAATCAAATTAATAAGTAACATGTTTGTAAAAATTAAATGGTGTTGTCTCTGTGCACAACATGCTTGCATATGGGGGAGTGGATGTAGAGCTCCATGCATTCTTAACCTTTGTAATAGCAGGAGGTGAGTGGTCAGCTTCATGCTGCAGTTGCTTTACGTCTGGAGAAAGACCTCAGTATTCATTGAGTGGGAGTCTTTGCAGGCTTAGCATCAGTCTGAATTCTTCAGTGAAGAGAAAAATTTACCCCTGCCAGGAATGACACCATGATACTTCAGTTGTCCTGCCTGTAGCCTAGACACTATACCAACTATGCCAACACAGCTCCCACTACATATGGTTATGTAAATATATAAGAAAGATAATGAATTATGTAAAATAAGGAATAAACGAAGTGGTAAAATTCACTGTGTAATGTTATGTGTTCCAGATACGCCAGGTTCAGTCTGCATTTACTTTGGAGCTATTATTGGCCTTGCAATTGCATGGATCCTTTTACAGTTCTTAATACTGATTGGTTGCTACATTGTGGTTCGAGAACGATACAAGAAGAAAAGAGATGATGATAGTAGCAGCATGCAACACAAATTGCAAGACGACTTTAATGTTTTTGATAACAGTCGGCATGTCCACTGGGCTGATGAAGGAAACTAAGGTTGGTGTGTAATTTATTGAACTGGAGAAGGTCTTAAAAGTGAAATAAACTGATATACATCAAGTACCATACATAAATTAATTTACATTGTGTATGTTATTGACAGTAATTTATTAATTTGTACATTTTTAATTGCTTTCTGGGATTATTAGTAACACTAGAATTAACTGTTTTTAAGCATTCTGTACAGATGTGAAAAGAAAGAATGTTGTATTTTGACACTGCAGAACTAAGTTTTTTAATTCACATATTGTGTGGAATATGTCACACGATATACATCTAAATTGTGGCCTAATTAGAAATGGTCAGTTATCGTATACCACTCATATGCTGTAGAAAACCTCAAAATACAGTACCTTTAATAATAAAATATTGGTTCAAAACACATCACACCTAGTGAAATGATCACTAAAGAAAGTTAAGTGGTTGTATTTAAAAGTAAAAGAGGGGTGATTGTGTGGTTATTACGGGTCATTATTTCAATATTTTTGCACAGTAATTCTTTTATCTTCTGAAATGTGTCTGAAGATCTTTTGCCATCTGGCAGCTTTTTAAATTTATAAGACAGACTTGAGCATGATGCTTACTATGCAGTAGCATAATTATATTCAAAAGCTGAAGGAGCATCAAATTTTTTCCAACATCTTAAAGAATGTGTGCAAGCTACTGTGGTTACTTTCTATTACTGCAGAGTTTACTGTGATCTCTCTGCTTCCTGACATTACTCAGTCTTGAAAGTGTCACTAATAGTACTTTTACCTCTGAAGCTCATGTGTTTACCATCATGTCACTACCCAGTGTAGGAAAGCAAAAATTACGAGTGTACCTGTCACTGTGTCGAGTTGGTGTTGCTCCTATCTGTAGTTGTAACTGCTTCGATGAGTGTACAGAAGGAATCCGCATCTTGTGCATTGCATTTTTGCCTGAACATATGTTCAGCCAGGAAGTACCTGTGATCCGCTTTGTGGTTATACAGGCTCAGTGGTGCTTATGCATGTTTCCACATGGATTGTGTTGTGTTTGTGTGAGCCCCAGTAGTCTCGTCCGCAAATGTGATTGAGTGACTCACAGTGAAGTGCGTGTATCCTTCCATCAGGTACGCTGCTAAAGGATGCCCAGCAGTTGCTGATTATGGTGTTACCTGGCAGGATCCACTGTTTTATGAGACCTATTAGAGTCTCTGCCGATCGGTCATGAACTGCTATTAAGAATGTGGAGCTGCTACCCCTCTCTAAGCTGCAAACACCCACTGGTCTTTCCCATTATGACCCCAGTGATAGATCCTTTTCCCAACCTTGCTTTCATAAAGTTTCACTGCTTTTCCAGTTCCTCCTTTCTTCTGATTTGTTCTTGATGAAGTCACGTGTGACTTCCCTGCAAAAGTCAAACCAGTTACATATAGTTAAATGATCTACCTGGTATGTCTTTATCGTGCATGTGACATCACTTTTTGCATCATGTTATGTGTCATAAGCATTACTTCAGCAACGTGAGTTTGCCCTTACTAAACCATGAAGAGTTCCTGAGGCCCTGTGTGGCATTGCACGCTTTGTCTCTCTTCCTTTTCCCACACTGCCAGTGGTAGTTGTTGATGATGCTCTGACTCTTCCAAACGTGCATGTTGCTGCTGCATTTCAGACATGTCATTTCATTCTTTAACAATCTGCTGCCCTGCAGGAATTTCATGCCTTTTTCATGGTCTGAAAACAAATATCCAAAGAGCAGTTTGGTCGGCAAACCATCAGCACCTCCTGCACTACGGGTGACCTTCTGTATGGGTTGAACGCATGATAGGAACTGTGCCTGCACAGAGCAGTGTTGTGAAATTTACGTCTGCGTAACTGAGGTGCGAACTCTCCTGCTTCCTGAAATGCATGTAGGCCTGCGTATAAGGTAGTTACCAAAATTTCTAAAACTTAATGAAAATTTAAATGAATGAGAAACAGTTCATAAAATTTTGAGCTATAAAATTACATGAATAGTTCATTGCAGTTGATTGTTACATGCATATGAACATGTAGACTGACAGGCAGATGTCAATTCCAATATCAATATTTATTTCACATACTGGCCATCCCAGAGGGTACCTCATGCATACCATGGGATGTGCAACTTGTCACAATACATGTACATACTAGCAATTCCATATGCTATGTCAAAATATATAATAAAACACACATATAAGTATAGAAATAATAAAGCAATAAAGAGAGAAAAATTTTCTTACAGGCATAAATAACATGATAAATTATCAATAATGTGTTACACTTTGTTGTGGTTAAAATACTCTTCCAGTGTATAAAAGGTATTACAATACAGAAAATTCTTTATTAATCATTTAAATTCTTTGATATCATGGACTTTATCTTTTGTATCAGATGGTAAACTATTAAAGACCTTTTAATCCCATAAAATATGTACTTTTTTGATGCAGTGCTAAGTTAGATACAGGATAATGAAAGTCAGAACCGTATCTAGTGTTTCTACTATGTATATATCGTTCTTTGTTATTGCACACAAAACATAATAGTGAGTAGATATACTGTGAATAAAAGGTTAGGATCTTCAGTTTACCAAACAGCTTACTACATGACTCCATTTTTCCAGTATTTGTAACAGTTTTTTTGTAATAGTTTTTTTTTGGTAATTTAAAAATGTTAGTATAGTGGGGTGAAGCTCCCCAGATTGTTATGCTGTAAGACATAATCGAGTGGGAATAAGAAAAATAAACCATAACTAATACGTGTTGAGACATTGTATGTTTTAGGGTTATGAGGGCACAACATGCAGCATTCAGTTTTGTTGAAAGTAAATCAATATGAGCTTTCCATGATAAAGTACTGTCCGTCATTATTCCAAGAAATTTGGTACCAATCTTTATATCAATAGATTTAATATCGTATTCTAATTGGGTATCCAAAATAGATGAATTTTTGGTTCTAAAATATAAGAAATTTGTTTTATCACAATTAACCCTTTAAAGACGAAGCATATCTGTTTTATATAAGGTCTCAGTGCATACCGCGCTGTAAACACTCTCCACTTCGGTTATAAAAACGAGTCTCTTAATGTTTTATAAGGCAAAAGTTGCTGTCTGTTCTGAGATCCGTACAAAACACATAAATGCAATGTGGGCACCATATATAATTTTTTAATGTTAAACCTGGTCATACATAAAGTTACCACTAGTCTTTAAAAGGTTAAGCGATAACCGATTTGCAGAAAACCTTTTAATTAATTGTGATAATATCTCCTTACTGTTCATCAAGAAATCAATACTGTTAGTCTCAGTGATGACAACACTCATGTCATCTGCAAAAATGACAGGAAAGGAATATCTTTCTAGTATAAATGGAAGATCTTTGATATATATAAGAAGCAACAATGGCCCAAGAACAGAACCCTGAGGGACCCCATAAGAAACTCTTTTCCATTCAGTAGATGATAATATATTAAGTCGATTATTTGAATTTATTAGTACTTTCTGGGATCTGCCCTCCAAGTATGTTCTAATTAATGATTAGTAATTTTTACTAGGCATTCCACAGGTATGTCAACAGGCTTAAAATGGTACATTTACAGCTGTTTTGATGCAAATTCAGTTCCTAAAGGATTTGTGTTAACTGCTCTAAGTGTATTACAGTTGTGCTTTGTAGACATATTTATTCCAGAATTGTCTTTTTCTTTACATAACTGACTGTTGTTAGAACTATTTGACCTCAGTACATGCCGTTTATTTTAAGCCCTGCAGTTTTGTAGAACGAATGCTTTAAGAATTATTATTGAAAGTAAATTTGCTGAGTACAGTAAACTGAAAACACAGCACTGATCAAAGGTAATCGAGTAATTGAAATAAATAGTAATAAATGCTCTCTTTTCATGCCCTTTTACATATTGTATCTCAGACCTTATTAATATTACATAAACTATAATTATGACAAGTGTTTGAAGTTGAAAGCATACTTATTGGAATATTTATTAACTAAAAATGGAAAAATATTAGTAGGAATGGGAAAATGTGAATTCAAGTAGGAGAGAGATAAAATAAAATCTTCTACATGTAACAAAAGATTGAATCTGTGATGTCTCCTTTAATAGATTATTCTGAAGTTGGGTATAATTTTTGATAAGCGAAGCTGTGATGTGAGCAAAAGTATATAAAAACCGTATTAAATTGGAATGATAGTTTATCATATGTTCATATTTCTGTGGTTTGAAATTCTGCCAATTTTGAAGTTTCTCAGCCTATAGTGTTTATTTTTAAAATGTTACATTCCATGCCATCAAGACATTAAAATCATATTCTGTCACATCTTATAACTGACCCACCTGCTTCCCTTCCATTATGCAGAACACGTCCTTCCAGGAGTTTAATACTTGACATTACTACTTCTTGGTCTGGTTGGGCGCCAGCACAATCAACAATCCTGCAAGTTCATTGCTGGTTGGGATTGTTATCAGAGGGAGTAACTTCAGCAGGTTTGGTTTGCAGGTTGCACGCTTATGTCAGTTGTGAATACAGGATGTATCATCAGGGAATATACTGTGCACACGTGTGTGTGGCAGGGATAATTTTTATGATCCTACACCATGATAATACATGACACGGAATTGTAGTGACTGACTAGGTATGGTTGTTATTCATATCATCAAACCCTGTCCAGTTGATAATTGGATGATAATAGTTCACTATAACATTTTTTCACTGATTGTTGGCACTTCATATTTATGGAACTGCACTTGTATGGTTAGCACATATATCAGTTTATATTATCATAATAACCACAGTACTTAACATGTCTGGTAATTCCAGCAAATAAGCCTCTTTAAATCCAAATTAGCAATCACAACACTCATTCACTTTAGTAGTCAGTTTCGCAGATAATACTGTTTCTGGCTATAAGTCTGGATGTAAGTGCTTAAATTTTGCAGATGTGAAATACATGTCTGCCGTTGCCAATATCTGAGACAATAGTGCCTATTTCAACATAGTGTCTCCAGTCATCCATTTCTGATTCGGTTATACCAGATTTTATATTGGCTGCTGTCACATTTAAGCTGCGAACTCTGTGGCTTACAAAGGAAATTTCGGTTCATTGCTGAAGACACAACTAAATAGAATATGGCAGGCAGCTTCTGTCTGCCTCTCTATAAAATTTTATGCTGCTAAGCTTGTCAAAGCTCCGAATTTCAAAGGGTCATAGTCACATAAAATCATGTTTTCCTCCTGACCTTCACACCTGTAACATCCCATTTCTGTGTGACTCAAAACCCATCTAATCAGTTATACTCCTCAGTTGAAATATAAAATAAATTAATCCTGAAATAAGTTACTTTCCTTTGTTACATAATATACAGTCCATATTAACTGCCAATAATTTCCTAAGATACCACACAAAGGACCCATCCTTTCATTCAGAGAACATGCTTTAGCCTCCTGAACTCCATCGAGCTCTCTATACAAAGTAGATGCAATTTATTATAAAGGATAATTCAAGTATGCTGTAAAGGAAGGGTGAGTACTTGCTGCAGGGACACAAAAAAGAGATAAATGTATGTTGTGTGTGCTTTTTACTTTGAACTTCATGCAATACGTTCTCAGGTCATCTTGTAAAAGCAGTTTTGATAATTATCTGCTTGTCTACGTTCCATTGCTTTTGCAAGTGCTGTATCCTGTCACACCCATTTCACACATGTTTATTACCTGAGGTATTTTGAAGTGTTTGCTTTAGGACATCTGGCATATAGTACAAAATTTATCATCCAGATATTTTGTGCATAATGAATAAGAAACAGTCACCACAGTATTTTTGCTGTCCCCTGATAAAGGAACCATTTAGTGGTAGTGATTTCTCCCAGTCATCCAACAGCAGACTGGCCCAGTTCAGAAATGGTTTAAAGTATTTGCAGCAGTATTTTAATGTCAGTGTTAGTGTTACAAAAATCAAATTTCTGAAAGCTTTAAATTTCATGTTTCCATCAGAACCTTCATTACACTGTGATGTGTCAAAAAGCATTTTGGCATTGTGTTCTTTCTGTATAGCATATAGCAGTTCCAAATGATTTGTGATGTTGGATGTGTCACCCTTATTGTTCAAATCATATGCAATGTTAGTGAAAGCACAAACAATTTTGTAGGCCACTGATATCTAACAGTTGATGACGATATTGAGTTACACATCTGTAAAAATATAAACTGAGGAGTATGAGTTATGCACAATAAATGAAAGTATTGTATTCAGACAGAAACACACACATTTCTAGTTATTTACAATATACAGTCCTTTACCGAACAATTCTTTGTTAACGTGTAGAGTTTCTTTGATTCAACTGAAAGATATTTTCAGTTAACACAACCATTTATTGATTGAATAAAATTGTATTGGCTACATGTTTTGGCTTTATATTTTACGCTATTGTCAGGCCTTATATACTAGTAAATGCAGAGGTATTCAATTATTTTAATGCCTTCAGTTGATAAGTTTTCATATCTCAGCTGATTGCTACAGATGGCACTGCATAAATATTAGAAACTGGCATATATCCCAATGTTTTGAAGAGATTTGTAGCTATTCACAGTTCTAGCTGTATGAAAACACAACATAGTATTTTAACATTAATTGTTTTTCTATATACAGGTAGACTGTAATAAATATATAATACTTTGATTCACAGGTAGCTCTCATTTTACGCCAGTGTTACATTCCTGCAAAATGTAGCGAAAATCGAAATTGCGCAAATGGAATACAAAATTCCTATTTAAGACACTGTATTCCCTGGGGTTTATGGGACTGACATCCTGATCCTATATAGTGTATGACTATACCACTAGTGGACATGTGGATCTGTAGAATATGTATGTATTGTATGTACAGTTCATACATATTTCTATACAGCATACATGCAGTTCTATACAATATATTTGTTTATTTCTAATGCAATCAAAATGTTAAGAGACTTACATTGATAGCTTTCAGTATAGTTTATTCAGATAGGACTGGTAGTCTTATTACACAAACAAACACTCTAGTTCCTGACTTAGCACTTTCTTTAATTGTATCAGCATTAACATGAAGTGCATGTACACTACTATGAGCAAGGTGTACATCATGGCATATATAAAAAATTTGTACACCTTCTTCGCGTCGGCTTATGTGTAATTTCTCTTCAGTACCAGTTGCCTTTCGCCGATTTTTCACTTGGATTGCACTAGGTGATGCAGATTTACGTTTCTCACTCATATTGGTAAGAAAAGCCAATGCTGTTGAAGAGCAAACTAAGTGAGATGCTGCTTATATCACCAATGTAATCGCTCCATACCCGTGACTGATGGCATGACAGTGATGTAACTTCCTGCCAACCTACAGAAGATAAGTGTGACCACGGATCGTGTATGCCAAATCGCGTTAAAAGCGAAAATTATCGCATAAATTCGAAAAGTGGTGTAAATTTTTAAGTCACGTTAAAGCGAAGTAGCACAAAACGAAATCGCGTAGATCGAGAGTTACCTGCATCGTGAAATACTGTACAGATATGTACAATCTCAGTTTTGATATCTCAGGGCTGTGTAACTGAATACGAAGCTGGGTGGTATCCTAAAATATTGAGCTGAAATATGTAGGCTTCGCATTTTTATTGTATTAATAAATATTGTGTCAAAGGAAAATATTTTTCTTTGAATTTGTCACTCACAATGAAATGTCTCATATGAAGGTTCATTTTATATTATAGTTTTCAAGTTTCAGAACTTCTGTCCCCTCCCTTTTCCACGTGATTTATATGGATTTATAATGTAATGTTACTTCTTCTCCTTCTCATACACAGTGATGTACTGGTATGTGCATGTTACGTGTACATTCAGGTCATGCATTGCTTCATCAGTGTATGGTCTCTTCATCAACATGAACTTCTGTTTTCTTTGGATTCTGTTCTCACATATTTCTTGCAGAGGGTCGTGGTTTTGCCTATGCATGCACTACCTGCATGCTCCTCTGAACTTACTCACAAAACACTGTTCTTTTATAATTCTTATTTTATTCACACACACAAAATCTAACATCACTCACCACAGTTATGTTATGGTATGTTTTGCTTTTTACATAACCCATTAAGGTTTTACTTTGTGTTTGTCTTGTTGATTCGTTAAATAAATGATGTGTTGATTTTGTTTTTCATGAACGTTTTGTAATAAATTGCATTCTTCAACAGTATAGCCTATCCATTACATTTATTTCTTTTAATTGATCTGATATGCCATGGTCCCAGCCTTTTCTTTAATATTACAGTAGAGTACAAGATTTTAGGCCCATTACATTCACTATTATGCACAAATTTTGCTTTGAAATATTGACAGCATATTATTACATATTACTATTACACACAGTTATGTTGTGGCTGACCTGTATTCATTTTCATGATCTTATGAATGTCTACATTATGATTTACAGACTCAGACTGGACATATCCATTGTGTTTTCCAAAAACACTGCTGCGGTTCACAGCTCTTACATGGAAGTAACATTAACATGATTCAACATAATGTGATTCCTCTGCCTATGAAAATACCATGAGTGTCTCTTGATTTTTTTGATATTTAAAAATGTAACAAATTTTTACAGTAATGTCACACAGTCTTGCAGTAAAATGTGTTATTAATACAGATGCAGTAGATTTGCAACAACTTAATGCAAATTTCAAATTTCAAGCAGCCATACAAAAGAACTGTACTTTACAATGTGGTAGTATTGAAATGAGAAGACAATTTGTAACAACTAAGTGCGGATAGTTTTATGATTTTCATACTGCTTATTTGATAAAGATGTTGAATATGCATTATTTTGTAAGATAATAGGGAACAATGAAAGGAATTTTCTTGCTGGTTTTCTGTGATGCCAAGTCAATTGTTATTTTACCTTATTTCAAACTTGCTTTCTTATGAAATAATTTGAATAATGTCTGGCAAGTTCAGTTAGTGACAGCACATTCATTCGAACACAACTGTTTTGTGTGATTGATATTACAAGGACATTTAGAATTAATTGTAAATTAGACTGGAAGTGGGAAATGTGCAATTCTGTGCTTGTCATATTATAATCGAAAGCAATGTGCGCACACGATGGCATCGTTTTAAATGCCCAATTATACATTTATTTGAGGGTTTTCGCCTACCTTTAGTGTGGAAATAAATTGCAAAAACTGTGGCATTTTAGCACTGTAATTATGAGAACACTGACTTGCAGTTGGAGTTGACCAATTGCATATTCAGTTATTTATTATTATTGGGTCAGGTATGTAGATTATATGTAGGTAAAAGAATATTACACACTATCGCATCAACAACTGCTGCTGTTGTAGTACTGTGATTTTTAACTGAATGCTATGCTTTGAAGGCACATTGGGAAGTGGAGGAACAGCTCCATGCCTTTTAAGCTCAGCACATGCTGGAGCAAATGATTGGATTCACATTCTGCCCATTTTACTTGTGGTTCTCAATGAATACAGGGCTGGGCGAGCTCCAGATGTGGTGGCAAAGGGAAAAGTCCCACCCCCATTGGGAATTGAATCCCAGTTGTCCCTTCCATAGCTAGTTTATAATGATACATCTGTAATTTATTTTCAGTGTAACAATAGCTTATTTCACTGTTTGTGTAAGAGCACTGACTCAAGGTAATTTCACAATCTTTGTCAGAGATTAGGCATTTCTTGGAAGCAGTTTTACGTACATGATCTTTCCACCTCTATTAATTTCAGTACATAATCATTTTTCCTTCTATTTGTGGTTCCAGTAAGAACTTAACAAGAATTTGAATGACATTATACTACATATGTGCACACACAACTTGATAAGAACTGATTTTGATCAAGTATGACATTTGAAATACATATCTTTCACATAATGGTATACACTTTTAAGTACATCTTACAGTATATATTTCTTGTCTAAGAAACTCCACGTTTATACTACAGTTATCTTGAACCTTCATTAACTTTTTACAGTAACAGTGAAGGATAGAGTGTGGGTCAATTTTTTAATTCCAGATGCATCCACAGGTGCCAGAAATTATACATAACATTCAGTTACTCTTTCATTACTGCTTTTGGTAAGTGGGCACACAGAAAAAAATTCTGTTGAATATGTAAACATTGTGTTTCATTATTTAAAGGTATGCAGTAACATGATGGCACAAAACTATGTGGTTTCACCTTTCTTTGAGTTCACAAAATTGTTGCAATGTTTAGAACAAATAAAACTACAGTCATTACTCTAAATATGCCATGTCAGCTTCCATGACTATTGTAGTGCTGCTAAAGTAAATTTACTCTTTTAAACTGATCTTCAAAACAGTTTATTACAACTATACATTTTACTTACCTGACACTCCTGGATAACTACATGCACTTTGGATCAAACTTATTGTTCATGCTTGCTTATACTTAACAGTTCTTGGAAATGAAATCACAACATGTGTAATACAGTTGTCCCTTGAAGAGCACTTATCCTGAAATGTGAGTTTCTTACTGTGCATGTTATATATCCAGTACTAGAAGTGGCCAAAATTCATTGGATTGTGTACAGATGTGCAGAAGTATCACAAATAAACGTTAAAAGAAACCGTGTTGAAATAAGGTATATTGAGGTATGAATACTACACTTTGTGATTGAACATTTTAACCAAGGCCTTGCACAAGCATAGGACAAACCAAATCCCTGTAGTTTGTTCTTGTAGCTGTTGATTCATTCACATTATTAATACACCTATAATTTATTTTTGCTGGATATTACAAATGGAAGAAATATTTTTATGAACTCATTGGCACTGAGGATGACCAAAATTTATAGTTTTGTTAGTGCACTTTTATTCAGTTTGAATTTGTGTCTGAAAGAAGACTTTGACTTGTGGGACAGTAAATAATACACCTGCAAATGTGTGAATGAATAAGTAAATAAAGAGAAACCAGCAGGCAGTGTTTATTTGGGTAATGGCTTTGTAGCATTATAATGCATTAGAGCAGACATAACATTTTACCTGTTGTGATTACTAATTAAATAGGAGACTATTTTACTTTACATGTGCCAGCATATGAATAACATTTGTTTAAGACCAGTTTTGTTCAAACAAACTTATTTACATTCACAATATGTCTTATCATTACTAGGCTAGTCATATTCAACCAAATTGATATTGTCCTTTTCTGGTGGCGGTGGTGGTGGTGGTGGTGGTGGTGGTCTATATATTTAAGTACAGAAGTGATTCAGATAGGGTCACATGACAGATACTCACCTGTATGATTTTATATTTCTCACAGAGTCATTTTAAAAAAATCTCTCAACCATTCAATTTACTTCAGAGATCTGCTGGTTTGGTACAGAGCAGCGTACATACATATAGGATTCCAGGTTGTCAGGGTGGTGAGGGAGAGTGTTGTCTTAGCAGTGTTAGTATGTATTCACACACACACACACACACACACACACACACACACACTCTCTCTCTCTCTCTCTCTCTCTCTCTCTCTCTCTCTCTCTCTCTCTCTCTCTCTCTCTTCTTTCATGAGGTTTCTGTCACTTTGTTCTCAAATTGAGGTTGCAAATCATACAATATGCCTGTCACTACAACATGTTGCTGGTAGCATAAAGACTTATTATGACTACAGCTCGGATGTTCTAATCAAAATGTTGCTGCACTGAGCATGGTGTATGGCCACTGCCATGCCTAGCGAGAAAAAACATAGTGATTTAAAGTACAATTAAAGTAACTCATCTGGCATTTGGATGCATTGCAGTTAAATGATGTGGGACAGGGTTAAGCTCATAATGTGCCTCATTTTGGAAAATTTTATTTTGCACCAATCATATTAAAGGACCAAGCTTGTTATTAGAAACTTTAAGAAAATTCTATTTGTATTGTATCATACCTGTTCCTGTTTATAGTTGAATGAATTTCACATTTTTCAATCTTGGAACTATAAAAGCGTTCCAGAGTTTTTAAACATTTTTTTAGGTTATTTACATGTTATGTTTATTCTTGTGTTAAGATGTTAGATTTCTGCATGAAGAGTCCATGCAAATAATCCAGTTGTTTTGAGTGAGTATGGGAGTATATAGCATTAGCATTCTATGCTTACCAGTACATAAAGGTATGTAATGTTTCAGGCATATGGAGTGTAATGTTGAAGGAGTGAAGGTTTGATGTAAGTTATCAGGTTCCCACTGCAGGTGTTGCTCGTATGATGGTCTTCTGGGTTTTTATACTATGTAATATAATGGGTTTATTCTGACATTTTGGAGGAAGATTCTGTCTCCTTCTTTAGGGTAATTGAGCTTGGTTCAGGTGGATGCATCCACCTTACCCAAACTCTAACAAACTCATCATTCTACACAGCGGCAAAACCAAGCAGACTATCATTTAAGTGAAGGCTTTATTACAATGCCCAATTGACTTAAGTAATAGCCAAATATTGGCCATAATATATGAATAAAGACATTGCAGTATATCCTTATTTACCCTCCTGTATCTTGTTTTCAGGTAAAGATTCTCAATATTGACATCAAAGTATTATTTGCAATGCTGACACAAACAAAAGACACACAAGCTTATGTTACAACCATTTACAACAATATGTTTTATAGTAAGCTAAAGTAAGTGTAGTCTGATCCAACAATACCTAAAATATATGGAGTTTTGAAGCAAATTATGACATGTCTTGTTAGTTGCAAGACCGACACTGTTTTTAATCAAAGTTTTTGCTTAAGGAAATGGACGTAAGACCAGGAGATGGTTGAATTCTACAAATGTTTGCATACAGAGTCAAAGGTAATGTGCTATCACAACTTGTGACATAGTACAAGCTGTACAGGATTACACTGGCATTACGCTGTGTCACACAGTCAGGGTTATATATACATATATATATGTATGTATCTTGAAATTGACCAAAAATGTTTATGCGTAAAAATAAGAATTTGTACTGCACAATGTTAGTGTCACGTAGTTAAATTTGAAAACTTCTAATTTACACTGACAAAGATATTTATGTGGAGACACTCATATTTGGGTAATTGTTTAGCATTAAAACTGACAGCTGTTCATAAGGCATTTAAAAGTCAGTACTATAGAACAGAAGTGGAAATTGCCATGATGCTGAAACCATAGTGTCTTCATTAGTATGAGACAGGAAGAGTTAGGCTGCAGAGAGTTGTAAACATCTAACAATCATTTAAAGCACTTAAGATCACCAGAAATGTGCTATTTCCCCTTCTTTGTAAAACCCTGATTTAACAAGCTGGATTACATTGAGATTGCAGTTGGGGATAAACTGCACCTTACTGTCCTTGTATAAAGTCACATTTTTAAATGAGCAGTCTCATTAAAAATGTGTTCCATTATAAGAATTCTTCTACAACAATAATTCCTCCTTTGTGACCAGGTTTTACTGTATCTCTACTTCTCCCTAATGCTGATGACAACATTTATAGTAACTGTTAATCTGTGGCACTATGACAGCAGTAACACCGTAGAAAAGTGGTTCACATTTAAATATTTTATTTACCAAAACAGTTATGAACATAATTGTAATTGGCCAGTTACCTATGTGTGCACAAGAGGTATCTTATGTTTCTTGTAAATTCCTTTGCAGTTAAATCTGATGTACATAAGGCTCACATAAGAAGACAGCAGTTAGAAGTAATCCTTTTATTGTACATTCATATAGAACATAGATTATTCCGTGACTGGCTTGTCTGCGAGGTAACATTAAGTTACCTATGCTTGCAGCATGTTCTACAGTTTTGTTTCGTGAACATTGCTCCTGCCAAGATGTGTTGAAAGTTGTTACTTAGTGATTGACGTGTAATCAATATATATATATATATATATTGTATGGCTACAGTTACATATCACCTCTCACAGATTTTTCTATATACATTTAAAGAGAGGGAAGGAGCAAGTTTAATACAGTAACTCAGGTCTTGGGATTTGACCTGTAATGACTAAGAAAGAGAGGTACAGGTACAGCATTATTGTACTTGCTAAAGAAAGAAATAACCTAAACTAAAGGCAGGTAATGCAGACCAGTAGCTGTTCTTTAGCAGCACATCTTAAGCCCTCCATATGGTTATTTACACTAATTCCTTACAGGTTAGTTTGCTCCGAGATTGACCCACAAGTGACTGCCTTATGCATTCCCCGATTTAGTATCTCTGCTGTCATACAATGAACGCTTTCATCCATGAAGTAAGAAAGTAAAGCAATATTGTTTCACTAAAGCTTTCATGTTTCATCAACATGGACAATCAAGTGCCAACACTAATAACATCTAGGAAACATGTATTTTTGAGGGCAGTTAAGTTCAGGTTAGGTAAGGTACACAGAGTAACATTGATTCATTATGTACACATCCAACAGCATAACATGGGATTGCATCCACCTGCAGGCTTTCAATGAGTCCATTTTTAATCCCAGTAACTGTATCAGAACTCTAAATGCATCACTTGTGGGCATCAAGTCTGTCGTGGTCTAATCCACAATGAATGGTTTCACAGTCTGTGTGACTTCTTCTTCATTTTTATATATTCTGGCAGCAGTGGCAGCAGCAGCAGCAGCAGCAGCAGCAGCAGCAAATGTGACCAAAATGGAAATTTTCTTGTTATTTAGTATTCAAATGCTGAAGGAATATTAAATGTTCAGACTTTTTTTATGTGTAAAAGCAGTGGTTACTTACGGACCATAATTGTTGATATATTAAATGTCTGTGTCTGTTTCTAATCTTGGGATCTTAAGTCTGTCACATGCAAGTGATACAGATAAGCTGATGCTTGAATTTAAATAGTAGGCATGTGCATTGTTGATTATATCACTTTGAATTCTCTTTAAAATTAACAATACAATTTTGAATTCAAAATAAACAGACTGTTGTAAACTGAATTAACAATTTTTTTAAGCTTCATAAGTTGTACAACATAAACAAAGTGCATTCTATCACACACAGTTGCTTGATTTTTCTTAATTATCATAAAAACAAAGAGACACTGAGAAAGGGTACTGGGTACGAAATGTGTTAAATTTTTTCTACAGATTTGTTGCAAATAGTTTTTTCTGTTGTACGTATTCAGTGAATAATGCCCAAGTTCATTTCAAGGTGTCATCCCATGTGAAGTGTTCCTCAGTTTTATTAAATTTTTACCCAGAATTTTCCTGAATATCTAAATTTCAGTAATTTCAGTTGAACGCCTTAATATCAAGTGTCATGCAAATCTGTTCAGCAATTCTTGAGTTATTTCATGAATGAAAACAATATGGACTGACAGAGTAATTTGAACAGGAACTCCACAGGGATGTCAACATGCACAGAAATGGAATGTAAGGACAAAATACTGCATAAGATGAATGTTCAGGTTACTTTAGAAGAATCTGAAGGCAAGGCAGCAAAAGGTGGTGAGGTTAATTAATATCAAACTGTCAAAATGGAAATCTAGATAATATTTTTATGCTAAGGAACCAGACAAGGAACAAGAGTCCCATATACGTTGTAGCTTCAAGAGTAGGTTGTTGACTGCTGTGTCTTGTTGCAGCAACACAAGACAGCGCATGTACATATTGTAGAAATTGACTTATAAACTAAATTCAACCATTAAAGAACAGATCAGTGAAAATATTCTACTTCTAGGTATCTGAACATTTTAAACATTTATACATATTTGCAGTATTGTAAAGAATGGTAAATTGTTCATGAATTACAATAAATATAACTTGTACCATTCGGTTTACATCATAAGGTTAACATGTTAAGGTTATCTGTGTCAAATGGCACTCATCATATGCTGATGCTCTGTGCTGTCTCATGTACATTATTGACCAAGATTCCAGCTGTACTGATACTCCAAGCACAGGAACAGGTTTAATTTGTAGTAATGATCCTTAAAAAGACACTTGAGATCATTTCTTATTCCCAAGAATAGTAATCAAGTCTCTCTTGGAGGCTTGCCTGTAACTCACATAGTGTTTAACAACTACAGTGTGTTACTGTTTGAATGGCAACAAGAAGTGTGATTATAATGGAGCACGGCTTTATAGTGAGACAGCTGACTAATGAAATATCACATGGCCCGAAGCTGAAATGTAGCCTTCCTAGTGTGCTGCAGTAACATCACTTGCCAACATGCTGAAAACTATGGAAGATTATGACTAAATTACCTTATGAACTTGCTAATATAACTGATAAAAAAAAATGTGCTTGAGATCTTGGTTTCATTGCCAAGATGAATACCTAAAATCATGAAAGAGAAAATTGTAACAGAACGGAATCTCTTAATTGGACAGGTTTACATACAGAGACTAATGTACAGAAGATTGTACAAATGGCTTATAGGTGAAATGGCAGAGTACCTGTGTATGTGTGTGTGTGTGACATAGGTACACATATGTGCATACTTTCACACAAGACAGTATATTGTCCATAGTTTTCCAAAACAGTTTTCAAGTTATAATATTTTTTTAAAGTCATATTAAAATGATGGACTGCATAACTGTGGATGCTTACAATTTTATTATGAAGACCACCAAAGAATTTAGCCAGTATCTTACCCTTATCTTTAGTCTTGCTGTATGATATATGGTCTTACAACTTTGTATAAATTCTTATTAGCAATATGAACCACTACGAAACAATATATGTTCAAATGCAGCCTCTGTCAGACTATATATCATACTCTGTTTTGTCTTTAATACTTATATTTTGTCATTTGTTTACATTATTGTTGCAACAGTCAAAGTTGGACAAGTGTTGTGACAATTTATTGAAACGTTTTCAAGTTGTTGCTGTCATTACTGAGTGTCTGAAGTTATAGGAGGTGGTTAGCAGTTGCAGCTACCATTCTGAGGCCCCGCTGGCTGTTCAGTAAGTCGAGTTCCCTTAGAACCAGCATTCATAAGGTTGGGGTCTGAATCTAGGCTCTCTGACATCTTGTCACATATGATGTCGACCAATCGCTCGAATACCATCTGTAGCAAAGAAAAGTTATTACATTACACCTAAAATCAAGAATGTTTATGGTACTCATGACAGAAATTGTGGACATTGTCAGTCATCTGAGGCTAAACTTTCACAGTGTTTTGGAAGCTGAATCTACCTCCTTCCTCATGCGGAATGAGGAAAGTGGAAATCCTCTTCCATTTAGCCTGCTGGAAAGAACCAGTCACAATTCCTGGATGCCAAACATTGTTCTCCCCTCTCACCCATTCCACCTGAATATGATGGTAAACCAGTCACCAAAACATTATAAGTTTTTTAGCCTTTGACAACAGACAGTGTCCAAAATTTCAGTAACTGCTATGACCATGTGCAATCATCTGAATCCTTTAAAGTTAAATTACTAATATTTATGTTTCATTCTTTCAGGTACGATATATTCTTCTGAACTGTGAATCATTATAGATCTTTCAAAACACTATCTTACTGGTAATAGATGGAATGTAACCAAACATTGCTGCCTATGGTGCAGACTGATTTGTAATACTGATATCTTTCTTAGTAAAACAAGGATGAAAAAAGTAAAAATCTATTGCAAAAGATGAGGGAATAACTGCTAAAATAGGGATAAAATTTAATTCTCTTTAATTTAATATTCTATGTTTCATTAATTTTTAAATACTACTTATAATCTTACTGTGCATGGCCCCCATCACCACACTTAACAAAACAGGCAACCAAAATAATTCTAGGTTAGTTCGCATCATTTACAAGAGTACATATTTTTCTGCTGACCAGCTGGGATTTCGAATATTAAAAAAAAAGAAATTTCATAGTTTAAACATTTGCATATGTGTGTCTTTGTTTCATTCATTACTAAAAACAGAGGTCTTTTGCCATACCCAATTGTTTTATATATGTGGACCTCAAGGTAATATTGTATGTTATTCCTTGAATTTTGTCGCCTTTCTATTACATGAAGTCGGAAATTCTACTGGACACTTTTTTGCTGTTTAATACTAATGCCGTCTTTGGAATTTTCTCGCTACAGATATTGTATATTAGGTATGAAAATGCTTGAGCTAAGAGTAAAGAAGTGAGGAATTCTTCTGATATGTTTCCTTAACATTAAGTCTCGTTACGTCTTACCTTTACATTAATATTCTCCTTCGCTGAAGTCTCAAAGAACTCGATGCCAAGTTGCTCAGCTAGCTGCTTTCCCCGTTCATAGCTGATAACTCGCTCATCCTCCATGTCACATTTGTTCCCTACCAGGATCACTTGTGCATTGTCCCATGAGTATGTTTTAATTTGGGTCACCCTACAGCAATCAATGTAACATACAGAGTAGTAAAGTATACTGCAGTCATAAGTACACATGTCTTCAGAATTGTTCTTTGCAGTTTGACACATCCGTACATAAACTCTTGATGCAAATTTCTGGTTAGAAAGCTAGCTGCAGAGTCTGTGCAAAATAACCTGATCCTCAGACACTAACATGTTACTGAGAATAAGCTTTGATTTGATGTTAAGTAAAAATTTTTGTTTAAGAAAGCAAGAAAATAGATTTAACAAACATGAGCTTGCAAGCAACACATTTGATTGAGATTACTTCTTATGTAGCTTCTGCTATGTGTTTCGTATAGATGCTGTTTGTGGTATATTTCTGGAAGTGCAGTCATTAGTTCCTCATGACACACACACACACACACACACACACACAAAACAAATAATTGTGCACTGCTTTCGTTCAGAATTTGTGAGTGACAAGAATATTTTCCATACAGGCTGGAACAGAAATCTCTACACAACAGGAACAGTTAAAACTACAGGTATGCAGTAATATATGCATCTGTCTGCAATTTGAAGGGACGTGGAAGGAAGGAGAACTTCTGTGTATTGAAATAAGACAGCATTTCAGGCTGAGTACATTTTAAGGTGTGTTAGTTTTCTTTATTGTTATGAACTTTGTAATTATATTAAAATTGTTCAAACCAGGACGAATGGGAAAGTTTTATGTGGACAAAAGAGAATGAAACACATGCAGGTTTTCTGTCTCAGTGAGGTCGCATTAATACCCACCAATCTTGCACACTGTTGAAAGATTCTTCATTGGTAATGTCATACATAAGCAAGAAGCCCATGGCACCACGATAGTATGCTGTTGTGATGGTGCGATACCTTTCCTGTCCAGCGGTGTCCTGTGGAGAAGCATAATTCCATTATTTTCGCAGACAGAGCACGTAGGGAGGTCAGTCCTTGATGCTTTGCTAACCTATTTGCATTGTTTGCTGAGCATTACCTACACATATTTTCTTTGCTTCAAGTGCGTTTGATAAGTAACTCTTGCTGTAATATTTAAAGGCTATGTCTGTGTTTCAAGCAGTACCAGATATCTCCAAAGGATGTCGGGGAATTACAAGAAAATGATTAAAATAATACAATAATTTTATTGCATTATTTCATATGTAGAATGGTAAGTGAATGGGTTAAAATATGTATCATAGTACATAATCCTTACACTGCTTGATCCTAAAGATCCTAAATTTTTATTATGTCCTATAATGTATATGAAATGCACATAATGTTAGCCAGAAAAGTTTGCAAGTTTTCTTCATTTCTACACTGACTCCCAGGAGCAGATTAAGGGTGGACCAGCTGTTCAGCTGCCTAGGTTGTGAACCTATATGGGTGCTATGACATCACTGGAATAATAGGAAATATGGTACCGGTAAATTCATGTTTCCACATGTGAAGGAATTTTACCGCAAAATTATCCATGGTTTGTTCACACATTCCCAAGAAGGTGTACCAGTCCTGTTCCAGGTCGAAAAATTTAAGGAATATCGGTTTGAAGTAGCACCAAATTATTAGCCTGCACAGCGCACCCACATGTCTCAGGGCAGACCTGCTGATCCCTACCAAAGTGTAACGTATATCTGCATCTGGTTCAACCTTCCTTGAAGACCACTTCCTACACAGTACTTGGTCAATGTAGCTGTCACTCAGCAAACACTGGAGTTTACCCAACATTTGATATTGCCACAGCAATGCTAATGTGAATTTTAATCCCCTGGGAGGTGATGCCTTCTGCATCAGTTAGAATCAACCAGTATTTCACAGTGGCTTACTTCCTCCTCACATAAAGAGTGCCTGACTAGCTAGTCTTTCATTAACTCATTTCTCCTTTCAGCACCAGGAAAACCTGTGAAGATGAGAAATTAACATGGAATTCCAAGTTTATTGTGATACTTGATTTAGAACTGTGGTAGTTATTGAAAATGTTAAGGCCATGTTAATGTATATCATAATTATTGATTAGGGATAGTCCGTGACCATCAGGAAGCAAAGAAATGTTTAACTGTACAGTATCTAGACACTGAAAGCTTACATTGCAAAGCAACAAAAAATTTTGGAATGGAAATATCACCAGAAAAATCTGAGACAAAGGCATTTTCAGGACAAGACCCAGTAAGATGTAAAATCATTGTGGATAACAAATAACAAGTAAAGAATTTTAAATATCTCGGTCGTGAAATTTTCTACAAAAATGAAAAATATTTTCAACAAAAAGTAGCAAAATTTGCTCTAATACTAGGAATTCTAAACAATACTTTTAAACCACCTTTGGTCCAGTAATCTTCAAGAATAAAAGTATGTAATGCACTGACTCTCCCCATTCTTCTATGTGGAAGCGGAATTTGAACTCTCAGACAAAAGGTTAAAAAAATGATTTGCATCGACTGAGATTGAATTTTTCAGAAGAACAGTGGGGTACATTTTTTTAACCACAAAAGAAATCAAGAAGTTTTGGAAGAGTTGAAAGTAGAACCAGTTGATGAGAAACTAAGAAGATACAAATAAAATTGAGTGCAACTTGTAACAAGAAGGAACAGCAAAGAGACTATTAGATAAGGCTGAAACCAGTCTGTTGAGGCCTAAGTCATGATAGATGATGATGATGATGATGATGATCTTCAATCCTACCAAACAGCTGATGTATTTATCGGACTGCAGCAGCATTGTGTATGTCTGCTGAAAATATGTGTGAAAATGTTAAGTAGATAGACTCAACTGCTTGTTTAATGCTGTACAGCTTATGTCTGGTTCCCATTGAGCCTTCTATCTGTTGGATAGTGGGCTCTCTTTCCCTGCAGTTGAAGTGGCTAAAATATGCAGGTAATTATGAACCTCCAAATTATGCTTTGCCGAAAGTATATGGAGCTTCACCATCATTCCCACTATGCATTTTGTGTATGGTGAAAAGGTAGAAGGATAACTTCAGCTCTACTAGGGAACCTGTGAATACATTAAATTTGAACAAAAAACATCAGAAATGTGTATCAAATAAGTGATGGAATATGACTGTCTGAATTAATGTTTAATTTATGTAGACTAAACAGAAAGCAAGAAAATACTCATATATGCAAAATCTTTATAGTAATAATCCGTCTTCCATTTAGTATATCTTTATCCCCTCAAAATATATTATGATTCAGTTTCAAGATGTTCAACTACAGGTATTCTTGTGAAAAGAATGTGTTTAAAATTTTAATTTTGACAGTCAGCATGCTGATACTTAACGTTTCTATTCAAACCAGTAGTTATGCTAATCCCTTTTGTGTGTCAGCCTGTTTCTGTCCATGAGGTATGCTTCTGTCAGTATACAGAGTTATCAACTCACAACCCTGACAGCTGAGTATCTACTTAGTATTTGTCTCCTTCTCTGTAGACTCTCTCTCAGTGCCTCCAGAAGCCACAGGGAAAGTGCGGCAATAGCTGTCACACAGCGTACCTGTGTTTGGAAATACCTCGGAAGCTTAACTTGACCTTTGACATGGAAAGGGATGAGTTTAATGTCATAGCAGCCAAAGTATTCTGTCACTGTGTCAATCAGATGGCTGTTACATTACATCATAAAAACCACTCTGAGTATGCCACTTGTATAAATCCTGTTTCAGGCACACCACTTACACACTGACCACTAAAGATGTACAATTACCAGTTAGCTAGAAACCAGAAATCTATCAGTTTTTTATCTGTAGTAGTAGAGTGTCTCATACAAGTGAAGATGTAGATTATGGCCCTTTGGATTATGACATCTTTCAGTTTTGTGGTGATTACTAAACTTTTGTAGCATGCTGCTGTCATCATCCAGTAAGAAATCTTTGGTGACCACCTTCGTGGCTACACAATATCATAACCCAGAATATCTGTATATAGATACATAGCTCTTATTAGCCGCAGCTATAAGGCTGCCCTCCCTTATAACCCACCTCAACTAACATCTTTAGTCTGCCACTGTGCTATTGACTGTGCAGTTGGTATATTAAATAAATGTACTGCCTAGTGGATAGAGGTAAACTGTGAAGTTTTTGGTACAGAGGGGGACATCGGTATGAGTGCAAGCTTTCACTGAGGAGCTGAAAAATGATGATTTAACTGTATTTATATAGATGTCAAAATGTGGGTGGAAATATAACTTTGTGCAGTACTGGCTGCAGCTATGACGTACATGTCAGTACATTGTCTTTCAGAAATTGCTTCCTTGAGGAATGACTATGTCAGTCCCTTCCAGTGATTATAAATCCATGTTATAACAGACTACAAGTTTATTACATCTCATCTCCCATTAAAACCTAGGAGGATTCAAAGTTGTATGCCAACTGACTAATTAGAATAATGACAGTACAGAACTTGCTAATATTCTGCTATTTCTCCTAGTCTTCTTGTGTGTGCCATCTTGTAGTTTGGCAGAGAGGTACCACTTATTCTGTGCTGAATATGGAGGCAGCAGCTCACTCTTAAATGTTGGTACCCGTCTACCAAACCATCACATTCAAGGAGACTAAGACTGAAAAATGACAAATATCTGCAGCACAAATGGACTTATAGCCTCTTCTTCAATGGCAGAAGAAGTATTTGGACGCAAGTAGGCAATTTGACCACATTTATGTTGTTAGCATTAATGTTTGTGTAACATGTTAATTGGGACATGACTTGAATATGCTACAGTATAATCAGATATTTGTCTTCCACCATGTTATTTCATTTTATTACTCCTCTGCAGTTTTTCAAAGAATATGATAAATTCATTTTGTACAGTAATGTTGTAACAAGGCCCTGCCATGGCATCTGATAATAAATATACCCATAAGTCACTGAACCTTTTTTGGGTAGAAAAACATATTTTACATTATGCTTTCACAGTAAAAGGAAACTCTCTTTCACATGATATCATTAGTAAGCATGATATTTTAATATATCAAAGGATAATTCAGTCAACAACACAACTACCTTTTATTATAAAAATATAAAGGGGTTATTGTGTTGTTGACTGAATTATTCGTAGATATATGAAGTTACAGAAACACGACGGGAGGTGGTCTATTCATTGCCGATGAGACGGGGGGGCGGCCCCACGCCAAGAGCCAGCGCAAGTGACCGGGGCCCTGCGGTCCAAAAAGGGGGCCCGACTATATTGCGCATTTTTTTGTCTTTCTCGGTAGTATCATTATTTGTCGATTTACAAATTCATTTTCTCAGACTAAGCCCAAGTCACTCTGCAACTGAGTCAGTATTTATGATTTCGTGTAAAGATTTTTAGCCGTTTCGCTCTTACCGGGGGGGAGTGCGGGAACTTTTCACTGATGCCCAAATCCGGTCTCAATGGCACTGTACCTGTTAAAAAAATCTTCATCTGGTACTTCGTTGAAGGTTTTACATCGTGTCCTATTTTTTAAATTGAAAATTTCGGATTTTGTTTTCGACAGTCAAATATAAACCATTAAAATTGTATATTTGGGCGTGACATGAATGGCAGATGGTGGCATTACTGTCACTCTCATCACTTTGACTGTGATGTCTTTGTATTATGTCACAATCCGTGGAACATGCACTTGTGGAGCACATACAGAAGGTGAACTGACAGCTTGAAGTGAGCCATGTGTTTTTGTTCTAAGGTGTGCGAAGAGCGATAAGCTAGTTCATTTGTGGACAGAAGAACACATCAGCTGTTGTATATAAGTGTCCTGGTCTCGTATTTTGACGAGTGTAAACAATGTGGAGCGATGAAGCATTTCTAGTCATTTGCAAGGTAAGCAGCCTGTTCCACACTTCACGTTGTAACAAGAGTTCTGCAGAGGCAAATATAGATGGCCCACCATTCTAACCATCGTTTAATGGTGTAAAGGAACTAATATTACCGTATAAACAACTCCAGTGATAGTTAAGTATGTATTCATATTAAACAGCTACCTATTTCAACCGATATGCGGTCATCTTCAGGCTGCACACTTTTAGGAGATAGTGGTTTAATACTCTGTCAACATATATTCATGTCTGGGTGACTGAGATTTTCATCTTTACATAAATGAATACTAACATATGCGATTAAAAAATTATTAAAGGAAGTAAAACCTGAACAGGTAAAGTTTCCAAGGATTCCTTTGATTCCTTAGAGATCGGAATTCTGGAGAGGGTGGTACATAACCTCCAAGCCGTACCGCCGTGACCGGTTGGTAGTTTGGGGACCTGTGGTGTCCATGTCTTGTTATGGCTTTAAAAGTACTGACTGGCAAGCGATTTGCAAAGGACGTGAGTTGTTACATGCCAACAGAAGGGCGAAAAGATAACACAGGGTGCACGAAGAAAACAGATTGTAATGTAGCAAAAACGACAATGCATAGGGCAATATGTTACTGAACACTTCCTTCAAAGCAGTTCCAGCGGGACCAAATATACTCATTACATTCTTCAAACAGGAGAAAAATTGGGAAAAACGTCTTCTCTGATACTATTCAATTCTGAAATCAGGTCCTTTTGGATATGAACGTAGGTGCCAAATCGGCGACCTTTCGGTTTCAACTTAAACTTGGGGAACACGAAAGAGAAAAGTTGAGCTAGTTCAGCGGAATAGTGGAGGAGAGGGTGTGTTTGAGCACCGAAGCCCCGTTTTTGAGTGCACACTCCTTACTTTCGTCGCTGTGTGAGCAGAGGAAATGTCATGCAAGGTTCGCCAGTGTTTAAATCAGGCCCCAAGCGCTCAACTCTCGCTATTCAGTGTATCCAGGTAGTACTCACTATTGGCAACCCATGCTGCTGACACCAGCTGTTATGGATTATCCTTTTGGAATAAAAAAATTTTGTATTCCCTTTCAGTCTATTTATTTTCTTGCTGCAGTGTTTATAAAGAAGTTGGTTGCGAAAGTCCACACAACAAGCCTACGTCAGAACTGAGCTGAGTTGTTTTTACGGATATTTGCGTGTTGTTACAAAGCTATTCTGCATTATTGAATTCAGGAATTGTTTAATTAAATATTCACCGTACTCCAGAATTATTAAAAAATGCTTTTGTTATAAACGAAGGCTTTATTTCATATTAAGCGAACTACGACAGAAAAAGTGTTGCGAATGTGGAGTTGCTCCATGCACAGTCTGTTCGCGCCTGTTTCATAAAGAAGCCCGAAAGGCCAAATGTAATATCATATTTCGGCGGTTAAACGTTCAAATCTCGGCTCAGAGACCGACGATTCTAAGATTTTTCGTGGTTTTTCTAAGTTCCTCCATGCAAATATTGATATTATCCTGAACTAGGCGACGACAGCTTCCACATCCGTCACAATTATTCATTCACTGCTCTTCCCATAATTCGACGCTATGTAATCTGAGATATTGAGAGGATGTTTATTGGACCTCAAATAATAAAATAAGGGGACAAGTGGTTATGTATGTATGTATGTATGTATGTATGTATGTATGTATGTATGTATGTATGTATGTATGTATGTATGTATGTACATACATATGTGTGTGTGTATGTATGTATGTATGTATGTATGTATGTATGTATGTATGTATGTATGTATGTATGTACATACATATGTGTGTGTGTGTGTATGTATGTATGTATGTATGTATGTATGTATGTATGTGTGTGTGTGTGTGTGTGTGTGTGTGTGTGTGTGTGTGTGAGTATGTATTTTTACACGGAATTACATATCCTACTATCTTGCAATGAATTGTTTTTTGTTTAAGGTCTTTCTTAACAGATTGTAGTAACCTACCTTTACAGTCTCCGTAAGCTTTTCTTTGGGTGTGCGTACGCATGTGTATGTGTATTTGTGACTAGTCATGTCTGCTTAGGATCTGGTTCTTTAAGTAGGAGCGGGGGAGGAGGGACAGTTTACAGGAAGAGTGTAGTAGGAGAGATTCAAGACCAGAGAATGAATGGAGCCCAGAAAATCCATAGACAGCAGCAAGTTCTCCTAAGTCGAGTGTGCATTTATTAATAGCACTGGCAGCTAGTTCTTTTGCTGATGGCCCGGGCAAACGTGATCGTGGCTTGCATCTGTTTCCATGGTTACCTTTACAGCATACCCGTTCAGCCCTCTGTATCTCTGTAATGGTTTGCTTCAGCACGTCTAGAATTGCCCTACTTGATAACTGTCTTCAAAAAAGGAAGCTCACTTTCCTTACTTAAACAAATAATCTGCTCTGTTTCTCACGAGCAAGTTTCTGTTGCTTGGGACATAGAGCATTTTCTTCAGTCTGTTGTCTGTCAAACATTTAGCGTTTTTGTTGAAATCACACCTGATTGTAGGATTTCATAGCTTGATTACGAAATTTCATTGTATTTTGGGGAATGTCAGGTGGCCTGCATTATTTATCTATAAGCGTAGGTCTGTATACAGAGACTGGGCTGGCATGTGGCACCCATGGGGGATCAAATCGCGTACCGGATTTTGAGGGGGGGGGGGATGTCTGAATGGCCGAGAAAGTTTGGAAGAACTAGGCATACATAATAAGACAGCATTAAAATCAGTCCGTAAGAAAGAGTGTGGGAGGTTATGGTCTGGATTTATTGGCTTCAGGATAGTGATTAATGGCGGGCTTTTGCAAAAGTAGTAACGAAGCTTCAGGTTTCATAAATTGCAGGGAATTTCTTGGCTAGCTGATAAACTGTTAGCTTCAGAAGAGGTATTGCAATTCTTTGAATTAATTACTGACATTAATGCTAAAGCGATGAAAATGATTATGAAGGTGTATTTTATTTGTGCACGGAATTAAATATCCTACCATCTTGCAATGCATCGTTGTTTTCTGTTTAAGATCGTATCTAAACAGACTGTAGTAACCTGCATTTACAATCCCCTAATGCTTTTCCTTGAGTGAAATGCAGTTCTTGTGATTAGGATTATGTGCTCCTCTGGTTAAGGAACAATATTTTTATTTACAAGTTCAGAATTCTTTGATTGTATAATTTCCGGTGAGCCCAAATAACAACAATCTAATACAGAGCGGTTTACAGACAAAAAGTTCCAATCAATAAATTGTTTTTTTAGGGACAAGTAGGGGGTCGTTGTAAATGCGGTAATGAACCTTCAGGTTCCACAAAATGCGGGAAATTTCTTGACTAGTTGAGGACCTGTTAGCTTTTCAAGAAGGATTCTGCTCAATGGAGGTAGACTGTTTTACACAGCCGCTCCGAGACCCACCGACCTTTCTACTCAGTGGTTGCTAGGGGATCTTTCCCCAGGGGCTTTATGCTGACAACTCACCCCACTCAAGAGCCAATAAAGACAGGATGTACTCTGTTTTATATAAGGACTCAGTGCGTACCGCGCTGTAAACACTCTCCACTTCGGTTATAAAAACCAGTCTCTTAATGTTTTATAAGGCAAAAGTTGTTGTTTGTTCTGAGATCCGTAGAAAACACATAAACGCAATGTGGGCACCACGTAGAGTTTTTTAATGTCAAAGCTGGTGGTACGTAAAGTTACCGCTAGGCTTTAAAAGTTAAGAATGATTAGAGCTGTAGCCTACTTGCACACAGCCATATGCCTTCATGGTGTTGACAGGGACAGCTTTGCTTTGCATAATAATGTACAGATTTTGGATCACGTGCAGCCAATGCCGTGCAGTAGGACCCGGTATAGATCATATTCCCTGTCGGTTGTTTCCTGACACATTGTAGTTTTATTCAGCATGTCCAAAGTTTTGGTGGGATAACATCACAGGTAATTCTCCAACTGTTTAATTCCAAATCCATGTATCTTAAGGTGATTCATCCCGCTGTGTTTCAGATACTAAGATACAAGCCAACTACAGCCCATCAGATATAAAAAAAAAGGTAAAGCAGTCCCATTACAGGCCTGGACAGGCCCTTAGGGTTCCAGGAGGTCGAGGCTCCCAGACTTCTAGACAATCGGCACTTGAAGGTGGTAAGGTTGTCAGCCCTACGCACCGGCCGCGTTTACCCCCCCAGGAAATATTCCTGGTACTCATTTCTGTTAGAGGCTGAGTCGACCCCAGGGCCATAGTGCGACTGACAGGATTATGCCAATGAAAAAATCCACTGACACCATCGGGAATCGAACCCGCGACCTGCCGGTTTGTAGCGCAGTGCCTCAACCAACTGCGCCACCGCGGCCCCCGCCCATCAGATATAACATATATTTATATGGGCCACAACATCTGCATGTTGCTGCTAAACGGATAGCAATTATCGGGATGTACACATAAAAACATAAAGAATACAATTTTACAGCCTCAGTGTCGTTTGGTTGTTCTCAGTCTTTGCAGACACTTTCAACTCTGAAAGCAATGTAAGATTTAGTAGCTATAAACACATATATTATATACGTAATATAAAATATAAAATGGCGACTGGGTTGTCATGTATGAGGGAATGATACTAGTCAAACGAAGTAAGATTTTAGACAATATAAATAGTCGTGCTCTAAATCCAATAGGGGCACTCGGTGGCGCAGATGGTTGAGGCACTGCATTACAAGCCGGAAGGTTGTGGGTGCGATTCCCGATGGTGTCGTTAGAATTTTTCATCGTCATAATCCTTCCGGCCGCACTATGGCCCTGGGGTCGACTCAACCTCTAACAGAAATGAGTACCAGGAATATTTCCTGGGGGTACAGGCGGCCGGTGAGCAGGGCTGACAACCTTACCAGCTTCATGTGCCGATTGTCTTGAAATCTGGGAGCCTCAACCTCCTGGAACCCTCAAGGCCTGTGCAGGGTTGCTTTACCTTACTAAATCCAATAACTTTTTAATTTATTATTTATATTACACGTATTTCATTCCTGCAAATGTCACTTATTCTTCGGTTATTGTGCGTAGAATTCTACATACACAACGCACCTGTGAGTCCTACAATTTATACTGTCTACAGGCGTGCTTCGCTTGTTATGATTCCACACGCCAGCCGTCTTTATATGTATGTTTACAGCTGTTGAAATTTTGTATTTCTTTTACAGTTAGAAATTTCTGTAAAGATTGAGATCTCTACCGAAAAAACCTGCAGCTGTGAAATTTCTTTTTTTATATCTACTTATGTATACAGTCCGACGATGGCTGTCTGATTAGCCGAAACATGTAGCTATTTTGTGACTGTTTAAATTCATGTTGTGTTGGACGGACTGTACTTGGTCTTTATCTTAGAAAAATTCGTGTTATTTATCCAGCTACAAAATAACCCCAGTGCTTTTAATCAAAAGTACGTGATGTAGGTACAGAGACTCATTTATAATTCCGTTGCTCTATTGTGGTTTATTTCAACGCCTTTTTTGTAGTAACATAAAAACTTGTATCACTCATCCCCTTGTAGTTCAAAATTTGTATCAGCAAAAGTTATGCAAGATAAAGAAATATTCATGTCCCAGTCAGGTTATGCCATCTTCCACCTCAGAGAAACTAACATAACCGAACCTTACAGTAAAACTTTCAATTATATGCCCTTTCTTCTCACTTCGGAAAGATGGATATGGTGCTCTATTTCAATACACACAGGCCGATGGACCTGTGTGTGTTTCATCGCGGACGAGTATTTGTCAAGTCTAAAGTATGTTTCTGTCAAAATATTCCGTAAATTCTGTAAGAAATTATTTGGATAAAATCTTGAATCTCGCACCTTATTGAAGATTATTGTCGTCTGACATGTGAGGCTACGCAGTTTTGGGGAGATGTACCAGTGTTTCATAAGAATCCGCCTACCAGTCTGTACTGCATCACGTCCCAGAAGACAGTAATGTTTATATGCACAGTCATGAGACTCCGAAATTGCTGGTACTGTATTGCCATTGCGCATTCAAAAGCCATCGGATGAAATCCTGATGCTTTTGCCGTAGTTTTGCTAGTGTTTGTAGAGAAGTACTATGTAGAGTCGAACTAGGTTATAATGCCACGAAGCGGACTGAATAACATCTGCGTTCTTCTGGGGTTATAACGCAGCGTCGAGTGGTAATCCTTTATCCTGCGTAACACCCCAGAAGAGCGCAGATCTCATCAGCATCGCGGCGGAAGCCTGAAGTTAAGGGGACTGAATATTTTGTGTCGTTATAAACGAGTGTCGTTCTAACCGAAGAGTATAATGTTATGGTTAACAGTAAGTAATTAATTGGTGGCAGAGAATATGTGACGCTATACACGTAGGCAAGGTGTCGTATAAACCGATGTCGTTATAAGCGGGTTCGACTGTATATTATTGTACAACACAAGTGGTCTTCAAGATTCTACTATCTGTGGAGACATTGTGGCTAAATCTGAATTTTCGCGGAACCCCTCTAGAATACAGAAATGGAATAACACTATTTTAAAATATAAAATTTGTTTTAAAAAATGAAGTAGCTAGGCGTATTTATGAAAACATTTTTTGTCTGTGATTTAGGCTGAAAACAAACCCAGCCCCAAATTATACAAAAAAGGAAACGGAAAATAAAAAATTCAGTTAACACTATCAATACCATATTTACCACTTCCATTATAAAGGACAAGTGCCTGCGAAATTCATGAAGTCCTGCACAGAATACTAAGGTTCTGCGGAACACGATTTAAAAATCATTCAAATAGACCAATATGTATTTGAGGCCTAAGTGGAAACTTGGAAAGAAAGGGCCATTGACAAAAGCAGGTAAACTTTTCCACGTTTATGTTTCGTTTCTTAGCAATTAGACGTGGTCTTGTACGTTAGATTTTTTGTGCTGCAGTACCAATTTTATTGTGTTATCTCTGTACGCTATCTGTGACACTACATTTCACGAAATCTATTGTCTGTGCCAAATGTGTCCAGGTTTCAAACCACATCACATTCGGTCCAGCGTTTATTCTGTGGGAAGACGTACAATACAAAATATGCTTTAAAACAAATGCTCACGTGTTTTAGCACTTGATTTCATTACCGACGTATTAAGCCAGTACCTCGGAATAAAATGTTGAGGATTTCCTTCCGTAACAGTTCCGCTAGTCTCTTTCTCAACCTTTCATGTGGGGCGGAAATTCGGTAAAATTTGGTCTACATAGGGCAACATGAAATTGAATACATAGAAAAAATAATGAATAAATGTACGTATATTCTAATTATATACCGAATTTTACCTGTGTATTTGTCTATATATAATGTGCCATGAAAATACAAGGATAAAAATAGGAAAAATTTATTAAAAATGCAGTTCACAGGATAGGATGGAGTGTCGCTGTTTGTAACACATTACAGGGGTTTTTCTCATTTCAAATGTCTCCGCCGACAACATAACACTGTGTCAAGAGCAAAATGTTGCTCGTGAGCTACAGGCTGATCGGGCCAGTGCTAGAGTATTGCATTCTCCTGGCATCTCCCAGAGGGCAATTCTAATACACAATAAACGTTCAGTATACGCTTTTGGGTTAAATGTAGACAGAAAATTTGAAACATGGGAAAATTCCTAGGATGAATGGAAAAAAGGTCATGTGATTGAAAATATCGGAATGCACTGTTCTGAGTTATTGATAGAAATTCTGAAAGATCGGAAATTTCAAAACGCAGAAATGATCGTAATTTCTTTAGTGCTCGTCAGATATTCGATAAACATGAAAGAGGAAACAGCATTTTTTAGAGGTGTCATAGGTCTCGATATAAAATGCACAACCACGTGTTGATTTTCCATTATTTAAAGGGTAAATATACAATTTATGAGATGACCAGGGCGTGTACGCTCTGAAGAACTGAGAAAGGAATAGATGGTTTAGTTGGAACGCCTGTTAGGAAAAGACCACTTGAAATAAATATATATAAAGGGGAATATAATATCAAAGTTTATCTTCAAGGAAGGCAGCGTGAGAATGTTTAACGGATTCAGCCGGCTCATAATGTGGTGTGGTGGCCGGCTCTTTTGTACACGATAATGAATAGGCACGTGCCATAAAAGTAAGGGAATCTCTTGGCTAGGTGAGCAGTGAATTATCTTCGCTGTGTGCTACATTACGTTACCTCCTTCCTTTTGTGTCATACTTGTTGCCCAGTGTCAATCATTTACCAAAGTTAACCTTTTAAAGCTTAGTGGTAACTTTACGTACCGCCAGGCTTCACATTCAAAAATTATTCATGGTGCTCACATTGCGTTTAAGTGTTTTGTACGGATCTCAGAACAAACAGCAACTTTTGCCTTATAAAACATTAAGAGATTGGTTTTTATAACCGAAGTGGAGAGTGTTTACAGCGCGGTACGCACTGAGTCCTTATATAAAACAGATGTGCTTCGCCTTTAAAGGGTTAAATATTACAGAACTGAATTCTTTTTCCATGCTTCGACAGCCCGTAGTGGGCCTAGGCTTCCTCACCGTTGAGGTTCCTTGATTGCTCTCAGTTAGACACGCCATATTCGGTAGGAACCCTCTGAACGGGCGATGGGCCCGTCACAGAAACCTCTGCTTGGCAACACACACAACACTCAAAAAGAGACATACATCCATGCCCACGGCGGGATTCCAACCCGCAATCCCAGCAAGCGAGCCGCCTTGGACCGCGCGGCCACTGGGCTCGGCACAGAATTGAATTTGGGATAATAAAATAAAATGTTGAATTTGTACAAAGAAGTGTAATGTGTTTCGATTCAACAGGATATTAAAATCAAAAGAATGTGCAGTCCTGTGTTAACGGCGGGTATGCCAAGGGATGGTTTATGTTTTCCCTTACTCTGCTAGGGCAGCCTATTGCATCGATCGCTCATATCCTGTTGCTCCTCTATCGCAGAAAACAAAATATCCCGCAGCCAGTTAATTTCTCAGCTGTGCTCGTTAACTCCTAGCTTAATGCAAGCTGTGCTCTCGAAAACAGACCTTACACTACCCACGCTTTTACACCGGATTTTACCTTTGTTATCGAGAATAAAACATAAATTTCCTCTTGTATTTTATGAAGTGCAATAGCATCATCATTATCATCACCACCACTATCATTATTATATTCATAATCGGCCATCAAATTAGTCCATTTAAGTGTGGTCTACTGGTATTTCAGTCTTATCAAGTCCCTTCCTTCAGTAGGCCTCGACATGGGCGAACCTTGTTCTGTTGTACTGCAGGATTGTTTCTGGAAGCCTGTAGTCTTCTATTGCAATGGTTTCGTGCCACGTGTTTCCACAAAGGGCTCTCTTGAATCCTAGTCATGGCAGTATGGTTATGCCACAAATGTAAGTTACATTATAATAGCGTACTTCCATCTTAATTTATACTTCGTGTCTCTAACAGGCTGCTTTAGGACGAAAATGCAATTGGCATTTTTTGAACTGGTTTAGTTGGATGCATGAAACTCATCTAAGGAAGAGACTAACCCACAGAGCCCAAGTGTGTTAAATGATCCTCATATTAACACAAGAGCTCTGTAACATGTTCGAACATGGAACACCTAACATATTTTAAACATAGCAGTACTTATTTTGGACTCTGTTGATAGCAGTGAAAATCCGTAATGATGTGCGTGCGTTAAGGCCAGTACTTGTGTCTACAGATGGCAGCCCCATCTCGGTGCCCGGGGCCTCATTTTTAGTAGCCCCCTGCCCTTAAATCTGTATTCTTATAGAAAGCAAACGAAGAAATAGCCAGACGGAAGAAACTTGGGTAGAGGTCAAGGCAGTAACTGGAATCAGAGTCCATTGGCTTTGTTCAAAATTCGAGTAAAGGGAACTGACTTGACTTGCCTTAACTTGACTAAGGACGCAGTACGTTCTGGAATTTTGCTGGCGATGTTTAAAAGTCTCGATATCTTCACTCTTCTGGGACGTTGCACGCTATTGGTTGGTAGTTTGTTACGACGGATGTCTCGGACAACATATCGGTCCCTTCTTGGACGTCCAACGTGTCCAAAAGCCCCTTCTTGGACTTACTGAACCCTGACCCTTGACCAACCCCGCGCACTATCCCAGGCGAGCAAAGATTTCAACTAGGCCGCGATCGGAGGCTGCAAGCGTGTTTAAAGGCTTATATCGCCCCTCTTTTGAAAAAAGGGGTAACTGCACTTGGAGCTGAATTATATGTAACAAACCATTCAACGAACAGTACTCTATGATATGCAAAAAGATGACAACATCTTCAAGAATAACCAACATACGTGAGGAGATAGCGTAGCTCTGAAAGCATTTGTCGTATGTAAAACGCAACCACCTTCTTGCTTCTCCTGCAAAAAGTTGATATTTTGTGGGTTGTTCCCGTTCTACATAATGGTGGCCATATATATTAAAAATAGGCTCACTGTAACTTGTCTACCACAAGATTGCATTAATTTACCAATGCAGAGCCGTACGTACTTACTACGTACCCATATCTGTAGCTTGACTCGTTTGTCGTGTCGGAAAACTGTCTTGACCTTGAAGTCGATGCCAACGGTAGATACAAAAGCCGACGTGAAGGAGTCATCCGCGTACCGGAAGAGGAATGACGTTTTGCCCACACTACTGTTGCCGATGATCAACAACTTGAACATGTAGTCGAAGTTCTGGTCTGCGGCATCTTTCTGCCACTTTGGGTCTTGTCCTCCTGCCATCTGGTGGAAAGAGAGAAAAGTGGAGTAATTTAAATTTATGCCAAACACTTTAAAGCACGGTGTTTGTTATGCATGAAGCCTGCACTGACGGTAACAAACATTACAGAATGTCGAGATCTGCTCTCTTCTGCGATACTACACAGTGTTGAATGGTAATTCTCTACCGACCTTTCGGGACAACGTATCTCCCTTCTTCAAAGGTCAAGAAGTCCAAGAAGACTTCTTTACTTCTTGACCCTTGATGATGTGACCGACATGTTGTCCCGAAACATCGGCGGAGGATTACCACTTGACGCTGTTTAATACCCGAGAAGAGCGGAGATCACAACATCGCGACGGCAGCCTGAAATCGCGGATGTTACAGAAAGTTCATACATTTTTAGTTTGTGAGAGCTTATAGTCTTTCTCATTAGAGGCAGAGTAAATGCATTACCGACTTTTAATCAATTTGTTAGACGCTTGAACTGACATAAGTGTTTTAAAGTACTTAACATTTGTACATCAACTGTCTAGTGTTCCAAAAATACAAAAACGCAAAGGCAGTGAAACCTTCCTCTAAAGGGACTTCAAATCCCCGAAATTTTTTCCTTTGCAGGAAGTTTCGTCTAAATATAGATCAATTCCCGACAGAGTGAAAGGGTTCTAATTTATGCAGTAAAGTTAAACACAAGAAAATTCTGTTATTGTCTTCGATTCAGTATATTATTATTATGTTGGATATTATTCATTGTCAGAACTTTTCGAGTTTTCATGTCTGGCTGTATTTACATCACCATTATTTGTTTTTATACTTGCAACAGTGGCGACAATTTGGATCGAATCCAGAATCTAAATCACTTCTATGACCTGATGATGAACGTATTAGTTGATTATTTCAAAACGTTTTCTGTCAACAGTATCATAAATTTAAGTGTCACAAAATATCTGTGTCGATATAGTGTATAGGCTATGGGATGAACAGCCGATGAATTGGGTTTCAATTCTAGGCAGAGGCAAGGGGGTTTTATTTTGACTGCAGCGTTTATATAGGCTTTTCGACTCATCCAGCATCCTGTCCAAATGCCACCGCCGGGCTCTTCTCCCAGGGTTTAAGCAGTTACGGCTTAAAGCTGGCCGCTCACCTCAACTTAGTGCCGAGGTTAAGATTGCGTGGAGGTATAACTACATTAACCCATACGTCTTTGTGTCCTGGTGCTTAATTATGCACAAGCAGAACTTTGTGAAAGCATCTTCTCCTTTTGGACTTTGTCCAACTTCTTAGTTCTTAAAGGGGGGCACATCTTTCTAGGGGCCCACCAGATTAGGTGCTGCTTCCAATTGCACATGAGGACGGAAGCAGAGTCGGCATTCGAAATGTCATACTCCGTTAAAAATTAAGGCGATGTATAAAGTCCAGAAGAAGAAAACTGTTTCACTAAGTCGTGTACCATCTTTGAAGCTGTATAGAGGCAGAATTCTATTACTTCAGTACAGGTACAAGCATTCGCTTGAAGATGGGAGTACAGACAACTCCGGAAACATAGCGCACTATCAAATAATGGTGTACTTCAGAGAAGCATAGTACTGGCATAAGACCTCTTTCACACAGGCGACTCTGTCGATGGCCACTTGTCACCCAGAGACAGGCTGCTGGTCTCCCGTGCCCCTACGACTACGAGAAATACTCTCCTTATCATCTATAAAAATGAACGCTGAGTACAATGCTAGAACTGGAAGATACTATTACTGTGTGGGCCTGCAGGGAACTGAAAAAGAAAAAGAAAAAGAAAAAAGAAAGAAAGAAAGAAAGAAAGAAAGAAAGAAGAAGAAAAAATGTGGATGCATCCTATAAAATGTGACGGCCGAGACGACGGGTCTTTTTGGACCATTTTTGAAGATCTGAGGAGAGACGAAGCAAAGTTTTTTAATTATTTTAGAATGTCTGTCGACTTTTGAAGAACTGTATGCGACAAGTGAATATTTTCTACAAAAAAAAAGACACAAATATAAGGAAATCTATACCACCCAGAGACAGATAGGCAGTAACACTCATGTAGTCACAGTGCTTCAATTAACCACTTTCATTAAATATTCAGATGACAATTTGGGCTAAGTACAAGTCAATTTACAAATTCTTTGTGACAATTCGCACGTATGTGCTTCGGGTCGCCAAAGTGCCTGTCGCCGCTCTGAAATATCACGTACAACTGCGTGGTTCTGCTGTCTCCCGTCAGTCTCCGTGTCTTTAGTCGACAAGAGAGCAAACGCGACCGTAATTGTGTCAACGGAAGCCTGTACACGTACGCAGACATTCGACCGTGTGGAAGCTCTCATCGCTGGCAGCCCAGTCGCCCGTGTCAAAGGGGCCTACAAGGCTGCTGTGCCGGTAGAAATGCGAGCAGTGTGATTGCTCAGTAGCAACAGTGCTCGTCACGAGCTGCAAACCTTCAAAATCGCTGGATGTAACTTGGCCTAACTTTCTGGTAACTACGAACAGTGCCGTGTACCAGCATTTGCCCGCTATATTTAACGATTTCATAATAATTTTGTTGCACGATAACAAACGTATACGTGCTTCCATATTTGATAGACATTGCATGGATGACAAAGTCAGAAATCTGTTAACATATCAAATGTTTATTGGTCTATGGGCTACTGACACGAGACGATAGCAGGGAGGCTCTGCCTGCCTGTCTTTTCATACGAGGGCTTTTCACACCTGAAGTTTCTGGAAATAATTTTGATTGAATTTTATGTTGGAACGGGGATCATTACAAGTTATGTGGTAAATTTGTTTCTTCGATCCTTGATGCCCTGTATGACTCTTACATTATATGGAGCTTAAGCTGAATGTTACCATTCTTATAAAAAAAATCCCTCGCACATAGTTTTGGCACGTTGGCCTGACATACACCTGTGTGTATGTGTGTGTGTGTTTATGTGTGTATGTATGCATATGCCTGTCGCTCGCTATTTTGTCGTTACATGTGTTAGCAAATGGTTACGAATAGGAGAAGAAGATTTGAAATAAAGACAGTGGAGCATATGCTGATTCGACCTTGGAGTGTCTGACTTAGCCCGGTGTTCGTGATGTATGCCAGTCTATAGACGATAGTGCTATTGAGTGAATGTTGTCATTGTATCAAATTCAGCAACTGTAACTATTTAGGCGTAGTCCGTACAGTGACTGACTACGTGACGAACGGGCCGGAGTTCGAAGGCCAGTGCGGGAGAGATTTTCCGGGCTCAACCAAACGCGATGCCCACCCAACCTCCTGCACGATGGATACCGGGTCTTTTTCCCAGGGATAAGGCTCCCGGCGTGTAGCGCTGACCACCCACCCCCTTCTAGTGACGGGGTTGATTATGGGTAGATCTATGCCTCTACGTCCCTTCTTTGCCTGGTTGGCATGTAAAAGGGCCGACTTATTTAATTATTAACGCATGTCTTTCCGGATGTTTGAATTTATAAGCGTGAATACTCAGTTACATTTTGATTTCATTGTCCTTGAAGGGCTGTAATGTATGAGACAGTTTCGAGTGAAATAACTAAAATGTGCGAGCTTTGAGGTTCTCACAGCGGTAATGCTGAAGATTTAAGGCTTCTCGACTGGCGAACAGCGAGCCATTTGGCAAGATATACCTTCCCGCAAGACATGAAACTTCAATACGTAACTCCATATTAGATTTCGTCTTGGAGCTCTTGCATGTGCCTTAGGCTTTCTTAAAACTTGTTTATTTGACGGCAAGCTGTTGAATTATGAATTGTTATTGGCGATGAATGGATATGAGAAATAATTTGTTTTTATCATGACTGGCCCGAATAAAGGTAGTCGGTCACTGGTAGCATTACATTTTTGCTAGTCGAAAAGAACACTTATAATTTAACGAGGAAGTTTGGAAACTCTGTTGTTGGCATTGCGGAGTGAACATTTAATGATTTTATTAGTTGACTACTTCTACGCTTTTCTGGGATACAAACGCCGCGTCGACGCTGCGTTAATATGCCAGAAAAGCGGAGATCTAATCAACATCGCGGCGGAAGCGTGAAATCACGGTTATTTTATTATTTGCTTGTAACCATACCGGCAACATTTTATTAAATTTAAGACTCTTTTCTCGTTAAGAAAACATCATACTACAGACGCGGAAAAAGTGTTTGCTCAAGCCAGGATATTTTCCATTAAAGTTCAAGTGCTATTTGGTTGAGCTGTAATGCTGTGCTACTACGTGTAGGTTATCCAGATAATTCGGTCCCCTTCGTGCCTTTGAACCTTCCACAATATGAGTATAACCGTAGGTATGTACATTTATATGGTTCTAAATCTAAATAGAGAGTGATAATATGACGCTAAGTAAGTCCTGCAGAGGGTAAGGGCAGTGTAAAAACAACCGGCACTAAGAACAAGTCAGAAATGACGGAACCCACATTGGTTCTTCACATTATAAAGGGCTTATTCATACTGTCAGTTAAACTGTTTGCTGTGTTTGAAGCTACCAGTGTGATTTCCATTTGTAAGATTTGAGGCTTTCACGGAGGTCGGTATGAGATGACGGTGTTCTGGGATGTGGCGCCATGTCGTTTGATTAACAGTCAGCAAAGCTTGGGAGAAACTTGGTTAACGCTCAGCAAAGCTTGGGAGAAAATTGATTAACAGTCAGCAAAGCTTGGGAGAAACTTGATTAACAGGCAGCAAAGCTTGGGAGAAACTTGCTGCCTCCATATACTGCAGTGAAACTGGAGGCAGCTGTTTTTTTCAGGTAATAGTTTCTATGTGATAATCCTGGGCCAAAACTCCCTAAAGCTGTGCTGAGGAATTTCTGACTTATTTCCATAGTTTTAAACAAATTTGCATATAAATTTCAAGGGCAGCTGAGTACAAATTCATAAAGAGTATTTGTTTCCGTATTGTGCACGGTGTAGATTTGTATCAGGAGGTTCTTTACTTGCTAAATTTGGTAGATTCAACGGTATATCAAGGTTTTAAATTTTATGAGATAATGTGTCTTATTAAGCTTAAAACATTTTTTATTTTTGTGAAATCTCATCGATATGTTTTTGTCCTTTCCGAATATAATGGGAAATGAGTGAAAGTTAGGGTTTTTTTAAAAAATGGGCGTAGAAGAGTACGGGAGCAGAAGAAACGGAATTTCATGTATCGATTTTCTTTTTATACTCCAATATGGAGCAATGCTGTTTCACATAGTTGCGCTATTTTTTCTTACACTGACTGTTTAGAAATAGCATCTCTTTTGTCCCAATTTTTACTTTGAAGGGAAATTTTATAATTTTGTTGCGTATGTGAGGTTTGAGGTTCTCCGCACAACAGTGCTGATGGAGATTCCGGTCTTCAGGGTAATCCAACAAGACTGTCCATAAATTCCCTGCCTACACACACACACACACACGCACACACACACACACACACACACACACACACACACACCCGTATACACGGCGTCATATCCAAGAGCAGATTAGACTCTTCGTGTTCAGCATATTCACTATTTACTTAATCTATTTTTATCATGTAATAAGGGTATATTCTAAAGAGATTCTGTTCCACCGTGACACAGGAATATACTACAAACACCTTCGTATAAATATTTTCCCTAACCTACATATTCAGCGAGAATGCAGATTTTTAAATTAATTTTGTGTTTACTGTAACATTTTTAATGCCAAATACGCATTACAGAAATAACTTTTTCACTTTCGTGCTCCATTTTTAGAAGGACAATACAAACAAACTCGCAAAATGTGATGGATCTAAGTAATAATTTGTGCCGTTGCCATTCATTCAACTTTATTCATTTTCAGAGATTTAAGACACTTTGTGGAGGGAAGTAGTCGTAAAAATTATCATCATTTGGAGACCCTTTCCTTATTATTACAAAACAATGCGGACCTGTTTCTGTATTCTCAGCAAGGATCTTTGTAAAAACAGAAGCACCATTTATTCGACAGGGGTTGCTTTCCTGGTCACTATCAGCCTAAGCCTGTGTATTAGCTAAATTGTTAAAGAAGTAATGACATTCAAAGCCCCTTCGAAGACTAAAATTAATCTGCACTGTGTATGTCAATTTAGTTTGTAACTTGCAGGCAAGACATTGTGCTTCCGTTAGAAAGACCAGTCGGTCAGTTTTGTACAGGGACGTGATGGATGTTAATTGTGAGAATCATACACTTTATGGACAACACGCAGAGTCTTTAGTGTTAAACCTGGTGGTGTAAGTGCTAACAACTTGGCTCTAAATGTTAAGAAATTAAAGATAATTTACGTAATTAGTATGATTGCATCAAAATTTCTACATCAAATCTAGAACATCGGTTTAAAAACTATGGCTACCGCACATATTGGTAAGATTAAAATTTCTTATTTTTATATGTCCTGTATTGGGTCCGAAATCAAAAACCGGAGAAACAGAAAAATTACGTTTTATTTAACTTGAATAAAATACAAGGATTCGTTTTGACTTTAATTTTACTTCACCCAGTTCCTTTCAAACTTTGTGTGAAGTACCTTGGAGTGTATGTAACTGACAATGGACATGTCATCAGTAAATGTAATTCCCTAAAGTTGCCAGGCTGTGTAGTCACAAAATTTGATGACATCCTGTGTTGTGACGTTATCCAGTTCACTGGTTACAATTTAAAAGGCAAGATGCGGACTGGCGTGGTGGAAAGGGCTGAAGTTCCCAGTATTAGGTCATAAGGTATATGTGCTAAATATAGGTAAACGTCTTAGCCACTGTAATTGTTTGTGCTGCTGAACGATGTATCAGCCGGGTAGCAGTGAGGGTAAGGCCCGCAGGATCACAAGATCTCGCAGTAAATGTTCTGTGTTTATACAAACTTAGCGTAAGGAAGTCTTGAAGCAAACATTGTCGCCTGACTGTTCTACTGAGTACACAAACTCGCTGGAAAACTGCAATCGATTGTTTATGTCGTACAGATTTTCCGTGGGTTTTAATATCGTAACTGGCTTCAAATTTGTCAAAACGAGTACATTATGTCATGTATTTTTAAATTAAACTCTATAGACTTTATGATTAAACATAAATAGTTTCAAAATTTACTGCCTACTTATCATGATCATCATTCGATAGCATAATAACCAGGGGAAAGTATTTATAAAGTTAAATGGACGGAATGTGAGTACACTATATGGGGCTAATTCAAATTCGTACATTTTATGCAAGCATACATATTTTTCGCCCAGGGGCTGGGCGGTCTAAGGCGTGGGTCTGCGGCCGTTTGCTTGCTGGGATTGTGGGGTCGAATTCCGCTAGGGCATGTGAGTGTTGTGTGTCAGGTAGAGGTCTCTGCGTCGGGCTGATCCCTCGTCCAGAGGTGTCCTACCGAGTGTGGTGTGTCTGAGTGTGATCGTGAAGCCTCGACAGTGAGGAGACCCTGGCCAAGTAGGGGCTGTTGCCACATGGGGGAGTGTATTTTCTCATGGAGTTTGAACTCAAGTTACGTACTCATAGATCTATTTACCTTACAGGACTAAATAGACAAATAGAAAACTGATGAATTAATGAAAACCTTCTGTGTTTGTATTTGGGAGGCACCCACTTCGATTCCCGTCTGGACCTTGTCTGTCTATCATTCATAACCGTCATCTCATCATATTGGATTTTGTATGAACTCTGCTATTGAAACAGCCTTGTCAAATAACCTAAGCTCTAACCAGTGTCAAGACACGAAGTGCCGAGCCCAGTAGCCTTGCGGTCTAGGGCGTGGGTCTGCAGCCGCTTAAATGCTGGCATCGCGGGTTCGAATACCGCTGAAGGCACGGGTTTTCGTCCCTTATGTTGTGTGTTGTGTAGGTAGCGGCCTCTGCGACGAGCTGATCACTCGTGCAGAGGAGTCCTACAGTGTGTGTGTGTGTGTGTGTGTGTGTGTGTGTGTGTGTGTGCCTGCGCGCGTGCGGGCATGTCTGCGTGCATGGTGTGTGATGTAGAAACGTAAAAAATAAGGCGGTCTAGGCCCAAGAATGACTGTCGCGCCACTTGAAATCATGTCACCAACTATTCCACGTTCCAGAATAAAATGTTTCATTACGCCTCACACTGCCCAGGCCTAATCTAAGTTTAACATCGTCCAGAGTGTTAAAAATTTCGGAGAGCATAAAATTTGCCTGCGTGTTACTTGGCAGCGAGTGCATGACGTGTGTTCCTATACCCGTCTTAGAAAACAGTGACGAATTTTATCCTTAAATAAGGAGATTCCTTTCCATTTTCCGATCTTCTTCTCTTCATTCGACAGTTGACTTAATTTGTAATTATAATACAGATATTTGGCTTAATATTTAAAAAGCCCCGTCATTAAGGAACAGAAGAACAGACGGCATTACCATTGTTGTTTTAGTAATTATTATGTTTCATTCATTGTTAGTTTAAGCAGTTGTTCAGAGAGTTGGTTTTTAGGAGCGTTTAACCTTTGGCTGTCGCCCATTAAAATTGCTCTGGCCATAGGCATAAAACTGAGAAAAGGAATTTATACGAAAATTCATGTTGGGGAACTTTATTAGAATAGGTCGAGCCATTTTAATTTTTATTTAGCTCTGATAATTTTAATGGCCACTTCGCATAAAGACTTACATGTCCTTCTATATGCCTGTCGACGGGAAATTGTTGAATATTTAACGGAAGCAAATATCTTTCGAGTAACATCTCTAAAGGAAAATAAAAACGGTCATTACGTTCAGTACCCTTATTCCAAAGTCTCTGCTGGATAAATAAACAAAAGGGACACTATGAATGCTGATCTAAATTAGTAAAGTCAACAACCGACATTAGTCTTCCGAACATGAACGAATATTACCGAAGTCGCAATTGGTGCTAGTAATTAAACTATGCTCCTTTCTACCCGTATTTATAGGTACACATATACGTGTAACCATTTATTTAATTAAAATGTTTAATGTGATGCTACAACCGTTGCATTATAATATTTAAAGTTACATTCTTCAAGGCAAAAGAAAAGGAACGAATGCAACAGGATTTTTACGCTATGCGCGTGTGTCCCTAATGTTACAAGTGAGCATTACATTTACAGCATGATTTTTAGTGCAGAGGCTTAATACCCAGAAAGTATTTTCGAGTGTGGAAATACATTTACAAAAACTGAATATTTATATTAGGAAAAATAACCTTCTTTCAAGCTGTGTCTGAAAGTTTCTGAGGATTTTGTTTCCCAATAAACATATAGGCTGCATTGTGTTTGACAACGTTCGTGGCCTTCAGTTTTTCCAGACAAAGTTGCGGAAACTGTATCGGTTTCTGTCATTGCTCATAATAAAGGAAACGTGATTGAAAATGCTTTTTCTGGTCATTAGTTGACTATGCTACAACGAATTTCTTCTGTTGGTGTAAGACAAAAGTACTTAAGTGCGCAGAAAAAGTTGTCCACACGATGTGGGCTGAGACTATATTCTGCATTTTTTGAAATCTTGCACATTCTGCTAACTGCAAGGAGCAGCACAGCGTCCTTTTTGAGAAGGTAATCGTAGAAAAATTCCGCACATTTTATGAATTCGTTACCATATTCATAAAAGCGCTCCAGTTGAAAATATTGTGAACTAAACACAACCAGTTCACAGCCTCTCATACTGTTTTTTACAGTAAATTTTAGAATTACGCTCCAGTACATGGGTATGTCTTCCATGTAATCTCTTCTTCTATGAAAATCACAGCTGTCCTGTACGTGCTACATGACCTGCCCTGTCGTTCATTCAGTCACCCTGTGATATTTGGTGGGGGTACTGATTGGATCTGTCTGCTCGTAAAGTTTGTACGTTCCACTCGCCTTTCGATACTGTTGCATCATCTTCAGTTGGTTAATCGTAGTTTGAATAAAGCTGTATTTGTCGTGCTTTGATTATGCCTGGGCGGACACGCAACGTAAAAGAAAAACAAGCTTAATCACCTGGAGATGATGCACTAGAACTGAAATTCTTATTTGATGACGTGTTTATATAATTGTAGACTTGATTTATTGTTATGCGTCCGCCGTGGCATGATGCTGATAAGAATAGTTTCAGAGTTTAGTGAGGCAAAATGTTGATACATGCTGTATGTATACCTACGGCTGTCCCGGTCGTTTATATGTAAATTACATTAACTCATGGCACGTGATTTGGTAACTAGATGGTAACTAATTAACCAACCAACCAACCAACCAACCAACCAACCAACCAACCAACCAACCAACCAACCAACCAACTAACTAACTAACTAACTGACTGACTGACTGACTGACTGACTGACTGACTGAGTGACTGACTTACTGACTACTTCCATGGAGCAGAGTCCTTCTTGAGAAGCTGAAAGGTCCTCAGCCAGTCAAGAAATTCCCCGCGTTCTATGAAAACCGAAGGTTCATTGCCGCATTTACAAGAGCCCGCCAGCTGTCCCTATCCTGAGCCAGCTCAATCCAGTCCATGCCCCCATCCCACTTCTTGAAGATCCATTTTAATATTGTCCTCCAATCTACATCTGGGTCTCCCAAGTGGCCTCCTTCCCTCATGCCTCCCTACCAGAATCCTGTGTGCGCCTGTCCTTTCCCCCATACGTGCTACGTGCTTCGCCTCAGGTGGTAACCTACAACGACCAAAACATTTCTTACTCTTATGGAAGCCGAAGGTTCACTAGCGTGTTCACAGGACCCCGTTTTGATCCTGTTGAATATTTGAGTTGCCAGATATATAAAAACCGGCCTCCTATCGTGGCCCAATTTAAGTCTTACCGTTATGCTACTCTGTGCCTTTTAGTCCATAGTGGGCCGGCCAGAGGTACCATTGCTGTGGCTTACAACATACTGCGACCCTCTACACTGAATCAAGTCTCTACTTGCACACTAATTCATTAAATTCAAATACAATATTTTTCTCATATCTAGGCCTAGGGTTCCAAATCCCTTTTTCCTTTAGAATTTGTGTTTTGTAAGCTTCACCCTTTACCTACATGCTTGTTAGGATTATATGCCCGATCAATTATGCCCCCCCTCCCCCGATATATGGCCAAACAAGTAAGTGGAGAAAATTATAAATTTTGTTTCATATTACGTAATTCTGTCTACTCCCGTTTTATTGCCTCTCTCTTAGATTCTAATATTCTCAGCGGCACTTTGCGCTCAGACTCAATCTGAGTGACTCAGTCTTTCCATCTGAGTGAGATGCTAAGATTTACACTTGTATAAAATGAAGAGACTAATAGAATAACAGAATATTTCGTGTCCTGCTGCCTTCGTCCCAATGTATATGACAAGAAAATGCACGTCATTTGGTGGCTGAATTCGGATCTTACTCCTGTTTTTAAAGCTAATGTCCTTTTTTCAGTTAGGTTGCGCAGAACTTTCTTCAAACAAGAAATAACAGTGAGTCTGTAATAGCAAGGCAAGATGATTTCCTAAAAGAAAATTAGCTTTGCGTGAGCTGAGAAATGTGTCACCACGGCTTGACGTATACAGATACACATTTAGAAGGATAACTCAGAAAAATGTTCAGTCGCTTGGGATTAAGATAAAATATTATTTTGTTGGCTTTGAAGGGAAAGGAACCATGTAATCTAATAAATTTTGCCCATTAAATCTGAACCTGTCAAGGGGCACTGGTGACGACAGTCCGATGACGACGACGACGATGATGATGATGATGATTATGTGTATTCTGCGCAGTATCTCCCAAACATGCTGCAATGTATGTGAACTTCTTTGGTAACAAAGTGAAATTTTTAGGATGACTGTGAATATTGAATTGGAACTGTAGTTAGGAACAAAGAATAAAGTACCAACCTCGCTGAAGGTTGTGTAGAGTGGTCGGTCCCTCTGCTCCTATTTAGAAATCTTCAGTTTATAACGTCAGCCCGGAAACCACGTATCCTCACAGAGGGTTTTCTTGTGTTTTCTCAGTCCCTCTAGGCGAGTTTCCGGAGTGTGTTTCAAAATATGGCCACAATCACTTCCTTCCACGTCCTTTAAACTTCATTATTCGTTGATCACTCCCTTCTACGATATTGCAGTCTGAAATACTGAGAGTGACGTTAAATAAGCCACAAACAAATGAATTACTAACCTTCACCTGTGGCTTAGAACAGAGCTGTTGTGTGGATAGGAAAACCAAGAGTTCGGCACAGAAGGCCTGTCGTAAGATGTTCCACCCGCACCCTTATTCCTGTATTACACACTTCATGAGATATAGATTTTTTATATAACCATCGTATTATTGCACGGAATACCACAACTGGCAACGGTACAATATGGCCGTTTCTTCCGAACTATCAGAGAGCTCTCTAGTGGCTATTCGATGTAACTACAGCACCCTTCCGTCTCCCACCCTCTTGGCTACCGTAGAAAACTTTGGGGGGTATTGATTTCCCTTCGCTAGTAGGCAAACCCGCCTTGCACGTTGAGATTTTACGTATAGGCAAGTGCCTGTCTGTCTTATAAAATACACCAATATTAACCGCAAAGAGAATTAGGACAAACCCCTTCTGCACACTTAAATTCTTGGAAAGCATTTATACAATAAAACCGCACCACCACACTTTATGCGAAGGGTGTCACGTAGCACTCATCGTTGACATAGGAGATACTTACAAAATTTCAAGCAGAAAACCCAAAGAGATTAAAATACAGAGCGACGTCGGCATAATAGGAAGATAATATTGAAACAGATCTTAAGAACGGAGTCACTTCTGAAGAGGTGTAGTGGATTTTGCTGGCTCAGTGTGAAGAGTGGTGGCGGGCTCTTCTGAAGGCGATAATGAGATCGCACCTTCAATAAAAGCGGAGAATATCATAACAAGCAGAGAGACTCTTGGTTAGTGACGAAGGGCTCTTGGTGCATGGTGCATTTTTGTGATAATTGAGTATGCTTGTAATCTGGAGGTAGTAGTTTACAAAAATTTTTCGTTTAATCTGTGGTTGTTCTGCCGACAAGGCGCACGGGCGTGCATTCAAACACCATACACACACTCACCAACACACACACACACACACACACACGTGCAAACACACATACCCAAACGCACGTACACACATCCAAATACAATCGCTCCTACACAAGCACATACACACGCACACATACATGCAAACACACACGTCCAAACGCGCACACACACATCCAAATACAAGCGCACATACACAAACACACACAATGCAAACACACGTAGGCATACGCAATACACACCTGCAAACACACACACAAGCACATACGTGCAGACACACGCACACGCACATACACACACAAGCACACACATAAACCAGCACACACGTGCGAACACACAAGCACACGCACATACACACACAATACACACATGCAAACACACGCGCACACACACGCGCGCACATACACATAAGCAAACACACACGCACATACACAAACACACACACAAACACTAGTACAACAAGCAAACACGCACACACACATACACAAGCACACAATGCACACACACACACACACACACATAACAAACATGCGCACGCGCGCAAATACACACACATTCTGTCTCTCTTTCCTCCAGTATAATGCGAATCATCCTGCAGATTACTCGAATAGGGATGTCAGGCTTAGAAGAAGCACAATAAAAGGTACTTCCGACACTGGCATATTAGGTTACCTCGTAATGCAAGTTTATATATCTGTAACTCAGCAGTCTGCAAGCTGCTGTCCATACCACCTGTGGCCATATTTTTACCTCCACCAGTTTCAGGTACAGATGTTCATGATCATGCGCTGTTTGCTCAAAGGACAGTAATAGGTGACGTTTAGGAAGTCTTTTAGATCTCTTTGTTACGCACAATTCAGTTGCGGAACAATGCAGTTCGATTAACTCTGGTATTTTGGTGTGATTGCACTAAACATTTCCGATCAATTTAATTCACGTTTCTATCAGTACCCTATACCTCGCCTTGCATCGAGCTCAACTCAAGCCTTGTGGATTATCTCGGACTACAGAGAGATTTATGTTTGCAATAGACGTATGCTGCGTTTGAGTTTACAAAGAATAAACATCAAGGCCGGCTGTGTACGGAAAGTAGAAAATAACGCACAAAAGACGCATTGTGAGAAGTGAGAAAAATGATGATTTAAAAAAGTCTTGAAAGGTAATTGATGGACCAAAACAAATGGAATTTTGTAGCCGGTAGGCGATGTCGGAAATCATTATTTGACGGAATGTATACTTGTATATTTCTGTAATTTATGTATGACGTGTGTAGTTGTTATGTACGTGCAATATGCACGTAGATAACAAGCTATATGAGAAAGATACGAGAAGTAGTGTGTGAAGAATATCATAAATTCTGCTAATTTTGGGGTGGGCCTCGGCCTGCTCTAGAACAGGGAGGGCGTGACCTAAGAGTTGTGTGTACAAGCAGAAGACTGACATCAACGTGTAATTATCATAAAATATAGAGTATACAAGTGTTGTACTTGATACTGAGTTACTTGTCTTGAGACGTAGCACTGCCTTTCCATTTGATCTGCTACGAATGGGATTCTAAGAACAGCTCTTTCTAAGTCCTTTAGCCAATACTCGCGTAGCCAGCCACATAAAGATCCTTCCTGCGCAGCTATCAGCGAGAGAAATGACATGCCAGAGAGGCGGCTCTGAATCATGCATGGGAGCATGTACACTATTATAATGGAATACCCCAGATGTTTTTCATATATTAGGAAACAAGGGTCAGAAAGCGTCCAGGAAAATTTCAAGTCTTTTTCTTTTTCCATGGAGCCGCAACCACTAGTGGGCCAGGACCTCCTTATTATCGAGGCTTCACGATAATACTCAAACACACAACACTCGGTAGGGTTCCTCTGGACAAGTGATCAGCCCGACGCAGAGATTTTTACCTGCCAGTACACAAAAATCACCAGAGATTTGAACCCGTGATCCCAGCAAATGAGCGGCCCACGCGTTACACAGTGGGGCCATTGAGCTTGGCAATCCTCAAGTTTTGGTAACTTTAGTTTTTAAAAATCTTTGTGTGAGTGGAATAAATAAAGTTTATAGTGAAAAAAGGCTCCGAAACTTGTGCTTATAAAGCACAGTAACTCGTTTGGAGTGAAAGTTATGTCGCCACTAAAGGGGCTAAATTGTAGGGTAAATTTGCTTACATCCAGAGGAACGCAGGGGATTCCCATCAATGCTAAATCATGAGCTTTCTATAAAGTCTCTCGAAAAGATCCTTTTGGTAGTTCTGTAGACAAGGCTGTCGCAAACAGACCTTACTTAATTAATATACACGTAGGTAACGTGGAGCTTTAAATATTAGCACTTACGCGAGGAAGGTTTTACACCAATTTTTAGTGCACAGGCCTATGTTTAAAATTATGCACACTCAATTGGTCCTGATGTTCCTATATTACTAACAAAACCTTCTAGCAGCTTAACATTAGGGACCATTTCTTCTTCTCATCTTTAAAAATTTTAGACCTGTCTGACTAACTCTTTTATGGGATATCTTTCTGGATTGGGTAAAAAGTTTTACTTCGACAGTCTTGTTTACTGAACTTCTGGTTCGTACATCGTACCGCCGTTTGTACGATATAGCATTTACGTGACGAATACAGAACACGTATGTTGAGTCACAGTACCTTTAATTACTTCTCCAGTAAAGTAAATGTAAAGGTAAACTTTACCCTAGAACAGGCCATGAAATCCCAGAGGGGGAATTCAGGTATAGATCTACTCTTTCTTTAACCTTGGCACTAGTTTGGGGTGGGTGGTTAACGCCACGCCCCGGCCTCTTCACCCCCGGGGAAAAGGCCCGTTACCCATTTTACAGGACGCCCACTGGGCCGCAGGGCCCGTCTGGATGGGTGCGGAAATCTCGTCCCCACTGGGATTCAATCCCCGGACCCTCCAGCCCGCACGGAGTCGTGCCTTTTCAGTAAAACTTCCTTAATTATTCACATTACTTAGTTGTTTAACGCACGCATTTATGTATTTTCTTCACCAGAAATTGCATAATACAAATGAATATCCATAGTCCCACTACCTTGCAAACTTATTTGTACCAGTGGAATAGAGGCTGCGTCGAAGACTCTACGAAAAATGGGATCTTCGCTCTTCTGGGATGTTACGTAGCGTAGATTGGTCGTTAGTTTCCGACGCTTCGGGACAATATATTGGCCAAATCTTCAAGGGCCAAGCAGTTCAAGACGACTTCTTGCCCTCCTTAACTCTTGAAGATGGAACAAATACATTTTTCCGAAACGTCGGCAAATAACGACAAATGTACGCTGCGTAACATCGCGGTGAAAGCTTCAAATCAAAGAAAAGTGTTAACAAATGCCTTCTCTGTGAACGATTTCCGCAGATAACCCTTCCGTTCACCTACCCTTCACGGTTCAAGCCTTTGGCAGCCGACGTAACGTCATCGAAGAGGGACACTGGGAAATAGGGACGTTGCGGGAGCACTGCTCTGTAGCACGAGCACAGGAACGACCTCTAGGCACCTCTTGTCGGCAAAAAAGCAAAGCCTAGCCGTAAATTGGCCTTTGAAGTGAATTATATTCATTTTTGTTTTAAGCTCACAATTAACTTCTGAAACACACGAACATAACCTTCTTAAAGCAGTGGACAGAAACTTGACAGAAGAAGCAATGCCTGCGTGTTCTATAAAGGTTAGTGCTTTCTGGCAACAATACCAGCTAAAATATGGAATAAAATGTTATTTGTTGCTGTCATATGGTGATTCTGATATCTGCAGTTGATTTAAACAGAAGGAAACGGAAATCCAACAGACATCCCAAAAAAATCAGTGCTGTAAACGCTCTGATATTCAAACAATGCGCTGCTTAGACTACTTGTATTATTGACACAAATGCATTCGCAGTACGTAAGGCCGTACAGTCTTTTTGGTAGTGCTTCCTTAAATGCCTCTCAATAAGAAATAGTCGTTTCCAATAAATTTACACATATTAAAGAAGCACACTCGTGTATCTTATGGTTTTTTTTGCATTTTCTGTACACAGAAGAGCTTTTGTGAATACCGATAAAGTAGGAATTTTTTTGACGCATAATAAACAAATTTAAATTCGCTCGATAATTTTCGACGGGAGACCGAATTTCTACATTACAGTAAAAATATTACAGATGAGGTGCAGAGGCATACCAGCGTATTGCTTTAACTTTGTTTCTCTCTTTTAGAAACTTCCAATATTATCTTCTCATTCTGAGAGAAGAAGTCAATTCCTAACACATTTTAAAAGGAATACGGAACAAGGTTAAACTCTTTTTTAAGACATTTGATTATCTCTACAGTTGACCAGTATTACTGGCATAATATAATAATGATAATTACTGTAGCAACTGTTGGGTGTGTGTTGTTTGTGTACGGATGGAAGGATAATACACATGAGGCGCTGTGCACGCTATGAATACATGTGAGGGTTGAAGGTATAACTCCACGCTTTCATAACCTTGGCAGTAGTTGGAGGTGGCCGGTTAGCTTTACGCTGCGGTCAATTTACTTTTGGGGAATGCCCCCCACCCCCGTACATTTTGAAGAGGGGCCCGAATGGACCCCCAAACCTGTCTGAACCCTTTGGAGAAGAGAAATATTCTTGCTCCTCGTGGGAATTGAACAGTGTTCACTGCCACAGAATTATCGAACAGTGGGAACGCGCTAGAATCAGGTGCATCTGGGCTGTTGCGCGGCGTCAAGTGGTTAAAATTCACCGACGTTTCGGGACGTCATGTCGGTCTCATCATCTTGAACACAGATGACTGTAATGAGAAGATGCCCTGAACATCGGTCAGTTTTACCCATTTTACGCCTCACAACAACGCAGGAGCCTCTGATTCCATTATGCACGTCGGCGAAATCCTGAAGTCTCATAATGGGTGTGCCTTTGAATTTTCCTTCGAGTGTAGATGTTTAAGCGCATGTTTCCTTTTAGTTTTGTGAAGGTGGAAAAATTGCGACGAATGAATTCTCCAGGGATGCTTACGACACGTCTAATAAATTCGTAGTTTCGGAGGCTAACAACGAATTTGAACAGGCCAATGGACCCAAACCGTGAAAGCTGAAGAAAAAATAAATAAGGTTAAAATCCAACATAAGCTTAAATTTTTGTAATGTTGCTTCTTCTAGATCTGAAGATATTTGTCACGTGTTTGTGGGTTTGTTATTGTAGCCACTATGTAATGCGAATGGAGACAACTGCTACAGGAGGCAGAAGCAAATGAACGAAACAGCAGACACATGGGGCCGGAGCATTTCGCTTGTGCAAGCTTATGTTTATTCACCCAATTTCATAGCCTCATTGTAACATTTCAAGCCCGGTTTCCTACATAATCTATCTTTGGCTCTCTGTAGCCTTAAAATATTTTACTGTTTAAGTGACAAATGTGTTGTTCTGAACTTAATGAGATTTGTGTTCATTTCTCATACCTACCTATTAAATAAACATTTTTTCTCATAGAGACAGACATTTAAGCTCCAGGTATGAAGTTAGGTAGGGGAAAAATCTGACAAAAATATTTATCCGCGAAATGGACTCTAATTTTAACACCAGCTACTTACAACGAAAATTAAACATGTGTAATTTTAAAGGACAAGTGAGAAATATTCCATTTGTAGATGAATGTCTGTGAAATATAAAACTGGCGTGTAAAGAAATGTGTAAACACCAATAAGTAGAATAATAAAATAACGACATATTTTTGAAGGAAGAAAACTATACGTAACGGTTTAGATTGCAGCACTTTCTGGGTTAAAGTACCTTGTAGTCTTGTCTGTGGTTACCATGTTATGGGAGGAAAATATTGCCTCCATCATCAGGTCGTTATATGGAATTCTACGACTGCCTATTATCGTAACTTAGAGTATCAAAATATAAAGAGTCACTGCCTTGCAACCCACATGTCTCGCATAAACACAAAAATAAACAGAGTATAATAATGATAATGGTAAAGATAATAATAATAATGTGCAGCGCACTGTTACAGCAGTAGGAGCATAAATGAAATAAAATGCTCACTGCACGATTAGGACTATATATAAACATGTAGCAAACAGAGTCTTGCTTAACACAAACCTGGTAATTCATATCAGAAGTTAAGTTTCCTATTGGTAACTCCACAAGTGACAGCATGCGTGCGGCACGGCTTCGCAGTTGGAACTTGTGGTGTTCATCTGAAACGTCGGGTGTTTGTGTCATTGAAGGTAATTTTCACGTCAGAAAATTCGAAAGACAAAAGACAGGTGAGATATGTTGAGGAAAGTTTAACAAAATGTAACACTTGTAATTGTCTTGAAGCACCATTTACAGTTAGATGAAATAGCAGAGTGGAGTAACATGGCTCAATTTTAATGGCGGTTAAAACCTAAAGGAACTGAAGAAAATATAACTCTACAACAACGTGTTTTCGCTTTTCAGAATTTTATTACGCGATTTTTTTCCGTATCTCTTTCTACAACCAGTCTGGGCAATGTAACTAATTTATGTAAAAATTGGCATTATAGGGCGGAAGTATGATCTCATTAATTTTAAGTATATTTAGCCTACACCAGTTTGTTTTTCGCATTACGTATTATCATATTGATTAAAAAACATCATCTTTCCCTCTAAACTTAGAGGCTTTGCTGAAAGAAGCTTTTTCTAATCACTGTGTGCCCCCCACTTTCATCACCATTGTCACGCTGTAACGGATATTGGCTCAGCTAAGACTGTAGTTGACCCAAATTTTAAGACTACTCAAGTTCTTTCTTTCTTTCTTTCTTTCTTTCTTTCTTTCTTTCTTTTCTTTCTTTCTTTCTTTCTTTCTTTCTTTCTTTCTTTCTTTCTTTCTTTCTTTCTTTCTTTCTTTCTTTCTTTCTTTCTTTCTTTCTTTCGTTCTTTGCGTAATAATTTCCCGATGTTCCAGCCCTGTTAAATGTTTCTCTATACCCTCTACAGAAAACGATTCGTCTTTCAAGAAACCCTCATTAATCCTACAATAATATTAAAAATAATTTGCACTCTACAGGCTTAAAATGAATGGAAAATTTATTTTATCAAGTGAATCTATCTTATTGACACGAGTTGCATTTCTTTTGTCATTATTACGCATTTAAGGAGTAATTTCGAAAGCACATATGACGAAATGTCATTATACGATTCTAAAATAAGCTTAAGAACTGGGAATGCCAAAAATCTTACCCGAATTCAGAAGAGTTCTTAAGACAGAAATCTTTCAACTGAGTGTTTAAGCAGGTAAACTGCCTTCTAAATGTGAATCAGAAATTCCAGCATCTTTATAATAATACTAGACGTCAATTGAAAGACGAAAGCTTAAGTTTAAAATTATTTACGATACAAAAACTCTAAAATTTGCTGAAGAAATGAGCGGTATTTATTGACCCGGAAGCCCCAGGCTTTCGTTGTGGGACGAACCACTTAGATGCCTGTCTTATGTCTGAGGAATCTCATCTATGGCAACGTGACAAGAAAGGACTCCCCCCCCCGCACAACACAAGATTATGCATGCTAATTGCCACATGAAGCAGCAGCATCCTAGTGTAAAATGGTGTAGAGTTTTTACAAGCTGATAGTCGCTTGGCTGGTCAGGAACTTCCCGTACTTTTTGTAAACATGAAAGTTCGTTGCGATAACCACAAAGTTTTCCTTAACCTTCTGTACGAAGAGCCAATTGAACCCAGTCCGTACCTTGATACCTGCTTTATTTGAGATCAGCTTTACCATTACCTTCCCATTTGTGTATACGAACCGGATATATCGTATTGCTAGAAAGGGCATCTGTGTAGCAGTCAGGTTTATTTAAATTTGGTACAATTATTTTCAATAACAGTCAGTTCTCAAATACCTCAAAGACACTTTTCACACCCCACACATTAACGTGTGCAATTCGATCATCGCTTTGGTCTTTCCAGTTCTTTTAGAAAGGCGAGACGCTAAAGTATTCTTGACTAAACTAGCACTTACACTTATTTGTTTTTCTTTTTGGTTCATTGTGAACGTGCACGTCGTAGATACTGTTGGTTAGTTTAATTTCTAAGTATATATTTGAACATTTCCAGCAAAACGTCTAGGTTCAGGGTCTTTTGTTTTTTTTTTTTTGGGAATTCGGTCACGCCATGGAGACTTCTTGTGGCGTGGGGTGAACCCTCACTCATTCTTTACTACAGCGCTCGGTATATTATCATTTAGTTTCACACCCTCACCTTTTATTCCAGCAAGGCATTTCGGGTATTCATTGGGTGGGCCCCATGGGCAGTCTGTAAACCGTAGCTAACAGGAATATTACTATACCAGCCGGGAACGGAAATCCGGCCTTCAAGTTTCTTGAAAAATCACTGAAGCAATGTAGGTGTTACGAAAGAATGTAGCCCGAAAATAAACGATTTTAGTGCTAATGGTTACGTGTGGGTAGTAGCACAGTTGTTGGGGCTACTTTAGCTCTAATCTACGTACAACAGTGAATTCCGGCCGTTCATCGATGTTAAATTCTGCTAGCAGGGTGTATCGTTCAAGACATACGTGGCGTGTGGTACAGTTCTTTAAAGTAGTGCAGTTAGTGCAAGTAAATGTGTTTTACACAGTAGTTATGAATTTGACTATTATAGTGTTGCCATAATAATAGATATGATGATGAATATAGTCAATTTATTGTACCAACCAAAGGCACATTACTAGTTACATCTGATTTTTAACACACGTAGCTCCGACATGTTTAGGGACAAGTGTACCATCTTCAGGGATAAAATATGCCAGGTTTACAAACATTTGCCCATGATAAGCTACTATTTACAAGTTCTCACTCTGTATTATGGGCTGCATTCTTGAAATCGTTTATGTACAAAAGGTAAAATTTACGCTTTTTTAAAAAACTTACGGCAAAAATGAGGTTAAAATATTTCTTACATAATAAACATGATTCATACAGCTTCAAATTATTGTTGCAGCTGGTAGTGGAAGCTTTTAGTTTGTGGCATTATATTTTCAGGTATCTAGTGCACATACATACATACATACATACATACATACATACATACATACATACACACACACATACATACATACATACATACATACATACATACATACATACATGCATACATACATACATGCATACATACATGCATACATACATACATACATACATGCATACATACACACATACATACATACATACATACATACATACATACATGCATACATACATACATGCATACATACATGCATACATACATACATACATACATGCATGCATGCATACATGCATACATACATGCATACATACATACATACATACATACATACATACATACATACATACATACATACACACATACACATACATACATACATACATACATACATACATACATACATACATACATACATACACACACACATACACACATACATACATACATACATACATACATACATACATACATACATACACACATACACACATACACACATACACACATACACACATATACACACATACACACATATACACACATACACACATACACACATACA
>BLKM01006263.1:810404-855458 GCA_013340265.1 Coptotermes formosanus | reverse complement strand
ACATACATACATACATACATACATACATACATACATACATACATACATACATACATACATACATACATACATACATACATACATACATACATACATACATACATACCATGGATCCAAAATTTTGTAACAAGACAGCAGGATGTGCAATAAGTCATAAAGATACAAAAACATACCAAAATGTACATTGAAAAATGCTTTAAACATTTTATATACAGTCTTAGGGGTCATTACTATAGTTTATCAGTACACATAGGAAATTCATCTACAGAGTAAAAGGAGTGTGCTTTTAAATACCTTCTTAATGCTACTTTAAATTGTGTCTTTTCATTCTTGAGATTTTTGACACTATATGTTAAGCTATTGAAAATTCTGATCCTACAATAGAATACACTTTTCTGAAAGGATGGTAGGTTGGCAGTTGGTCTATGAGGATGGTGCTTATTCCTTGTATTAACACTGTGTACTGATAAATTTGTTTGAACATTTTCTTGATTATTAACAAAGAAGTTCGTTAATGAAAATATATATTGGCATGGAAAAAATAAAATCTCTAGTTTTTTAAATAGATCTCTATATGGAATTCTAGGATGTGCACCAACCATGATTCTGATATCTCAATCCAAAGTGGATGGGGTTCTGTACATACGTGGTGTATACAAAAGGTACTTAATTTTTGAATGTAACTATTGAAATATTACATTTGGAACATATAGTCAGTAAACCATTAAAGGCGTTGTATTACAAGCGTCGGTTATAACTCATCACTGGCAATTTGTTTTTAAACCTGGCATATTATGCTCCCTGAAGATAGTACGCTTGTGCCGAAACATGTCGCAGCTACGTGTTTAAAACTCAGATGTAACTAATAATGTGCATTTGGTTGGTGCAATAAATAGAATGCATTGATCTAGAAAATGAAAGGATTAGACAACTTTAAGATGTGATGATGATAATGATGATGTCGACGATGATGAAGTAACGAGATCTGGTGAAATTAAATATTATAAAATTATCATAAATGCCAGTAACGGAACGTAAATCATTCGTTGTCTGGCAGTAGGACTTGAAAATTCAACGCCAATACTACAGGATATCTTGCCGGTTTACAGCCTCTTTACTTGCTTCCCTAATCCATTTAACCAGTTCTTATTGCCTGCAATCCTGTCCCCAGTCCATTTAGCCGGTTCACATTTTGTTTATTCTTTTCCTGAATCCATCTAAAAATGTTACTCTTATAATATTTACTGACTTAAACATGTTCCTTCCAACTGGCTTCCTTCCAAGAAGATTCATCTTACATTTTCTGCGGACTTGGAAAAACTATCTTGCACTAAACACAAATCGATATTAACGAAACCGTGAATTGTGTATTTTTACACGTTCCTATTTAAATTAAAGACGAAGGGCTTTCCATCAAATTCAGCCTCTGACTGTGTGTAGTCTCTTGAAAAACTGCGCTTAATCTCGCTGCGTAGAAGCTTGTGCCGAAACACATAGCGATATTAGCTGTATTGTTTACGGTCAATATACACCATAAGCTGTAGGCTTTAATGGGAAGCCTTGTCTTTAATGTAAGAATAACACGTGACGTAGAAGGATATTATTTGTTCCAGAAAAATTTGTCCATGTACTGACAATGAATAGTACAACGTAGATTTGCAGTGTGTTAAGGATCCAAGTGAACAGCGGTAGAAATTCGAATGTCTATAAATTAAGGAAGCAGCATACTGTGTTTTATGATTAATCATTCACAATTAATTGAACCAAGCTCTTCTCTTTCAAATTATAGATTTGTTTTTATCATGAAAATTATCTCACAAAATGTGCGAATTTTTCAATCGCTAATGAAATAACTTGCCGGCCACGCAGTGATACAGTTGATTGAGGCACTGCGTTACGAACCGGAAGGTCGGGGTTCAGTTCCCAATGGAATTATTGGAATTTTTCATTGACTTAATCCTTCCAGCTCCACTGTGGCCCTAGGGTCGACTTAGCCTCTAACAAAAATGTGGGTTATCTCCTCCGGGGGGGGGGGGGGGGAAGGAAGCCGGTGCCTCTTGTGCCGATTGTCTAGAAACCGTAGGAACAGATTTACTTTTCTTTTTAATGAAATAACTTAAGCCAGACGTGTTACGGAGTACCTCATATTTTATATGTGATTTTGTTCTCGAAGAGTCTTCTAGGCCAATATGCAATGTGTACGAAAACGTCACATGGCAGAGACTTCAAAAGAGATATTTATTCCTTCACTTTCCTTGCGGTGTGTGGATGCACTAGATAAAGCTAAACTGAGTGGAGTGTACTGATGGGGAGAAGTAATGTAAATACGCAGGAAGCTTGTAGTTAACCGCGTATAAAACTGTCTGCAAGGAATATTTGTGAAAAGAATATATTCAAGATTTTGATTAAAAATAGCTTCAATGTAGAAACAATTTCGTTACAGTAACTTCGCGGTTGAGTAGTCACAATTTTTGATTGTATCTGAGAGGTCCCAAGTTCGAATTGCAAGTCGTAGGCCAGGTATATTGGCCAAGATCTTTCGTGGTGTCCCTCACTCTTTCTGGGTAGATTCTGGAATGATACTTCAAACTAGGCAACAAAAGGCACTATACTGATTACAAAGTCCGAGTAACACAACACTCTGCCTAAAAACACTCCTTTTTTGAATTTGTACGACTACCTGATGATGCTCGAAACATGTTGCAGTAAATTTAGTGAATGTATGATATTCATAGTGCTATGTTACTCGGACTCTATAATCGATACAGATTTGACAAACACGCTGGAATGATGACACACAAATTAGTAAACGGCACTGTCTGTAGCCCTTCCGATTTATAATTCACATGAATCCCAACATTCTGATGTGTACAATCATGCTGCTGAAAAAAGTTGTCAAACAACCCAATAATTTATCACTCATGTAGGGGAAATTACTGTAGTTTAAATTAAACCGAAGACATAAGTTATATAATTATATTTTCAGCGAATATGAGTCTCTTATTTGCACTCAGAAACAGTCGATATTCGGATTACAGGAAGTATATGAAAGTTGGTTTGTGTGCGTTTCTTAAGCATTTCGGGGTATATTCTTCACATGAAAGTGCACGAAGAATCTTTGAATTCTAATCAACCCACTATCAACACTTCAAAGCGTAAATTCTGAGAATGAGATTAGGAATGACCCTTCAAGAAAGCAAGAAGATGCACTTTTACCCGCATGAATTTCCCGTACTTTAATTTTTTTTCTTACATTTAAAATTGTTACAAAAATGTATTTTTTACAGTGCGACGTATCTGCTCTTCCGATGTCGTTCTCATCATTCCTGCTATTTTTCAGTAGATTTCGGGTTCGAATATCTGCAGCCCCACAAGATATCATGATTGCGATGTTCCTGGTATTTGCAAGTTAGTGCCCTATAATGCCAGTAATATCTGCAATGAACATTTCCGTAATAATTATTCTGGAATTTTAGTTTGGACGCCATAAATGTCTGTGTTTGTTATTGAGTGGTAAAGTGAACAAGTGAAGAATGACTGTTCTTGTAAAGGCACAGTGGAAGAAATATCTCTTCTCATACAGTGACGGGGGATGAAAGTCTGTGGCAGACTGTGTTGGGTGTGTGGACCGATCGGTCAATTGACAGGATGGAGAAAGGGACGTTTATGGGTCGGTGACAGAAGGCCTGGGCTTTAATTAGGATGACATAAAGAAACGCGTGTCTGACTGCTTGGAACTCCTTCATTGATATTCTCCATAAATTATAGTAGTTGCCACTCAAAATGTATCTTCTGGAACACAATGCCATGCCAGTTAAAAAATATTTAATAAGGGGTTTGCTACCTCCGTCTTCAGGGCCCATGAAATATAAGGAATTAGAGCAAAGACCCCGAAACATAGGTAACTCTTTGCCAAACGACACGACTTCGTATTCCAGACGACACGAATCTTCGTATTTCGTGTAGGGCAATAAACTTGTTCAGACTTTTCCTATAGGACACAATTTAACACCTGCCATTACAGCCTGCAAACTTATACGTCTGTGGCGGAAGACTACATAAACTGGACCACTTCGTAAAGTGAACCATTGCCGTAGAAGATAGAAATTTTCGTCACCAAAGTGGCAAAATTTGAAGCTTTTATTTTCTGTGAGTAGTCGAGGAAGTTTAGCAGTACTCAGGAAGTGCTGCTCTCTGTGGCATTCTTTCTTATGTGCTTCATCTCATTTTCCACTTCTGCAGCTGCTTTCGCGAAAGGAGTTATTTTCACCTGAGGAAGTCCCATCTACAGACGTGCAAACACAGCTTCCTTGGGATAAAATTAGAGCCTAAATATTTTATATTGTGCCATCCAGTCTCTGAAAGTCTTTGGTGAGAGGCAAAAGGCCTTGCTGCTATAGAAAGAACGGTCAGCGGTTTCCCACATTGGACAGCCTACTTTATGTGGTCCAGTGTAGGAAAATAGGGAGAAACACTTCATTATAAATTTTCAAGAGTATAGGGTTCATTAAGTAGCAGATGAACACGTGATTTGAATTCTAGCACGTGAATATCTTTTCGTAGTCCTTCCTTCTTTGTACCTACTCCCAGTAGGTGTCGAGGTTGTTTATCTTCACTTGATCACACCCATACACACACCACAGTCGGTAGGACTCCTCTGGACGAGGGATCGGCCTGTCGCAGAGACCTCTACCTGACAACACACACACTCACAAGAGACAAACATCCATGCCCCTGGTGGAATTCGAACCCACGATCCCAGCAAGCGCTCGGCCGCAGACCTACGCCTTAAACAGCGCGGCCACTGGAATCGGCGTACGTGAATATACAAGGAAAATTTATGTATCCTTTTCCTGATCCTCAGTTTCTATGGTAATTGTGATATAGAATGGGGGAAAATCCGGAATGAGGGAAGAAAACTGATGTAGAGCACTGGTTGCATATTGATATGTACTGTGTAGGCACTCCGAAGTACTCTTTAGTTCTGTGGTCCAGGTTAAGAATGCATGTGCTTATATTGGACAGATGCTGACTTTTAGGAATTTTTATTGTACTATCTTGTGCAGTTAGACAATATGTATATGCTTCAATTCCTAGTGGATACTTTTTTAAAGAAAAAATTTTCTTTCCGCCAACTTTCCAATTTAGGCAGTATTCCTCTCTATATTTCTAATGCGATTTATAAAGATAAAACTGCCACAGCCTTTCACCCAATGAAATTACGGGCAAATATGAAGTTTTTTCAAGAAAAGAACAAGAAAACGGCGCAAAAGTGGAATACAGGTTGCTTGGGTATGAATGACAAAATTGTGGTTATAAAAATATATATACTGCTCACGCTGTAAACTGTGAACCCATTACCATTATAAGGTACACGTAGCAGTAATGCATACTGTAATGTGTCTAATGTGGCAACCTGGCAGTGTCATAAACAAGGAGAAGTACACGTCCTTCGACGTGACAAATTTACTGTCCTTGTCTATATCGCAATGTGTAATCTAGTGACGAAACATTTAAATTATATCAGAGACTGAAGTACGCTGATGTGATTGCAAGAAAGGTTTTAAAAAAGGATTCAAATAGCACCCAAAAATTCTGTTGGTAAGTATTTTATCCAGCCACATATTCAAAATTTGTTTGTAACACTGCCACATTTTCGCTTACGATAGACGCTGGGGGCTCCAAATGTTATGCCTGTTTCACGAAGCGCGCTACAGTTTACAGGGCAGAATATTGTCACCTTGAAATTATTAATATGGTAAATACACTGTAAAGTTTTATATGATTTGCAAAGGGTTAAAGTATTATGCTTATTTTACGGAAAACTTCCGCCCTAGTGTACGTATTGCATACATAATACAAAGTTATGATTTTAATGTTTGTTTTTGACAGGAAATATTTGTCACACAACGCAGCGAACGTATTTATATGTATGCAGATTGAAAGGACGTGCAGGTTATGTATAAAATAAAATACAGAGGCACCATCATCCCGAAGAAGACATGCCACAATTTGAGCCTTGTGCCATATCGAGTTATTTATTTAATCTTCATTTATTGGATGATACTTTCAAGAGATTACGTTGCATGGCGTCTAATAATTGGGTTAATTTTAAGTCAATAATTAGATAGGATGCAGAATGGTTCGTGGATGACCTAAATAAGGTAATGACACAGCGTTTTTTGAAGGGGCTGTAAGGAACTCCAGACATCCTTAATCAGAATAACTCACATCCAAGGAGACTCTAATATAGGACTTCCAGGGTAAGACACTTTCTTATACCGTATATGTCTAAATTCGCGCATATTTAGTTGATTATTGGAAAACATGTTTTTGTAATGATAGCCTTCACACGTGGAATTAATTTCTTTATCAACTGCTATGTTTTATTGATTCAGATGTTTCATATTCCATGTGTGTGTGTTTCATACAGCATGTGGCGATGATACAGACTCCACGACTCGTCCCTCATGTACGTACATAAGACCTACTTGCCTACTCTGTTTAAACCTTTTACGAAATACTCAGATTTTATCGCAGTATCTTCGAGTATCTTTTGGAAAAACAAACGCGTACATATTTACGTAATTACAAAACAATCGCCATTCTAAAGAGTGGGACTATATTCAACAAACCTTCCCTGACCAAAACACCAAGTCTAATTCCCTCCTGGATTGACTTGTAGCAAAGCAATTGTCTTGTTATATAATCATAATTATCATGGCCATTATCAGTAGCAGCACCTCTAGCTTTACCATCTTTACCATGTTTCATTCTGAAAGAACTTGCACTTTAAATAAATCCACTGTGCATTGTAAATTTGTCGATATGACTTCATAATTTCGCACTGTCTTCTTATTTGTATGTGCTGACATATAAACACTGTTTCGTATAAAATTTTTTGGAATATTGATAACATATTTTCTGACAAGTTTTCATATTCTAAGCTCCAAAACATTAATATTAAAATTGAATACAATTTCGCACGATTGGTAAGTTATTTTAAATTCTTAAGAAACAAAACCAAAGTTGTTTATTTCTCGAAAATTATCATACACCATTTCAGAAGCCTATATTGTCCGTCGTTTCCAGCTGAAAAGTTTACATTGCTGCCATATTTTTATTGCATTTTGTAGCAAAGTAAAATAAAAAGTGTGAGGTGTCTGCGGTGCCATTACTTTCCGCACTAAACGTCATGAAAATCGGCCTGTTGGGTCACAGATACAGACAGAATGATGAATGATGGGGTCATATGTACATATGTATGCACTAGATTATAGAGAGGTGAACTTGCTGGCTATTTACACTACAATGTACTCTCGATTTTCAGGGGTAATGGCACGGATACTTGAGAAACACAGATAATCCAAAATATATAATTTATTCAGCCACGAACAAAAAATAAAACTAATCAATTTGTTATATACAAACATAGCTTCCACTTACTTGTTTCGTAAACAGTCTATGATATTCGTTTTTATTGGCAATTTTGTTCGAGCATTCGGCACGAAATCACGTTGTTTCCCACCTTCGTCATTAGTTTTTAGCAACATATGATCGTACATAGGTAAACTGCAAACCGGATAATCCGCGCACGGATAATCAAGAATAACAAAAACACTGATCACCAACAAATGCACAAAGACAGTTTTATCATAATCGTAACACACTCCTACTTGTTTCGACCCTGCTGGGTGATCTTCAAGGAGAACTTTCCGTTACCGTTACACTAGGGTTGCACTTTACAGTTGAGTGAGAATGTGCTGTTGACTGTGTACTGCGTTGTTTTTGGAGGCGTGAACCCTCTGCGGTCTTACTGCTTTGTTTTTGGAGGCGTGAACCCTCAGCGGTCCGGGCAGTGCAGTCAACAGCACATTCGCACTCATCTGTAAAGTGCAACCCTAGTATAATGGTAACGGAAAGTTCTTCCTGAAGACGACCCAGCAGGGTCGAAACAAGTAGGAGTGTGTTACGATTGATGATAAAACTCTCTTTGTGCATTTGTTGGTGATTGGTGTTTTTATATGATATAGTGCATGGACATGGAACACAAAAATCAATAATACGTTATATTTCTGAAAGTTAGGTTTGCGACCATTTCTCTTAGAATGAATAATATTTTGTGATTATGTACTTGGTAATGTCCCGGAAACAGACTGAAATTTCTTGCGAAGACAAGAGTTTGAAACCCTCAGAAAAAATGAATTGTCTAGGAGAGGGTGTTATTTCTGTTCTAATGATCTTTAACACGGTCATTCTTATGTTATAGATATAGCAGAATCTACATCCGCTGAATTATTACGTAAATGTATGATAAGAAACTTACCGTAATTTGTCGGCATCGCAAAGAAGTTTATTATTAAATATTTATAGACATAACACTGCTAAAGTAAGTTAGGCTATATATTCTTCACACGGACTGAATATATGTGTTACATGTACCACATTGAAATATATGTATATGGTATCAAAGTCACTTTAAAAAATATATATATATGTTTTAAGCAGTGCAGTAAATGGCGAAGTCCAAAACCAGGTAGCACCAATATCAGTGAAAGCGAGCTGGTGACTGATGCCTAAGAAGTTACCATGGTTAGCTAATCGCAAGTTGCTCCCGTTCCGCCACAGCCTTCCGCTTTGCCCTCGTCCCGGTTACTGATAACACAGCATTTCCGTGCACCTACGTTGACAGCAAACGCGTTGCACTAGCCAGACCTTTGATCGTCTCCATGTCTGTTACTGTATTGCTCATTCGCATTATTCCCTTACTTACGCACTCGGTGGAAAGGAATCCTTCTTGACAAACCGACAGTTTTCAACTAGTGGCCAAATTTTTTCAAGATAGTGTTCAACACTAAGACCTACTACACCATCTGGGTGCATACTAACAAAGTGTCTTTTTTTCACCTTTGAGTTTCTTCCACTATCAGTTACTACAAATTTTTAGGATTGCCTTATTGCCATCTGTGGTCTCTCTGGCTACACAATATTTTTCGACGTTATCTCATACACGGCACGATTTTCGGAAAAAGTTATTGAACATAAGATGTGTGTTACGATTGTCGCTAAAACTTTTGTCTGAAAGGCTTCTCATGCTAAGAACAATTCATTGACATATTCTAACGTACATAGGTCTTCATGTAAAGTACCCGTTATTCTTGTCAGATTTTAATGAAAGTTTCACTGTCTCGATAGATTTTCGAAAAATAGTGAAATGTGAAATTTCATGAAAAACCGTCCAGTGGGAGTCTAGTTGTTCCATGCGGGAGGACGGAGAGACGGACGGGCAGACAGACATGGAGAAGTTAATATTCGGTTTTTGCAATTTTGCAAACGCGCCTGAGGAACAACTGTTTCATTGTTACAGTCTGCTTTATATCCTTGTAGAACCTGACTTCTTCCTTAGTCATGCTTTGTTATACCTCACTTCTCCTCATTTGCTCTTCTAGCAACATGCAACTCTGTAAAATCTCACAGCATTCCTCTAATGCTCCACAACGACCTGTTGCTGCCGCTGCCTTAGAACATATTCTGCATAACGATTAATGTATCATCGTCGTCGTCGTCGTCATCATAATCATAATCATAATCATCATGATCATCATCATCGTCATCAATGGATATGAGAAGTTTACCTACTCATAATTAGCTGAAACTTTCTTAATTTCTAATTGCGAAATTTCTCAGTATTAAAGCCATCTGGAGTATCACGTCGTGTTGTGTGGCAAACAGCGATGCTTCGAAGGATCGTTTTGCCTTCCTCTTCATGGCCAAGCAGTCAGGACCACGTAACATTCCGGTAGCATTCATTCTTTCGTGTTTCCATCGCCCAGTACCTTTGTCCGTCCTGTCGTACCTGCACCACGCATCATCATGATTTCCTCTGCGAAGTAACGACACGTAATTTCGTAAGCATGTACCGAAGTTTCGGAGAAATCTGCTGGCACCTATCTCAGGAAACATTCAAGATCATAAAATTGTTATTTCGCTCCCTTCTGTTAATTCGCTTTAAAGTAATGCTATTTTAGGCCACTAATTTCTGCTGCTTATAAATGCTTGTGTCGTCACTGATATGAATTCATGAATATGCATGGCCTTTGCCGATAGCTCTTGTCCAGAGGCCTGTTGTTATTCCTGTTCCACATGGCTGCTTTCTAGAGATGCGCACATATATGACAGTACTTTGCTGTATGAGAAAGTCATAGAGAAACAAAACTGAACCCACCCGTCGCTAAATCTGTAAGCATTTATTACTACGCCAACATTTTTCCATCAACTTCACATGACCATTCTCAGGGACTGTTGCTTGGAAACACGTAATGAAGTACCACGTTTTATGTTAATCAGTCTGGGACCACTGTCCACTTGTTATGACATATAGGAGGGTTGCCCAGAAAGTTCGGCAAAATTTCCTTTACTTCTGTCAGCATAAAGACGAAATGTCTGAACATTTCTGTGGTTAATTTTGAATGTCCCGCTTGCCCCTGCAGCGCGACGGAACCTTTTAAACAAGGGGCTGTAATTTAGTTTCTTGTGGTTGAGAAGGAATCAGTAAGGAATACTCAAAAGCTGTTAAAATGCTTATTGTGTCAATGCTTTTGATGAACGCAAGCTTAGTCGTTGGACCTATTACTTTGAACCACAAACAAAAAGAGTCAGTGGAATGGCGTCATCCAACTTTTGCCGGGAAGAAGAAGTTTAAGGCTAACCCTTCAGCTGGGAATGTCATGCCTACTGGTTTTTGGGATGCAGAAGGAGTGATTTTGGTAGCTTTGTGCCACATGGTGGAACTGTTAACTCAGATCTGTACATTCAAACTCTTAAAACCTTGCAGAAGCCTTTCAGGAGAGTATGAACTCTTAAAAATGTGGCTGAAACTTCCTTCAACACGACAACGCACGATCACACACAAGTTTGAAAACACAGGAAGCAATCACAAAACTCAGATGGACTGTTCTCTCCACCCACCATACAGCCCAGATTTTGCTCCCTCAGATTTCCGCCTGTCTATATCCATCAAAGATGCCATCCGTGGGAAAAAAGTTTGATAGTTTTGACGAGGTTATTGGAGAAGTAAAGAAGTGGCTGCGAGTACAAAATTCAAACCGGTACAAGAAGGGAATAGATGCTCTTATTTCTCGCTGGCCCAAGGCTGTTGAAGTGGATGGAGATTACATAAAAAAATAAGGCGCGTAACACATACATCTAGTTATCCTATCAGTAGGCCTATGCACAAAGGATAATATAATGAATTATTAGCAATAAAAATTTTGTTGCAAAACCTTTTGAGCAAATTTCTTATATTCACACAAAATGCATCATATCATCTTGGTTTTTGTTTTATTAATTATTACGTATTAGAGAATTTTGTATTTTCATTTTGGTTAATATCAAAGCTAAAATAATAAATTTCGGTAAGGATTAAGGCTCAAGTTATATCCAATTATTACCTTATGTTACACCTCCGCAACAGGTGTTGGTCGTTTCCATTATGTGATGTAAATCTCTGCCAGAAACCATTAACGATCAAAATGTTCAAAGATTTTTCAGAACTCAAGTAGCATTTCTTACATGACTGAAATTTTTTATGGCAATACCATTATTGTAAGCTGAGAAATGAACATTTTCTTTTCTGTAATCATGTTGGCTTCTAATTAAAGGTGCCTAAGTAGGTAGGTGTGTTATGTGTATGTAGACTGTATATAGTATGCTGTACATTATTTCATTTTTAGTAGTTCTATTGTCTTGGTGATTTCACTGCATATCGCCATTGCAAATTTCACTTTCAGCTGATTTAGAACTTACGCGTATATTTTATGTTACTCATGTCGTGCTTATTCTTACGGTTAATACATCAACCAATATACACACTTAATAACACAGAATTCATGACAAGTATTAAACTTCTACAGGTTTCGGCACCGGGGTGCCATCCTCAGGAAATTTTTAGAACAAAGGAATACAAGCTCAACACCCTAGTCTAGGTATCACACCGCCCTTATTGGAATGGATTGTTTTAATCTTTCAAATAATTGCGATGCAGTACCTAGATTATCGTGTTGGGCTTGTATTCTTTCTTCTAAAAAATTCCCTAAAGATGGCACCCCGTGCCGAAACACGTAGATGTTTAATACTTGTCATGCATTTTATTTTATTAAGCCCATATTTTGCTTGATGTATTAATTATCCGTATATTTTCAGGCCTCAATATTTTCTGTTCACGCACGAGATTTTGCACATGTAACAAGACCAGTCTTGGTGTTATCAGTGATTTTGTTCCACTGAAATTAAGGATAGAAGGATTGATGGATCATAGATTTTTTCCGATGCTGAATCAACTGGAGTGGCTATTTAGCATCTAGACACGGCAGGAAATTACTCTGTATTATCCAGGAGATATTTATGTTACTAATTGGACTGAAGTTTAAAAACATTATTCTTTGCCTCTTGTCGCTGGATTTTCGGTGTTCAAAGTGCATGTGAATGAACTTTATAAAAATGTCGATAATGACTTATATCAGATAGAGAATTCTACAAAAGAAAGAAAATAAACTGCTATAAACTTTATGAAATATTTTCGTACAGACCTTTAATTTAGATGATTTTGTTCTCTTTCTTCCTTCTTTGTAGCAGAGCGCTGCAAGGAGTGGCTGTCAGGAGGAATGATAAGCTTTTAATTCTCCGAGAACGATATTGGCAAATATAAAGGAGCTTCCTGGTGATATTAGAAGAAGAATAAACTATGTGAATTCTTTTAATATTTAATGAAAAAGTTGTTATATTTCCGTTTGATTTGCAATGTTCCGACATTAAATGCAAACAAAAAAAATTTGTCAGTTGATTGAAGTATTCTACCATATGACTCCGCTTCGTTTGGTACATACATATTTCGGCACATTCTCAAGGAGGTTCGTGTCTCCAAATCTCCGGTAACTATGTACCATTCGATCCTGTGTCATATTCCAGATGATTTGAATCTTCATCAGCACCTGTGTAAGAACCTCAAATGATGCAATGTTGCTTCTTTTTTATGGGTGTAAAACGTATCTGTTAGTTTGAAACAAGAAGCTAGGTTACGCATACGTGACGTCACAAAAAAGATGGAAGTATGTGGACGCGGTAATGCGAAGAATTGTGGACAGCAGACTGAATAGTAAGGACGTTGATAGTTTATTCATTTTTCGAGTACCCACGTTTTGTAGGGCAGCGTGACACAACAGGATGAGCATGTGACTAGGATGCGAAGGATAAGGAACTCGAGCAGAATTTTGGTGCGGAAATCACTTTAACTTTTTAAAGCCTAGCGGTAACTTTACGTACCACCAGGTTTAACATTAAAAAATTCTACGTGGTGCCCACATTGCGTTTATGTGTTTTGTACGGATCTCAGAACAAACAGCAACTCTTGCCTTGTAAAGAGTGTTTACAGCGCGGTACGCACTGAGTCCTTATATAAAGCAGATACGCTTCGTCTTTAAAGGGTTAAATGTGGTTGGTTGTAAAACAGTGAAGGTCTGGAAACAATATTAAGACAGATATCAGAGAAGCAATGTGTGATGATTGGAAGTGGATGGCTCAGGATCGTGTCCATTGGCGGCCTATGGTACTAACAGCATTGAAACTGTGATAAAGGATTGTTTCAAGTGAGTTAATAAAACTCTAATACAAACGACAGTCGACGAGTTATGTCCAAACTCATCAGCCAAATATTTTAAGTTAAATGTTTCAAGATGACGAATACAAATCACCTATCAGAATTGTTGCACTGAAATTTCTGTCAGTGTGACAGATTGCGTGATCCTGAATGTAGCTGTAACCACAAACTGCCGTCTTATATTGATTTTAATACACCATAATGCACGTCACCTTTAGGAGCTATAGACCGATATAGACCTGTTCAACCAGAAAAAGACGGTTAGATTCAGCTTGTTATGATATACACACTGGATTATTGTACGTGGAGCAATATACAAGTCATAGCATTATAATTACCTTGAAATTCCATGTTAAATGCAGTAATTCCGTACGATTTGTCGCTACGAGACGCACAGATTAGTGCTTATTTATCAAATATCGAGGTAATTATACGAGGTCATTACTCTCGCAAACTGATCGTCCTTCCCGACTCATATATTAGACTGTCATTAGGTCTCGAAACTTTTCGAAATTTAAGCCATTTATATAGTCGAACTCGGATATAACGTCATGAAAGGGACTGAATATTTTGCATCGTTACCAACGAGTGTCGTTATAACCGAGTAGTATAATGTTATTGTTAACAGCGACGAATTAATTGATACCACAGAATATCTGACTGTATAAGCGACGTGTCGTATAAATTGATGTTGTTCTAACTGGATTCTACTGTACTTTTACCATGGGTCTTGCGTTTTTTTGAATTAGCCAGCCAAATGTGAAGGGGATGCCTCATAGGTGTTACGGTAAGCGTAGATTTCCTAACTTTTTTAAATTTCAGTGTCAAGAAGATGAAATCACGTGTGATAGATGTGGCTTGGTGAACTGCTTCAAGGATTAAGTCGATTGTGAACTCATCGCTAGTCGTATTTTTACTAATTCGCTGCCTTATATTTGTAACGTTCGCCGTTTGGCCTGTTGGGGTGGAAGGTTTTCGGGTTCGTTGCCGTTGCCACGTCCATAGGATGGACTTGATGCAGCAGTGACTGTACTGCCAGTTGTGGAAACCTTTTTCACGGCGTTGCGAATTTGAAGTGCTTTATCAAGGCATTAATTTTGTCAGGATTACTGTGGTTGGATGGCTCTGACGTCATGGCGCGGATGTGGTTGTATTATCATAACTGTACAGAGGTACCATAAAGTGTATGTTTGTGTGTACAGCACCCTGCTTGAGAAATAGAATCAGCATCTCAGGCTGCGTTATACTTGTATGAGAGGTTAACATCTGGTTACACATGACTAATTATCAACTGCTGTGCCAAATTATATAATTAATGTAGCAGCGGTGGCCGGTTAGACAAGCTTCGCGAGCGACATTTTAGGGGAACTTACAGAAGAGCCATGCACTAATGAAGTAAAATACTTTTATTTGATGGCTTCTTACTTATTTTCATCCAACTACAATAGGCTCATTAATTAATTAAGTCATTCATTCATTCATTCATTCATTCATTCATTCATTCATTCACCCATCCATCCATCCATTCATCTATTGATTGATTGATTGATTGATTGATTGATTGATTGATTCATTCATTCATCCATTCATTCATTGTCATTAATTCCCTAGTCTGTCATACGACAGGTCCGTTGCCCCTTCCAAAACGAGTTCTTCGCAGAGTGAGATCTAGTGCTTCCTCTTTAAATTTCGAATATTTTCTCTTTTCCTGATGGTCATCCAGTAGCTGCTTACGTCTTCTTCGTCGTCGTCCCGTCACATCTATCCTTCCCTCTAACTTTCCTGCAATCACGTGTTTTAGAAATCAGTTCCTACTCAAGATGTGGACAATCCAGTTAGCCTTTCTACTTTTTATTGTATGTAGGATATTCCTGTCCTCCTTGACTCTATGCAATGTTGCTTCATTTCTCACACAATCGGCCCAACTGATCTTCTCCATCGTTCTCCAGCACCACATTTCAGTTAGTTATGGAAGTCCACTCTTTAGGGAATCTTTTAAAACCGCGTTCATGTGGGGCCTTGTATGCATGGGAAGAACTGGAATATTATCTGTACAGGAAATTTGCGCGACCTGCACAGTGACGTGTGTGAGCCATGGTGTGGTCATCTGTGTCACATAGTATGTAAATATGTGCCTCAAATTATGTAATCGTATTACCTGTTTTGCTGTACTTCAGTATTACATCACGCAAATTCAAATTTCAACTTACTTTGCCATATTTTATACACAAATTTGCAGAACTGATCTCCGTCCTTAAGTTTACGGCATAGTTCTCTGCAAGCGAACACAAAGTCTTTACTTTGCTGTTGTTTCAAAATAACCTTCTTCTGGAGTGTGACGCCGTCTACAGTAGTGATGGAGAAAGTAGCTTCTTCTGAAGTGTCTTAAATATTTAGCCCACTGCACAGCGTCACATGCCAGACAGGTTTATCTTCAGGCACTGCAGTGGGAAACTCAAACCTTATTTCGCAGGTTGTTATCTAAAGATTAGTGATTTTCTTGTTTTTATTTCTTAATTTTTGGTCTGCTGCTATCTGCGTACATTGTTGTTGAAGCAAAATCTTTTATGTTGATATTCGTTAACGAATTCTTTCTTATCTAAGGTCTGCCATTTCAACCACTTCCGTGCAAAGAATGAATGTAGAAGTGGCTTATTAAAAGGTTACAAACTGAGCACATATGTGTACGTGTATTCTGTACAATTAAAGTCCGATATAGCGCCATTAGTTAGAGCAACTGGTGGTGGCCGTACATAGCAACACTGTGTGATAAGGAGTCATATCCATTTTGCGTTTGCTAGGTCTTTTCTTATAGTCAGTCCGGTGTCTTTCTTTGGGCTTCTCAACTTTATCATTTTTCCAGGATGACGTTTTTAGCCTCATGCCCAAAAGCCATCCTAGAGGGCCGGGCTTTCATTTTGGGGTGTGCTCCCCTAGTGCCTACGCCTAACGTATCAAAAGGGTAAAACGAGGCAGTATAATAACTACTGAGGGATTTCTCTACTGAACTTGACTTGTATAATATTTGCACAATTACTGGCTAAATATCTTGAACCTTATGTAGAAGAGATACTGTAATGAGTGAATGTCAAGGCGGTTTTCGCAGAGGCTGATGTACAACTGGCCAATTATTCAGATTGACAGTGATCTTAATGAAGTCGTATGAATGTAATGTGCATATGTGTCAGATATATGTGTAGATTATAAAGAAAAATGTCATAATTTTAATGGAGTCCAAGTCATAGAAATTGTGAAATAGTTGGAGTAGCGAGTAATTTAGTTAGACTGGTCAAGATGCATTGGAAAGGTCCAATAACAAGGTGGGGAATACAAGGAAAGGTGTCACCTAGTTTTGAAACTGTTGTAGGACCGAGGCAAGGTGATGGCCTTATCCACATTCTTATTTAATCTGTGTTTGGCGAAGGTTGTAAGGAATACGAAAACAAACATAGGAAGAACAATACTTAATAGAACACGGCAGTGCCTCTTATATACAGATGATGTGGTTGTGGGATATGCAATGAAAGATATTGCTGAAACAATAGAAAATAGGACAAATTTAGCGTTACAGATTGGCTTGACCGTAAATGTATGCACAATCAAGTATAGGATTAAGTAGAAAGGTAAAGGGAACTGAACCAGAAGAAAGAAATAAACGGACAGAGATGTTTAAATATTTAGGGTCCTTGATAACAAGTACAGTTGAGGTTGAAACAGGTATAAAGCGAGAATTATTGCTGGTAACAAGTGTTACCATGCAGTAGGCCCTGTACTGAGCACAAGGTATACGCTACTCATTAAGCGTGTATAAAATACGAAAAGTAGGTAGAATTAAGCTGTTAGGCTCAAATTTAAATTCACGAAAACTGAATCAAGACGACAGGCCTGTGACCGAAGCATTATAGCCGTATCCTCGGCGCAAGCAGTGTGAGTGTTACACACTACGCTGCATCTATTATTTCTGTGATTATTAATTTGTTGCTTTGGACCTATGGCGATTTAATTTGTTACTACGAGTTGTAGCGCCAGTTAATTTGTTACATAGGGCCTACGGACAGTTAATTTCATACCAGGGTCTATAGCCAGTTAAATTTGCACTTAGTGTCTGTGGCCAGTTAATTTGTTACATTGAGCCTATGGTTAGTTAATTTGCTACTTTGAGTCTGTGGCAGTTTGTTTGTTACTTGGAGCCTATGGTCAGACAATCTGTTATATTGTACAAGGCCTGTGGCCAGTTAATTTGTTACTTTGAGTCTGTTGTAGTTTGTTTGTTACTTTGAGCCTATGGTCAGACAATCTGTTATATTGTACAAGGCCTGTGGCCAGTTAATTTGTTACTTTGAGTCTGTTGTAGTTTGTTTGTTACTTGGAGCCTATGGTCAGACAATCTGTTATATTGTACAAGACCTGTGGCCAGTTAATTTGTTACTTTGAGTCTGTTGTAGTTAGTTTGTTACTTTGAGCCTATGGTCAGACAATCTGTTATATTGTACAAGGCCTGTGGCCAGTTAATTTGTTACTTTGAGTCTGTTGTAGTTTGTTTGTTACTTGGAGCCTATGGTCAGACAATTTGTTATAATGTACAAGGCCCGTGGCCAGTTAATTTGTTACTTACAGTCTGTGGCAGTTTGTTTCTTGAAACCTATAGGCAGATAATTCTTTATGTATGGCCTATGGCCACTTAATTTGTTACCCAGTGTCTGTGGCCTGTAACTCGGTAATCTTATAGGTGTACTTAGTGTCTGTGGTCAGTTGCTTTGTTCCGTAGGGCCTACTGCTAGACAATTTGTTACTTACAGCCTGTGGCAATTTATTTGTTATTGGATCCTATGGTAAATCAATTCGTCATACTTTACAAGGCCTGTGACCAGTTAATTTGTTACTTAGTGTCTATGGCCAGCTAATTTGTTACTTGGAGCCTGTGGCCTTACAGTTTTTTATTTAGGGCCTAAGGCCTGTTAATTTTTGTTTTGCCCTATGATAGATTATTTTATTTTCAGGTCATTTCGCATACCTATAGGGCGCGTAGCAATATCACTCTGTCCTTCCGTCTGTCCGTCCGTCCCCAGTACGTGTATAACATCTCGAGAAGTAATGACCGGAATTTCATGAAATTTAACACAAAAAAAATCAAATTTTGGTTAAAATTCTCACAAAAGCGAAAACCTTACACGAAGAATTACATGCAGTAATATGCGCCTGTCCAGCGTAACCCATTAAATATTAGCGGGGTGGAAATTTAGTTGTGGAGAAAAAAGCGACTTCCCATTTCCAGTATACTGCTTCCGTGAGCTTTGGGGGTTTCGAGGTAATTGAAGGAAAGAAACATCGTCTTCCGAACTGGCGGGCTATATGGAACAATTCATATTGGTTCCGTTTTCTGGCTTAACTATCTTTCCACTTAAGAAAAAAAGAAAATCTTAATTGTGTTTTGCTTTGAAAAGACATTTGTTTTATTCCTTTAACATTGTATTATATGTGACTGTAAAGCATAAGTAAGTATACTAAAAGAGATAAGAGAGGCGCACACACAGGCAGACATACATCCAATGCAGCATAAGTTTGTTTTCGTTGTGTAATAACAGTGAATACTAATTGTATACTTATCAGTAGCGTAGATAACAGGTCAGAGGCCCACAGCGAATTGGCAGTCGGGGACCCTCTGTAGTTATTACCGAAATTATTGCAAGACATCTTTACGGGGACCCGCAATACTACCTTCTGTCAGAAGAACGGAATGCAGTTTGAAAAATCCCAAAACAAGTTTTGGTATTCTGTACCTTTCAGGGCCCCTTGACCCAAGGGTCCTCGAAAGGTGTCTGCGAAATTCTTACCTACGTCACTGCTACTTATTCAGTATTTAGCGGTTAGTACTGAGTTTTCAGCAATTATAACAAATGGGCACGTCCATTAATATTTTAAATTTTGTGGTAATTTAATATTAATTTATTAATTTAATTTTCATTTTTTTACCGAGGGAAAGTTCGTCATATTATGTCTTAAATAAGCTTTTTGTTTACAAAGTATCAAGGTAATTTATTGTATTTTTTATGCCCGACAACCCCTAGTGGGCCTAGGCTTTGAGGTTCCTCGATAACACTCAGACACACTACACTCAGCAAGATTCCTCTGGACTGGTGATCGGCTTGTTGCAGAGAGCTCGAACTGACAACACATCGTTCTCAAGAGACTGACATCCATGCCCCTGACGGGATTCGAAACCGTGATCCCAGCAAGCGAGCGGCCGCAGACCCACGCCTTAGACCGCGCCACCGCTGGGATCGGCGTATTTTAATTACCCACATGTATTATCCTGCTGCTTGAAATTATCAGCAGTACGCTGCTTGGCCTATGTGGGTAGCAGTCAAACTTGATATTCGCGAATCAATAGTCTAGAGCAGTTCTTTAACTCTTTTTGTGCCATGGACCACTGTGAGAGGCCGGTGAAACCGACGGAGCGCATCTCAGAAAAATGTGTTTAAATGTATAAAATACAGATGGTGAGACTTATTGAAGTTAAAATATTTTTGGATTCTAGAGGCCATAAATTACTTTTGTTTCCTACTTTCCTTATTGAATGAAAAGCTAAATTTCAGTTAGAGGTTCTTCAAAATAAAGTTGTATTTTTTCCCCTCATCAAAGTAGACGGATTGCCTGAAACCTATCCACGTACACTCAAGGGATCTGTGGACTCCAGGCGAAGAATGTCTGGTCTAGAGGCAACAACAGTGCGAAGGCCCAGAAATGTAACGGTGTGTGTCTCCTCCACAGTTGTAGTGATCCATTAGAGATACTTTCTAATTTTATGTCGTCTACCTGCAGTAGTGAATGATGAACTTGAAAGAAAGGCGAAGAAAGTTTCATTGAGTGATTTGAAGTATGGTCCAGGGAATTTCCTAGACGGACTGAGGGATGCCACGTAATGCCTCATTCAAGAGTGCCTATTTTCGGCCTGAGATGTGAACCCGACACCTCCCGAAAATAGAACCGTTTTGCTACCAGGTCTGTGGAGTCGGTACACAAAAGCTCCGACTCCGACTACTCGATTTCTAAAACTTCCGACTCCGATTCCGAATCCGACTCCGACTCCTCGATTTTTAAAACTCCGACTCCTTCATAAAAGCTCAATACACATTAATAACGGTAAACCTATAAGACATTTCATCACCACCACGTGAGTCATCAGGCTACCTTTTAGACTTATAACCTACATTTAAGTGTACGTCTGATGGTTATTGTAGCTATCATGGCTCTGTATTTGGAGTATCTAGTTAAAATTTTAGACTAAGGTCGGAGTCGGAGTCGGAGTCGGTGCATTCTTACCGACTCCGACTCAAACTCCGACTCCGACTCCACCTAAAATTCCTTCCGACTCCCACTCCACAGCCCTGTTTGCTACTGTGCTACACCGTTTATCAGCAGTTAGTGCCTGCAACCTCAGAATATTGTAGCCCTCTGCCATCTGTCCTGCATACATTGATGGGTTGTCCTAGAACATCTGGCGAGCATGTATAATTTAGGCGCATCAGCTCTAGTAATGCTGCTTTCTGGCAATTGCCCATTCAAGATCTTGTGCATGGAATACACGTGTATGTTGCTTAGGCATGTCAACTATGGCGCCAATATTACCAACCTTTTTTGTAAAGTACATTCCCTTGTGTTTTAAAACAATGAATTAATAAAAACTGACACCAAACACAGCTATATTTCTTATATAAAAATAGGCTGTTACTAATGAACTACATGTTTGGGCACGATATGTGTTTTATATATACATATGTGTACCTACTATGTTTATATATACAAAACACTTACACTTTTATTCCCTTCTATGTTTTGTACAGTTCCTACTGATGGTTCTTCTGGGCCGAAACATATAGCTCATTCGTAACAAAATAATATTGCACAATGCATTTTGTCTTTCAGTGCAACATCACCGTTTTGCTTCAGTCACATATTTATATTCCAAAACACTGTCATTCACAACAAAATTTTAAAAATTTGCATGTTACTGGTTCGGCTTTTCAGTTAAGCCATCATCAGACCTATTCAGTACCAAGAATTCATCTTGTGATTTTACCCAACGTTTGTATATTTTGACACAAGTTTTTAAAAAGTATTTAATGTACGAGGTATTATGTTTTGCCGTATTGTGTTATGTTTTTGTGATATATACTGTAAGGGAATTACATCTCAATCCCACATAGAGATATAAGCATTCTGTATGGCAATTGATATTGAATAGGTCTGATTGTGGCTTAATTGAAAAGCAGAAACTAGTAACCTGAAGATTTGTAAAATGTTGTTATACATGACGGTGATTTGAGTGCAGGTATTTGCATGTTGTGCTTGATGGTGGTTTTTGTTCATTAAACTATAAATTGTGCATTTAGAGTATAGCGCCACTACTACCAACTGTGCGTATCCGTTCTTAAACCAACATAAATTCGTAACTGGAGGTCTAGCTTTTAGTATTGCGTAATATGAATATGGCACTCGCTTAACCTCGTAAAGACCAGTGGTAACTGCTGTACGTATATCACTTGCTGTGCACTTAAACAAGATAGACGTTCTGCGTACGATGTAACGTTGAGGGGCGTTCGTGTAGCCATTTTTTGCCGTGGAAAGCAAGAAGTATTAAATGCGAGTGTGGGTCTCTAACTTCTCCTTAGTTATCTGGCATGCAAAACGCATCTGTTCCTTGCAGCATTGCATTGTCACCTGTGGCTTGTCTGGCTGTACCATATATATCTACATTATTTCATTAAAGACACGATTTTTGGAAAAAGGTTTTTGAACATAAAATACGTGTTTTGATTTTCTCTAAAAATTTATCTGAAAAATTTATGATTCTAAGAAGAATTCAGAGAGATATTATCATAAATGTGCATAGGTCTTCAAGTAGAGTAACCATTATTCTTGTCAGAGATCAATACAGCTTGAATTTTCTGCACAGATTTTCGATAAGTCCACAAATATGAAGTTTAATTAAAATTCGTCCAGTGGGAGCTGAGCTGCCGCTTGTGGATAATAGAAATACGGACAAACAGACACTGCGAAGTTGCGAGTGGCTTTCCGAATGCGCCTGAAAAAGCTCTGAACTGTACTACGTAGCATGTTCCTGTATTTCGTACAGTTCTCTTAACAAAAGCTGACAATTTCTTTAAACATCATTTGCCTATTTTTTACAACTGTTAGAGACAGTGTCTTCCGTGACGTAAGAACTGAAATTTTATATACGATTGTATTTTTGAAGAATGTTAGTTCTGAATGGGGAAGCTGAATGGGGAAGTCTTTCATTCGTCAACTTTCCACTATTGCTTACGTTTTAGACCTGTCTTTTCAAATTATTCACGTCACCATTAATCAGAAAATTATAATTCAGGTGCCCGTGATTCAAATAATTACTGCTCACAATTCTGACTTTTCCACTGACGTCACTCGTATTAGTAGAATGAGCGGGAGAAGCCTGCAGACCTTCTAACTATTTCTCTTTTATTTTCCTTGCCGGTAATAGACTGTATCTACCTTCTACCACGAATTTCCTTTTAACTCACACTTTTGCCATATTTTCTTTCTTCTCTCTCTCTCTCTCTCTGCCTCTTTGTTTCCTCAGTCCTCAAAGGGTTAATAAATTAGCTGTCCGTCAACGTGCTTCCCAAATACCGTAAAGGCGAAATCGTTGTCAGACTGAATTTTCTTCAGGGTACGAGGAACCTCGTCTGAAGGTCTATAATGTAGCCGACGCTGAAACACAACCTGCAGCTTCAGTGGATAATTACAGATGTGAGGATAAACACTTACGTTACGCAAGCTGAGGCAACGGAGACGACGTAGTCAGTGCAGTGACTAGGCTACGGACTGGGCGGTCTGGAGTTCTAATCCTGGCATAGGAAGAATACTTACCTCTTCTCCAAAACGTACAGATTGGCTCTAGGGCCCAGCCATTCTCCTGTCTAATGGGTACTGAACAGTGTTCCCTCTAAACTGCGCGGGTGCGCGGCCGCGCAGTAACTGAAATGCTCCTGCGCGCAATGAATTGTTGCCGCGCAGCTGGAATTTTTCAATTTTTATTGTAAATATTCCCATTTTGCATATTACAAAAAACTTTTAAAGTGCCGCGCAGTCGTCAGGTCGTGTAAAAATTTTCTGCTCAGAGCAGTAACGTGTCCGCGCAGCTGTAAAAAAATTAGGGGGAACACTGGTACTGAGAGACCTTCCCTGGGGGTGAACCGACAAGGCGTGCGGCTGACCGCTCACCTCCATCTCGTGCCGAGTTTAAGAATCATTGGAGCTACACCTCCACTCTCCCTATAAGCTTACATCACATGTGTATGGTCAAATTTATCTTTACCTTTTATGAATATATTTTTACATGCTTGTTAAAAGAAAAATGTTAGAAACTGGGGTTTTGATACGATAGATATAAAGCTAAAGCTGGACAGGATTCAGGAAGCTGAGGCTCCCAGAATTTCTAGACAACCGGCAGATTGTCAGTTATAGGCACCGGCCGCCTGCCTGATACTAATTTCTGTTAGAGGTTGAGTCGAAACCAGGGCCATAGTGTGTTCGGAAGGATTAAATCAAGGACTGCAACCTGCCTTCTTCTAGCGCAGGGCACGCGGTGGCGCAGTGGGTTGTGTCACTGCGCTACAAGCCGGAAGGTCATGGTTTCGATTCCCGATGGAGTCACTGGAATTTTTTATTGACATAATCTTTCCAACCGTACTAACGAAAATGAGTACCAGGAATATTTCCTGGAGGGTAAAGGCGGTCGGTGCGTAAGGCTGACAGTCTTAGGACCTTCATGTGCTTAATGTATGGAAATCTGGGAACCTCAACCTCCTGGAACCCTACGATCCTGTCCAGGCCTGTACATGGATTGCTGTAAATTTTTTTTACCTTCTTCGGGTTTATCATCTCGTTGTGTTACTTATAAAATGAAAGAATAATGAGTCAACGTAACTACACTGTTTCTGGTATTTATTTCTGCAACATATTTCAACCACAAAGGGTGACTTTCAGGCTAAAATACTTTAAAAACACATAAAAGGGTTATATAGAATTGCGTTATACTCGTTACTTGAGATCTCAATTAACGACTACAGTGCAATTGTATACAAAACTTGTACGTGTTTTTAAAGATTTTAGCCTGAAGATGGCCCTTTGTAGTCCAAACATGTTGCAGAAATAAATACCAGAGAAAATGTAGTTGTGTTGACGACTCATTATTATTTTATTTAAAAAATTCGATTACGGAAACCGTGATCTTTATGCCAGCAGTGACAATAAAACTCGGATTAGAAAAGCCCTGAAGAAAGAAACCTCGCTTCACTGAGCAGAATCTACAGTGCCATCGACGGCTCAGTCTACCTGCATCGACTGGAAGACTAGGTTCTGTCATAGTGCACGTCTAAACCGAGACCAGACACGCGTTCTGTATTACTCCCACACAGGACGACATTCGGCTGTCAGAACAGGTGTTCATATGGCATGTTGATCTGATACAAAGAACGGCTTGTACTGACTACGTGCGTAACTGGGTCAACAGCAGAATTGCTATGAACGTTCTTTACATATATATCGACTGCATTTGTCTTCATTAACACAGAAATAAAACACGAAGCCTAAAACATAAAAGTAAATGAATAAAATGTAAATAAATATTACGTTAATAAACTGACAAAGTAGTGCAGTTAAAGTTCTATTGTAAAGCTAGTGTTTGCTACGCTGGCCAAAAGAGTCCTGCTTATGTTGATCCTACGAGATCATTTCCTTGTTGCCGCTTGAATCTGTTATAAAAGCCTGTTTTTGTAATAATAAATTTGCTGTTACCTTTTCAGCTGCCACTCTGAAGTAACGAAATCAGTAAATAAATACTGTGGATTGGACGATTCGGGGTTCGAATCCCAACAGAGAAAATAAATTTTTCTCGTCTCCAGAATATTTATACCGATGTGTGGTTAAAGTATATACATGTGCTGTCTGATTCAAATTTATTTCGTGCCAATTGATGCCGTTCTGCCTGGCAAGCTTTGAACTTCATATCTGTATTATAGGATTCCCATTTCACATTTTAAAGAAATTCCAATTACTGTACACTCAGCGGTTTCCAGCACATGGTAACAGGTGTGACAGAGAATGTATAACCAATGACAGAATCCAATTTCGAAGCACCTTTGCGATTTTCTTCTCTCTCTCTCTCTCTGTGCGTGCGTGTGTGCGTGTGTGTGTATGTGCGCAATTTAAATGGAAGGCCATTGTGTGTTTGACAGTGTGCAATTTCTCAGGTGATACGCGGCTTACACTTCCACAAATCTAGACACAGAATATTCCAGCAGATTTTGCCTATTACAATTTTCATATCATGCATAGCGATTTGGGAATCAGATACGTCCTGTTTCTATAATATTTGTCTTATAGTTGAGAAAGGGAGGAGAAACGAAACAGAGATAATAGTCTGTAACTAGAACAACTTTTTACTGCTGCTAATGATGTTACTGCTACAACAAGAACCATAAAACTGCTACTACTATTATTACTACTACTACCACCACCACTAGTAGTAGTAGTAGTAGTAGCAGTAGTAGTAGTAGTGATAGCAGTGGTATTATACTGGCGAGGAGGCTTAGTTTCTCAATTACACATTTCATTTCTATTTTTTCTTTTTTGAATTTCAGTTGATGGCAGTGCGTTGTGACTCACTTTTGTGGTGTTCAAGACAGTATTAAATAGTCTAACACAACTGGTTTTATTTAAAAGCTACATGTTTCGATCTAGAGATCATCAGGCTAAAAATATACGTACAGTCGTTAAAACGCGGGTAAAGAATGAAATAAGCAAAACATCATCACGTTTTGTGTAGGACCTCACAGTTTTGCAATAGTTTTGTTTTACAATAAATTGTAATATTATATATGGTCTTTTGGTAGCTGAAGATTAATAATGGAAGTATAATATTAATATTTTAATATCTATAAATATCATATTACCGCCTTCACCCGTTTTTAGGAGTTAATAATAAAAATGAATATTAAAATAGGTAGAGTCTTAGGTGTTGGTTGTAAGATGTAGACTGGTTTATTTATCATATATGTCGCACCGAGTCTGGGAAGTGTATAGCGGATTGTTGTATTTTTAGTTGTTATTGTCGCTCGTGTTTTTTTGGTTTTCCAAATTTCACCAATATTCATTAGTCTTAAGAGTATGTTTTAAAAAACGTTAAGCGAATTTGACGGAATGCTGGTCTTCAACGTCGTATTTTTTCGATCTCGGCGTATACACTTGTTTTCGTTAAACGTGACAGCCTAAGAATATTGCAAGTACTAACATGAGGCGCAATATGACCACAGACGGAGCGTAAAGACGAAGAGAATTTCAGTGATTTCCACTGTACTGCATTTGTATGTTGCATCTCATAATTCATACGTGTTTTACGATCTACAGTGAGCTCTGCAGTCACGGGATTTGACGTTCTCAGAGCTACGATAATAAATCAAGTCCTCCGAGATTTCTTAATTGACGACATCCCATTGTGATATGTCAACAGCAGGAAGGAAGGAAGGAAGTACGGACCGTCAGTCACACTCAGTTATCAGCAGTTTTATTGCTTGCTACCTGTTTCGACTCTCCCAAAAGCCGAAACATGTAGCAAGTAATAAAACTTATAAAAATTAAGTTGTGACTGACGCTCTGGGCTTCCCTTCTGCTCTTCTTGGATTTCAGACCCTATCGGTTCGGACATCTGGGCCCTGAAGATGAAGACATTATGCCACCTCGAAACCTCTGTAATTATTTACCAGTCGGCGGGGCTTACCATACCAGAAGACTTAAAATAATTATATCAGCAGTCGATATGTAGTATTTATTTAATCACCTACCTTTTGAATAACAGGCTACATGGTTTACAAACACATTTTCACTTTGTTTTAAATTCAGAAATCACAAATCATTGGCCCAAAATCATCCTTATCTGTCCAGTGTGTAGCCTTACACTCCATTGTTTTATCGCGCATGATTACAGCAACAGGTAGAGTTACATGACGGAATGGTGGCATAGCTCCACGCATTCTTAATCTCAATATCTTTAGGTGAAATATCACCGTTGTGTTTCAGCCAAATATACATACATATTTCAACCACCCTTGTGGTATATATGTACACACGTTGCATCAGTCAATATAAAACCTTAGCTTGCCGTGCGTCTTTGTTCGATTTTCAACTGATCTCCCAGTACAAGAGAAAGCTGAAGAATGAAAACTCTGATTCTATGTGACACAGCAGCGAAATGTGGCTTTCATTAACAGACCGTCTTGGGTTTTAGACTTCCAGGCAGTCTTACTGAGCCGCCAGTTCAAAGTCAGTTCACAGCTGTGGAGCCTACATAACATAGAGTGTAATAAATGTGTGCACACCGCATGGACACAGTTTAATTTATTCTGTTATATCCTACACATATGCAGTACCTGCCTAGAGCAGAGTACACGCGTATATTACGAAGGGTCAGAAAACTGTTGTCTGTGGGATGCGTTATACAAAAGCCTGGTCTCTGATGTCCTCATTCGGTAGAACTCGTAACAGGCTTGGGAGGGATATATTGACATTCCCCTATTGTATTATTTATTTTGTAACGGTTGTGTACCGTATTCAGTCCTGAGGCATTTAATTAGGCATTTAATTGTAGATGTCTGTTTGTGGCTTAGAGAGGCGCTTTGAGTTTCCTAGTGTCAACAAATCCACATCATAGCTGAATATGTTACTTGGAAAATGGGTATATGTCCAACAGTTAATGTGTGTGTACAAATTTCCTTCTCCAACAAACCCGGGGACGAACAAATCTTTCAAAAATGTACAGGCCATTTCAAAATTCTGGGCATCAGAAAGGTGAAATGAAAGAAGTTCCGTACAGCAGGTGCACAAATATCTAGTGCTACGGCACAAAATTTAAAAGCCATGGGGGCGTGGCCTCCGGGATTCGTGCGCCCCTCAATTGACCCGATCGTTTGCGCTCAGTTAAACTCAGTTCTTCTGATAGAGAGAATACCAAAGATAATACCCTACATTAGGCAATTACTAGTCTACTAAATATACACAAAATATTAAAAACTAATGCCAAAGATAACATCCTACAATAGACACTTACTAGTCTACTTAATGTACACAAAATATTAAAAACTAATGCATATTTTCTGAAAGAATTGTTCAATAGCAGTAATAAACTAAAGAGGAGCAGGAAAGGAAAATGCTTTCTCAAAGACAGTAGCGTTTACAATAGAAGTGAAGAAAATAAAAAGCATTTCTCCATGAATTATAAAAACGAAATTAATTATCAAAGTTATGTTTTAGTAACATTTTTACGATATGTATCGAGATCGGTGTTGTTTGTGATAGCAGTCGTATTGGGACAGCTGCTGAAATAAGTTACAGAGGGAAAGAGAAATCCCTGAGGTAAACTTTCTTTGGTATCATGTATGTAATATTTCTGCACCCTCGTAGCTGGAATTTGTTGTAAGCAAATTGCTTAGCCTTTTAAATTCTATTAATTACGCTATGCATCACAGGCTTTAACATCAAATAACATGAATTCACCCCCGCCCCCCCCCCCGGCCGGTATTTATGTGTTCCCTACAACTCTCAGAATATACAGGGTTTAACTCCTTAGGCAGCATAAACCAACTGACCCCTGTGTAATGTACGAGTTCACGCACTCATTTTGATGTGCGGTGGTAATGTAATTATAAATATTACTTATTTAAATTTCATGATTCACTTTGTGTCACTATGTTAACTACATTTCGATTTGAAAGTTGAAAGAAAAGCAAATAAATCAGTGACAATGATTTATTTATTCTGTTGCCATTATCGGACAACAAAGTAAATAATTCATGTTGCACTTTTACCATGTACATAATTAACCAGTCATAAAATTAAAATCGTTGTTAGTAGTGTGACCGAAATGCTTTTAATGTGGCTTAACACATAAAACGTTAATGCGTCCAATTGTGTTATAAGAAGTCCTTGACGATGATCCGGATAGGCCGAAATGCACTGGAGACGCATTAAACTTAGTTGGGTAATGTCAGCAAAGGAGGAACAGGCCACTTCCTATGCAGACCACGTGATTTATGGCGTATCTGACCTGATAGAAAGTATTCAGTAAATACGCATATGTACAGCTTCCGAAATGTAACGGAGGGCTAACAGCTGACCATACGTCGACATTTGTTTATAACTTGCTTATTTCTAGTCCTTCCCTCTTCTACCTACCCACAGTAGGTGTCGATGTCATTCATTTTCACTTGATCAGAATCAGACACACACCATAGTCGGTAGGACTCCTCTGGACGAGGGATCGGCCCGTCGCAGAGACCTCTACCTGACAACACAAACACTCACAAGAAACAAACATCCATGCCCCCGGTGGGATTCGAACCCACGTTCCCAGCAAGCGCTGGGCCGCGGACTTACGCCTTAAACCGCGCGGCCACTGGGATCGGCCTTGCTTGTTACAGTAACCCATATTAGAGACTGCAGGCCTACCCTGTATACAGACAAGGAGCTTTCCCCTCTCACTTCCGATGGCCTCCCACCTGTCCGTCCGACTCGCATACAATATATTCCCTACTTTGCCATTTATTTAGAGCTGCAATAACGTTGGCGGCATGATGACTGTGTTACGAGCTGAAAAATCCGGGGTGTAACACCAGGCATGGACAAGCAAATTTTTCTCTTCTTTAAACCGCCGAAACCGTCCCTGGGACCCATGCAACCTCCTATTTAGTGGGTACCTGGGTTCTTTCCCGTGGGGTAAAGCGTCCGGGACTTCATGTTGACTACTCATCTCAATCCGTTTTCGAGGCTAACAATGAGCAGGGTCATACGTGTACCTCATGTTGTGGGTAGGGACAGGCTTACTTTGCATCTTATGTCTGCCATTAATATATTTTGCTCTTACTTAAGATCCTATGAATTATTGCAGCTGTCAGGAGGTGACATGCAAAAATGAACAGAAGGCAGGAAGTACATTTTTCTGACACGTGATATCATCTGAACTTTTAGCTACTTGTAGTTACCAGCATATTGTAAGACCGTATCGTCTGCATCTTCGGAGTAGAAAAACCTAAGTATCTGCTAAATTTTTTGTTGTAGGAACGGCTGATAAAATTTTAGGAAGTTACGTTCGATTTCTGTAATGGGGGTTCTTTGTGAATTACGTTTGATTCGTGTCGTGTGGATAAAGGAAACTTAGCGCTTTTTCTGGAGCTAGGCACGTATGTTCAGTTCTCGGTAAAACATAAACTTTTAAAATAAATTATAATTTTATTACAAAAACACTAATCATTAGTATTTTTGTGTAATATAGTGCACGGACATGGAACACATTAAATCTATAATTTTATTGTAGTCTTTGAAGTTATGATATTTGTTGAAAGAGAAGTGTTGTTTTACTGCTTTGTGAAGTCTTTATTTGGAAATATTAACGTAACGTTACGTACTTCTTACGATTATAGGCATACCTAAATATTTCAAGGAAGCTCTACACGCATATATTTACATACACATATCCCGTATGCAATTAAACTGATAAGATTGATCTCTGTATGCAGACTGACAGTAACCAAGCCGACAGATAAGCGGCCGTAATATGGTTCGTACAGTTTTAGGAGCAGAATTTTTATTAGAATTTAACAAAGTCTGTACACTAAGAACAGCGACAAAATTCTGCATTCTGACCCAAATTACATGAAATTTCGTAGTGGTTAACAATATTTGTTAAATAGATTTTTTTATAAACAGAAGCCCTTTGTTTTCTTTAAATCGAATTACGAGTCAAGAAAAGTATATTGGGTCTAAAGCAAAGGAAGTAACAGAATGACGCACAAATTACATAAAGAGGAACCTTGTACTTGCTACTCTTCTAATAAGATTAAAACCCCCTTGTAATTCCAAACGCAAATTTTGACAAATTTTGTCTATAAGCGCAAGAAAACCTTTCACGAATTCACCTTTAAATATTGTAACCGTAGAGGATACGAAATTACATTTTCAATGAATATCCATGCCATTAATTTGAAGAAAACTTCTCGAAAGAGAGCGTGGAAGTGTATCCAGGGCTATTATCTGCATATAAATTTATCGATAAAAGTCGAGGCCACAGTACGAACCGGAAGATAGAAACGGTACTGCTAGAGACTTTCCTAACGCCGTTTTTCGACATTCGCTCTCACGTGGTGAACATACTAGTAACTAGAAGAATTGCTTGCTACACGGGAACAGAAAAACGGCAGAAACTTAATCCCTAGGCTTTCACATCTTGACAGTGCATATGGATAGAATTAAATTAAATAAAGTAAAATTTATTTAAAAAAGGAAGAGACAGAATATCCATGTGGCATAGTTGTGTAACACGACACATGCGTACAAAATGCTGAACGCGACATCTCAACCGGTGGGACCGTGTGAAAGGTGCACACACAAGAAGATTAAAAGGAGCAGTCTAAAGGCACGGACGAGCGTGAAATGACCCGAAAATTGGCGAAGTTTTCGAAAATTATATTAATTCTTTTTCCTTTTAAAGAGAAGAGTGCAAAATCTTGAGAAGCTTATTAACAGTCAGCATTCGAAATGAGATTTTGCACTAAGAAGACAGGGAGTTCACAAATGATGTTTCATGCTCTAAGTCAATGGCATTTTAGTTTGTTCCTATGAAAAACTTATAAAAAAAGAATTAATTCAACTTCGAATGCATTTAACTCCTGTCCCTTCTTCTAAGCTTACGTTTGCTTAATTAGTTTGTCTAAAAGAACTTACTATAATGTATAAAGAGATTACTTTCGCTTTTAAAATTTCAGTACACTCTTCACCTTAGTCTGTTACAAAATCTACGAGCTCATGTAAACTTTAATTGGGAGGAGGCGTAGGTATATTTTGTTTACTTCACACTCCGTTCTTTTTAGAACAAGATAGGCAGTGTAAGTATAAGGTAACATTGTTGCAGTTCCGCGTAAAAATTCTGCAGCGGAAACAACAGTGCATTCTGTGTGTGTTATTGAGCTACGTGTCACTGTCAACTAGGCCTATATAAAAATACTGAGTGTTACACAACAGTGCTTTTATGGTAAATTTATGTCATCGGAAACAATGCAAATTATACGCACCAATTTTTGAAACAAATTATATCCCAAATAATTTGCACTCCTTCGCACGTTATATATACACGCTGCAGTGACAAAAAAGAATGTTCGTTTGCCGATGGCCTTCTTTAGACGTACAGTTTGGCTAAACACATCGTAAATAAGTCGTTGCTCAGTTTCTCAGTTTTTGTAAGTGTTGTATTAAAACACTTTACTAGATCAGACAGAATTAATCAATTAAGTATTAAATATTATGAGTGTGTGTCTGTAGCCTTAGCTATCCAGCATGCAAAGCGCATGCGCCGTATTATATTGTTGTCTGTGTCCTGCCTGGCTGTACCATATTTTTCCACATTATCTTATAAACGGCACGATTTTCGGAAAAAATTATTGAATATAAAACTTGTGTTGATTTTCTCTAAAAATTTCCTCTGAAACATTCCTCATTCTAGGAAGAATTGGGCGAGATATCATGAGTATGAATTGGTCTTCGTGTAAAATTCTTATCAGATTTTTAATGAAACTTGAATTTTGTCGACAGATTTTCGAAAAATCATCGAATGTTAAATTTCAAGAAAATCCGTCCAGTGGGACCGAGTTGTTCCATGCGGACGGACGGACGGACGGACATGACAAAGCTAGTATACTTTTTTTTTTTGCAATTTTGCTAAAACACCTAAAAGCTGGACTGGGCAGGTAGCATGAATCAGGAACCAACGCAGGGAGCTCTTGCCATTCACATCGTTTATACGAGTGCAAGTGTAGTATTTCCTTGTATATGCGTAGGTAGGCTTTTATAGTTCAGTTACTGGACAGTTTGTTACGATAATACATTGAAATAATATTTACACTTGTGCAGTGAAATCTTCTCTTAGTTCTTCCATTATTTTCCTTATTTTTATTTATTTATGATGACATTCTTTGCTCGCGTCGCCGCTAATAACATTTGCAAAGACAGATTATCACCAAACTGGGTATAAACGTCATGTCACTAGATACCACTGTGTTTCCAGTATGATGTGCAGTCTACGATATATAGTTAGCTTTGCGTCTGACGTCGATGCTTAATAAATGTTTGCAGATAAATATGTGAAATAATGTATGGAAACGTGAAATAGGCACACCTATAAAATTTTGTATTAAAATTGGCTTGTACCTGAAGATGTATGTGTACCTGTAAATGTGTAACACCTAAGGAATCGCGGAACGCAGTTTGATTAAATCTGATACTAACGAATTTAACTGAAAATGATCAAGCAATTCAAATTTTGGTTAAAATCGGACAAAAAAAAGACCCTTTGCACGAAAGTCAATATGCATTTCTGCTCGAATCGCCATCATTACTCATTAAATATTTACTTCAATTTTCAACTATATTGGTCCACACTGAAGCATAGTTTGCATAAGGTCATAAGAGTAAATTCGCACTATCCCATAAACCGTTTCGTATACCGTGTTAAAATTCGTTTCTAGAAATTTCTAGTAAAATTTTCCGAGTAATTTCGACTTTCAGCCATACTGATTCATAATACAGCCTAGCTTGCATAGGTCATACATGGACTTTCCCCATGTAATCCATAAAACTTCCACTGAGTTTTTTGAAATTAGGTATGAAAGTCTTTCCCTAATTTGCATTTTCTTATTAATACTTTTAAGGAAACTTATACACTTAAAAATCGGCTTTGGTAGTTCTGTGTACTGTATTATGGAGAATCATTTCCACTTTGATTACAAAATTCTGCTTTTGGTATAAAAGAACTTCTATATTTTTACTGTCATGATTAATTTGCACTCAACGATGTTAAAACATAAATTTCAAAACTTCTGAATTTGAACGGATGCAGTAAACCTCTAAAAAAATCTTCAGGATTCTCAAGTGTGTGTAAATGCCACGTTTAAATCAAGTCAGAAGAACATGCGTTTATTTCTGGTGTTTCAAAAAAACTATAATTAATAGTGTTCAACAGTGTTAACGATTTGTTCATATCACGAATTATGATAAATTAGCCATTTTTATGACGATAATAGAAACAGTGATGACTAAATACATCAAGTCTTTTAATTAAAAAAACATTGAAACAATTTTAATCAAATGCATGCTTTAAATTCTGCGTGTTGTTTGGTACATGGTGTTAGTTAATTTGAATTTGCATACGCGCAATATAAAAATTAATTGATGACGGGGAGTTTAAAATTACACACGATGATTATGTTTGTTTTTATTGCACAGATGCCTGAAATAACATCCTGCTAAATTATTGTCAAACTCAGAACAAATATGAAGGAAACTCATGCTGGTACAGTTTTACAGAAAAATTATTTCGCTTAATGCTGAATCTTGTCAGAAAACGAATTTAGATCAGCTTTCTAATAAATGAAGGCACAACCCCTATGTTTCGGTTTACCATATTCTTGGAAAGGTGTTATCTAATTTATTTTTAAATGATTTCCTCTGTAACGATTTTGGGATCGATTTTAAAACTCAGATGATGAAACGCAGTGGTTTTGAGGTCATTGTGACGTCACCCCTATTCAAAGCCAGACAAATTGACTCATCTTCACAAAATTGCATCCTTGTATTTTATGACAGTGGCGGTCATATGAACGAGAACAAGTAGCTTTTTGTACGATTTCCAATTAATTATATATCATCATTATCCCATTTAAGTAATAAGTATTAGAAGACATGATCGCCTGTATGAACTTACCTTTCGTCTCCCAAAGAAGTCTTCTCAGGGACGTGTGCAACTTCACCCTCTAAAATATGTTTTCCGGGCAGTTTCAACACACACGAACTAATGTCAATATTCTAGGCTCTTAAAGTGACGTAATTATGGTATATTCTTTCTTCAGATCCTTGTTTTTGTTGCAGAATTCACTATTTTGTCCTTCACAAGTCACCCACTACCACCAACCTTACAGCAATATGTGATATATCTCTCCTCCCTTCCAACCCCTCTGTACTCCAGCAGTGCATCTACCCACATCAGTACCGCCAGAGAATCGATCAGCTGTTTGTACGCTCACCGCCATATTGGAACAAGTACCGTAGCCCACTAATCTAGTGTCAGCCACAGGATGTGCGACGACTTCGTAGTGCGACGTTTCCTTTCTCGGAAGAGTAGCTGAGGGAGGGAGCGAGGTCTGTTGAGGAATCAGTTGCAGGGACTGATGAAGAATAAAGTATTTATGCACACAAGACACAGAATAAGGGGACAGGAACAAAGAAATAATTACCAAAATATTTTTACTTTTTTGTTTGCTAAAAGTCTGATCTTTTGAAAATCTAATCTTCGGTAGTGGGGTTTTAAATCCTTTCGACTAAGAAGAATTATCAACAGAGACAAACATTATTCAAGGTTTATTTAACGTGCCTGTATAAATCAACTAATATATATTGACCCTCCATTAAATAATGATTCCGTTATGTATCGGCAGCTTTAATATAGAAAATTGTAAGTTCTGTCCACAGAATGTATTTTATGTCCTTTTACGGATCTCGGAACGAAAGGCAACTTTTTGCCTATACAGCGTTAAGTTGGTTTTTATGACAGAGACGGAGTTCGTTTACTGCGCGGTACGAGCTGAACCTGTAAAAATAATCCACGTTCATCTTAGTATTTAAAGGGTTAATGTATATGGATTATTCCCCATAGCTGATCATGTTAAGAATTAGGCGCCACAAATTATGAGTTATTATTAGCATTCTCATTTATAGTGAAGGTTCCGCCACTGAAATCATTGCAGGATTTTCAGTTATGTTCTACAGAGAGCATGAATTTATTTAACATTTTTGATGGTTTTAATTTTAAAAGAGGATTTAGGTATTAACGCTTGTTACCTTTTAGTGTATTGTCCTACAATTAATAATGTAAAGAAATCACTACTCCTATACAGCGTGTGTTGAATGTAGAGGACTGTTCTTTGTTCTAGATACTTTACGTGATTCGCAACAATTGGAGGCTATGTTATTACTTGTTTGTGGCTACAGCTTATAATAGTTTATAAATATTTCTTCAGTACGCTTAATGGTACGATATCAAATATAATAAAATAAGCCTGCTATAGAACTAAGAATCTCCGTATTTTGCCTGCAGATTACATTTATGGGTTTCACTTTATTCTCAGAAAATAGAGCGGTTTTTCCACCTCAAAAACATTGAACTGCTGGTCTCTGTAATGGATATATAGTGTTATCTGTGCAGGAAATGAGTTTGTAAATATAGTCTAGATAAATCTGAGGTTTAAATATTTTAATGATTATTTTACAGGTTCTTGACATATTATGATTTCTGGTGATAATGACTGATCGCACAAAGGAAATACTTTGTATTTTAATACTTTCAGAGTTATCTGAAAATGAAGGCGGTATCTTCTTGATATATTGCCACGATTTACGCAGTTTCAGCTGCGTGACATAGAATAACAAAATATTTTTTTTTTAGAAATAGGATTTAACATCAAAATTTAATTTGTGCAATAGTTTGGATTTTTAATAAAATCCGTATTTCAAAATTATTTCCTTCTGAGGGATGAAAAAATAATTTGGGATTTAAGTGGATTATGTAGATTATTCAATAAATTTTCTTTCTTCTGCTGCAATGGAAGTATATTACTGTCTCAAATGTATTATCGTTATCGTCTTGAAATATATTCAATGTCTGTGTACTGGGCTACAGTATTCGGTTTTGCCTCAGTTTTGTGGTCAACATTTCTTCAACCTTTAAAAATAAAATTCTGATCAGTCAAATAAGATTTCAGTATTACGGAAGTGATTTGCTATGAAGGATATAGTGTAAGTTTCGACGCTCGTTTTATAATGAATTAAAGATTACTGCCTCCTGAGATGTACTTCAGTAAACACGCTCAGAGTTTCGAAGGAACCTGTTGCTTCCGTTTTTAGAATAGAATAATAATAATAGCAATACTACATCGCGTATGGAGCTACAGGCACTGTCTGGAATATTAGGTCTACAGTAATGTACTGCGACTGTACAAGGACCGTACGCGCGATCTGTATTTCGTGTGCTCATGCGCAGAAGTAAATGCTTTGACGTCATTGATACGGCATGGAAGATCGACATATATCGACCACCGTGGGTGTAACGAGCCCAGGATTGCCATCTATACGCCGAGTATAGCTACTAAGAGCGTGTCTAATACAACAAGATACTCCTGTAAATGCGACTTGACTTGCGATCTGTTGGGGGTGCAGCGTATTTCATTCCTGCACTCCGTGTTATTGATTTTGTTACTGCTGTTTGCGATACCATACTGAGTTATTGAGGAGGGGTGCTGAATGCTGCCATGCGCCACTCACACTGTTTGTTTTATGTACTCTACGTACTGTTTTCAAATACAAAATTAATTCGGTTTTTAGCATAATACAGGTGTAATGGATCTAAATCTCACGCCTTTATGTCTGTCTGTCTGCTAGCGCGGTACAGCCAAATGTCGGGACAGTAACACGGTTTAAGTACTATTGTTTTCTTCTGCATATTTTCAACTTCATCATTTACTAACTAATCTAATAACTGACAATGCGTAATATGAAGTATCAGCTACCTCATTAAGTAGAGCAAGAACAGACAAGAAAGAGGCAGAGTACCTTTTATGTATCGACGTACATGTCACATGTTTCAGAGCTGTATTTGATCGAACGAACTACTTACTTTCGTACTCGCAAACAGGTCTTGGATGTAGTTGAACGTTAGCTTCATAGATGACGCATCAGTAGTTCTTTTGGTTGCGCAGGTACTCGGCTGTGTATTATGCCATCGGACATGCCACGAAGTGTTACATATCAAATGGAATATATTATTAATGTTTTCATTTAGAACATTAATAATATAGTTGTCCTTGACGTAAAAATAGTTTTTTTTTCAAATTTAGCGTTATTAAAATTTAAATATAATTAACTCGAGAAAGGTAGCCTCATTGCAAACTTTGGCCGATTGTGCACAACACTAATTTCGAAGTCCAAATTTTATTTTCTTGAGTGTATCTAAGTGACTGAAGACATGTGTAAGAGAGGCTATAAAGAGCGTCTCCCCAAACTGTGTGTGAACTCTGAGTAGGGGGTTAGTCAGAAAATTTCGATACAAGCAATATTTTTCTCGCTGCGGTCTGGCAACAGCTTGGACATTCGCTTCGCAGCGGCTTGTTCCGTCCCACCTGTGTGTGCTGTACCAGTCAGTCAGACTATTCCAGCGAAGACTTTTAAAGCATAATGCTGACAGGAAACAACGGAAGGAGGAATGCTTTTGATCTGTCAGAGTGACACTGCGCAGACAAGAAGGAAATAAATTATTCGGAAAAATCACATGTGTGCTTTAGCGTTACACGTGGCAAATTTTCTGTCTTAAAATGAGTTTCATTTGCTTTATTTTGCTGTATTTGCCAAACCCCTTTTCAGGTCCAGCTGTTTACTTAAACCCCAAAAGTGTTCCGGAGCCTCATTAACCCTTTAAAGACGACGCCCATCTGCTTTATGTAAGGACTCAGTGCGTACCGCGCTGTAAACACTCTCCACTTCGGTTATAAAACCAGTCTCTTAATGTTTTATAAGGCAAAAGTTGCTGTTTGTTCTGAGATCCGTACAAAACACATAAACGCAATGTGGGCATCACGTAGAATTTTTTAATGTTAAACCTAGGCGTACGTAAAGTTACCGCTAGGCTTTGAAAAGTTAATATAGGAATCGCCGGTGCAGCGAAGGCTTTCATTTTGTTGTGAACAGCAGCTCAATATTTATTTTGGTGCTAATTTTGTCCTGGCGTCCACAATAATTTCTCATTTTGAAACCATGTTTTTTTTAAATTTTCATTAACTTTAACTAATAACAGAAGCACAGTTAAATTTTCCTTCTTCTACGCATCATAGAATTAGTCACGTCAGTGTGTGTCTATATTATGAGTGGGGAATGGAAGTTTAATGTTTAATCAAGTAGGGTTATATGGAAGGGATATGTAGCACGCACGAGACAGAGGATACATATTCACACATCTTCCTCAGGAAAGCTGAAATTGAAAGCAGTCTCTTAGGGACCCAGGCATAGGTAAAGAATATAAAATGGATATTAAGAATTAATAAAAATCATTTCTAAGAGCACTGATTATATTTTAATTTCATTTAATTTTAGAATTTTGACGCTTCGCGACCCATAGGCCTGTTTTGTTGTCTTGTATGGGAGCGGACTCGGTTGCTTGTATTAAGGAAAAAACGTAAACTCAGGGCATCTGAAACAGGGGTATTGAGGAGAACGTTTGGACGTGAGGGGGAGGGAGAACAGGAAGGTGAAGAAAATTAGAGATGAGATGCTTGATACTGTGCACTATTACCGGACAGTGGTGAGACGCTTCATAATGTGCACTATTCACCGGATGGTGAGACGCTTCATAATGTGCACTATTCACCGGATGGTGGTGAGATGCTTCATAATGTGCACTACTTACCGGATGGTGAGATGCTTCATAATGTGCACTACTTACCGGATGGTGAGATGCTTCATAATGTGCACTACTTACCGGATGGTGAGATGCTTCATAATGTGCACTACTTACCGGATGGTGAGATGCTTCATAGTGTGCACTATTCACCGGATGGTGGTGAGATGTTTCATAATGTGCACTACTTACCGGATGGTGAGAGTCTTCATAATGTGCACTACTTACCGGATGGTGAGATACTTCATAATGTGCACTACTTACCGGATGGTGGTGAGACGCTTCATAATGTGCACTACTTACCGGATGGTGGTGAGATGCTTCATAATGTGCACTACTTACTGGATGGTGAGACGCTTCATAATTTGCACTACTTACCGGATGGTGAGATACTTCGTAATGTGTACTACTTACCGCATTGTGAGATGCTTCATAATTTGCACTACTTACCGGATGGTGAGATGCTTCATAATGTGCACTATTCACCGGATGGTGAGATGGGTGTGGAATATATAATGTGAGGGTCGGATGAAAAATCCAAGCAGAAAGCTGGTCAGAAACCTGAAGGAAAGAGGAAATGTCGAAGACCAAGATGGAGATGGGAGGATAATATTAAATTATATTAGGGACTTCGAGGGAAAGGTGGCCTGGAGTCATGTGACTCTGGATAGAAATCGGTGAGGAACGCCCTTCGGAATGTTTGAAATAAAATGCGGGAATGTATTGAGTAGCGACGTGACTATAAGCTTTACATGAAGGATTCCTTCCTGCGGTTGGTTAGTATTTAGTAAGGAAAATATTGAGATATATAAAAATTTAATTTTACGTGTTGCTTTTTAAAGATTCAGGGACTTGCATTGTCACTCTGAGATTTAGCATGAAATTAGAACAGTGATTAATTTTACGTATTTAAAATTTATTTAAGAATTCTTTCAGTAACTCAGAAAATAAGACCATAAGGTCGAAAAGTAGGACGATTTTTGTTCGGTGAACTGGAAAGGGATTCGAAGGAATTGATCGTAGCATATTTTGTGGTGCCGTCTCTGGGTTTGCTTGGAGGTTTTTAGAGAGAGCGTGGATAACCGTTGCAAATGTAGACGATATTGGGTCCGAATTTTGAAACCTAGAACTCGCGGATTTAAAAAAATTGTACTACCTAATCTACGGCAACTTTTGATGAGCCTCCCAAGTCGGTAAGGTTTGTAAAGAATTGATTGTGGATATCTCAATGTTCCCCCTAAGCTGCGCGGGTGCGCGAGAGCACAGTAGCTGAAATGTTCCCGCGCACACTGAATTGTTGCCTCGCAGTATGCAGTTTTTCTATTGTCATTGTAAATATTCTTATTACGCATATCACAAAAAAATTTAAAGTGCCGCTAAGTTGTCAGGTCGTGTAAAAAGTTTCTGCTCAGAACAGCAGCAGGTCCGCGCAGCTGTAAAAAAATTAGAGGGAACGTTGATTTCAATGTAATAACTTTATCACCATTGAGTGATTGAAAAAAATAATTAAAACGTAAATACAGCGGACCTTTGAAAGGAGTGTGATAAATTGTACTCCCCTGGAGAAATGAAAGAACTATGACGAAAAAGGGCAGGTTAAGAATTTTAAGGGAAATTATATGTTACGTTAATATTAACAGGGGGCATTTTGTAGCGACAGCGGTGTAGAATTTTATGCGAGAGGTACCAGGTTAGAATCCCAGATGGGATAGCTGTTGTGCCGGTTTAGGTTTTTCGTGGTTATCCTCAGTTTCTCGAGACGATTATCGGGAGAGTGCCTCGATCAGGTTATTATCTGTTCCTTCCTCAACTGTTCTCATTTATAAGCGATTAATCTTACCACCTTAGATGCTCCATATGTAGTCTGATATACAGCATACACCTTTAGGAAACCACACTTACCCACCGCCCACCACCCCACTCACACACACACACACACACACACACACAAATGGAGTTATTTCAAATCAGTCCTACAAATAATAAAAAAAGAATGAAAAACCTGTTATTTTTCAGAATCTAATTGTGCGTGTCCCATAGAGGGCATGGTGGAACATATACAGTTTTGAGGTGAAGAAATTTAATGTTAATAAAACATAATAATTTGAAAATGAAATTAGTTTATTTAGAATATGGTCATAGAGTACACTTCAGCAGACACATTAGTGAGCATTTTTTTCCTTGACGCCGAACAATTTTTATCGGATGTGAAAAGTACTGTACACATATTTTCCAGTGTAGTCACTGTACCATGGAATTATCTTAAGTGACCAACTGTCACGCTGTAACCCTAAATTGCGTTCTTTAGCTTCAAAATGTTTAGCAAACATTATTTATTTTACCAGGAAAGGCACGTTTTCGTAAACAATATTCGTCCTCCTAGCCTTCCTACTCTCTTTCCAACCTCTGGACGAATATCCAATAAAACTAGAATGAAAATTGTCACTAAAAGTACCTCACTCCACCCTGCCACAATTCCCTATCGTAAACACTAACCGAACAGCCATACTTTTCTGAGGTGCGAGCAAAACTGGCATTTAGAGTTGGTTCGGGAAGTTACGTGTGTGATGTGTGATGTTTTATGATGTCACTATGAGTATTTCAGGCTACGGCCTGGGTGGTATGATGACTGCTGAAAGGTGAAATGGAGAAAAATTCGGAGAAATGTGGAGCCTGGTGGAGCTATTGTCCGACATTTGCGTGAAGGGATTGTGGAAGACCGCGAAAGACCTCAGTGACAAGACTCGAACTGGACACTTCAGAATAGAAGTACAGGGTGTTGCTGCTACACCATAATGCTGGGCGAAATGTTGCTTTTTGACATCTTCAAAATATGTTCTAAGGTCTTGTTTTGTGTTTGCGGAAAGTAATAAAAGGAAATGGTTTTCAAGCGATTTGGTTTTAATCGCGGCAATTAATTAACAACTGAGAGAAATATTTGTGCGGACGTAGATCGTAAACTTAGCATGAAATTACGTTGGTGTTATAATTTAAATATGGCTAAAGTGCGGAACTTGTGCCTTATTTTAGTCAAGTTTAAGGCGGTTGGAGTCTACATTTATGGTAGACATGTTTATCGACGGGACGTATGACATTACTTTATGCAGCATTCTCTTCATCAGTATTTTGTAAAAATGACTGACGTTGTAAATCCATGCACGTAGTGCACTCTTGCCCAGTTTGTCTTGTGGCTCTTATATATCGTTCAGTAAGACGATTCATTTGTTTGTTCGCCAGCACGTCCACACCTATGTAGGATACACGCTGCTGTAACCAGCTGTTGCCAACGGATATCTGTGAGGTCAAAAGGGAAACAACCGCGAGGCGGTGTTTTTATCATATTATGCTAACTGATTCCATTGGGTAAGCCCTTCTGCAGAAGCTAATAGATCCTCAGCTAGTCATGGAGTACCTCGCATTTTGTAGAACTGAAATTTCATAACCGTATTCACATCAGCCTTCCATTTTCCCGTATCCGGAGGCCGATGAATCCAATCCACAGGCCCCACCTATTTGTTTAAGATCCATTTTAACATTATCCTCCCATCCACCCCTGAGTTTTCCCAGTAGCCTCTTTCCTTTAGATTTCCGCACCAAATTCCTATATGCATTTTCTTCTCCCTCACAAGTTCCACGTGACACTCCATCTTCTCCTCCCTGATTGCATTACACAAATAATATTTTATGAGGAGTACAAATCATTGTGTTCCTCATTAGGAAGTTTCTCTATCCACGTGTCCCTTCTTCATTCTTAAGCCAAAAATATCTTCTTCAGCATCATATTCTCCTAACATGTTTTGCTTAGGGTGATAAAGAACTTTTAATTCCTTCGATTGCCAAAGTCGTCGTCACGTGGTTCATATTAGGTGGATACTGGGTCCCGAAAGTCACTTATCCTGACTGAGGTTTTTTGTAATTTTTCCGAGTCCTTTGAAGGAAATGATGAGGCAATAATTTAAAGCAAACCACGATTATTTCCTTCAATATCCTTACTAGTTCTCCATTCATTCCCTTTCTCATTCGATGCTAAGAAATCATGCAGTTGAAAAAGTGTTTTTGAGTAAATCTAGAGACAAACATAATCATCTTATGCTACAATATATAGGCCAAACGTTAGTCGTTGAGAAGCAATTGTTAAATAAACTAAGAAACAAACATGATCAACCGCCCATCCGAAGCTCTAGATTTATAAGTAACTTTGTGGAGAAGAATTCTTCTTGTAAGCAAATAAAAGCATTCCAGAAGATTAATTACTTCGTTCACAGAACCAGCCAGTGGAACCTGTCTTGGTCTAGATGTGACTAATTCATACCTTCTCGCCCTATGTCTTTATGTTTTATCTGAGTGTTACTCTACCATCTATGCCAGTGTCTTCCCAATTACCTGTTTCAGCTAACATTCTGCATGCCTTCTTCTGTCCTTCATGAGCGCTACGCTCCTTACTTAAATCATCCTTATTTTGATCATCCAAAAGATAAATTATTTTTTGAAGCTTTAATATTAAATCGTCACCATCATCATATATTTTCTCTGTGTTATGGCTAAATATTCTGCTCAACATCCTGTTCTCGAACTGTCTCAGTATGCTTTTTAACATTGCTAATTCCGTGCATTTTTCTGTCATCAGTCGCTCTATCAAGTACCAACTAAATGCACTGTGTAAATTTATTATTATTTCGTTTCTCATTACCCAGACATGTTTCGATGATTCAACCTTCAACCGTCATCCTCGGGGGGGGGGGGGGGGGGGGTGGGGGCACCAAAAAAAAATAAAAAAGAAAGAATGAGCAATTTGAAAATAATGTGTGTTGGGTAAGAAGCG
>BLKM01006263.1:672748-810385 GCA_013340265.1 Coptotermes formosanus | reverse complement strand
CCCCCCCCCCCCCCCCCCCCCCCCCCCCCCCCCCCCCCCCCCCCCCCCCCCCCCCCCCCCCCCCCCCCCCCCCCCCCCCCCCCCCCCCCCCCCCCCCCCCCCCCCCCCCCCCCCCCCCCCGCACCAAAGTCTTTTCTAATGCTAGCAGGATCGATGTGTCATATTCATTTGCTGTGTGTCTCTTCAGTAGGGGTCGCACTACGCTCTTAATTGTTAGAACACTGTACACTTCTGTGGGTAGCTCTAGCACTGGTGGTTAAAATACTGTATTTGCTGTATTAGAAAGTTGATAGTTAAAATCTTATGATTTTTTGCGCTAACAAAATTTAAAATTAATAGAAACGAGCTTTTCAGGTAGTTGCACCGTGCTTGTATTTATTTCCACGATGACGTCAGACTGTGGCAATATATAGTGGCGGTATCACACCTATAAATAAACAATATTCTAGAATAATTACCCTAAGAGTAACGGTCGTCATCAAATCTTTTCTATATCAATTCAGAAAGAAGTTAGAATTGACACTCACCCTGTTGCCTGTGGCTGTGGTGTGTTTAGTGTAGTCGCCGGTAGCCGACTCTTCTGCTGCGGGCGGCCAGCGACTACACTAAACACACCACAGCCACAGGCAACAGGGTGTGATACCGTTACTATATATTGCCACACGTGTGACGTCATCGTGAAAATAAATACAAGCACGATGCAACTACCTGAAACAGCTTGTTTCTACTAATTTTAAAGTTTGTTAGCTCAGCAAATCATAAGTTTTTAACTTCCAACATATTAATACACCAAATACAGTGTTTTAACCACCAGTGCTAGTGCTACACACAGAAGTGTACAATATTTTAACAATTAAGAACGTAGTGCGACCCCTACTGAAGAGACACACAGCAAATGATTATGACACATCGATCCTGCCAGCATTAGAAAAGACTTTGGTGCACCCCCATGAGGATGACTGTTGAATCATCGAAACATGTCTGAGTAATGTGAAACGAAGTAATAATAAATTTATACAGTGCATTGAGTTGGTGCTTGATACAGTGACTGATGACTCTCAGTCTGCGTTTTGTCTTTACAGTGGAGACGTAGAGCCACACAACGCAAAACAGATAAAATTATTCGTCGTATGCTTTAATATTTACGATTTTAAACAGTGGACTGCAAGACCAAAGTTCTGAAGTGAGTGATGAAAACATTCCTCAGCTTTAATTTTCATTTTGTTTCTGAATATAATGCATTTTATTACAGTCTGTCTCCAGTAATTGAAATTTGAAGGTCACGTCTCCTGACGCTTTGATCATTGGTACATAGTAGCCGAAATTTTGAAGGAGCTTACAATCTCTCTCTTCGTATTTCAAGCTTCCAGTAAATTTTCACATTTTTGGAGGCCTTATTAGATTTCTGGTATAAACCTATGCAGTTGAGAAAACACCTTTAAGCAAAAAAGAAACAGCTGTTACAGTCCAGTTCCCTTATCTTGAAACTTGCGGGGTGGGGTAGTGGGGAAAGACGAAAGGAGAGGGAGGGGCATGGTATGAAGATAGTAGCTGCTTTATGGCAGTAGATATCAGTGAACAATACCAGTCCCAAATACATCGGCCGCTACAACATTAGGAGCCGGCATAGTCACTCTAATGGAAGTGGTAAGTGTTTTCGAACTGGTGGTATTTGCAGAGACATGTACACTGGCCAGGCGAATACCTATCCCACCCTCTCTGCATTCCTTAAATACCTTCCAAGTATCAAGATACGGGAACTTGACTGTACTTCCATACGTGTTAATGCAGTGCAAATTCTCCTATATTACCTTTTTGATTTGTGTGTGTGCGTGTGTTTGTGCATACGCCATTAAATAATTAATTAATTCAACTGAGGCTTCTGGTTGACTGAGACGTATTTTATGTTCACGGTATTTTAGCTTTGAAGAAACTTCTGCAGTCTTGCATATAGCGAGTGGCTGACTGCTTTAGTTATACTTTGAATGTAGATTTTAGTCACATCAATACAGTTCCCGCTGTACGATGTTTGCAGGAAGTAGCATGAGATTGCCCTCATTCAATTAAATAAATGGGGCAGTTTCGGAAGCAAAGAATTTAAAAGGAAAACGTAGAAATATTTCGAGGGCTCTCATTCAGAACGGTTTTCAGAAAATTTACAAGCACCATGAATTATTAAAATTAGTTCCGAAGATAGTGTAATTTAATGGTTTGTGTTCATAATTACATGTTATTGCAATGGTCAGATCAAGGACGCACAAATCAGAGACAAAAGAACTAAAGTACATAGACGGTCTGATAGTGAAACTTGAAGGAGAGATGTCACTTGGAAGACCTCGTCGTAGATGGAAAGTTATTTTTGAAATACCTCTTAAAGAAAGATGGTGTGAGGACATGGGCTGTATTCATCTGGCTTAGGAGAGGGACCAATGGCTCTCCGTTGAGGAAATATTAAAGAATTTCTGTTGGCTTAAAATGCAGTGAATTTCTTGCCTATCCTGCACCAAGATTTTGTTTGTCGTTGGACGAACGTGTCACGCCCGATGCAAATGCATCAAACACTAAATCGTTCTAGACAGTAGCAGCTCAATGCGCTGGTCCTATTTTAAAATTATTTGCTCTCTTCCAAGGAAAAAATATTCCAATTCCTCCACAAGTTGAATTTGTTAATGATTTGTAGAGAAAAATTCGCTGGTATGTGGGAGAACCAGACACACCAAACAGAAATGTTTTTAGGTGAAATGTCGTGTTAACCTACTTAAGGTTAATACATATAGTGCCCACAGTTTCTGGTGTCATATGAATGGCTGAAACTGTTCTATTTTCATATGTGTTTAAACATTCTCACACTAGGCCTCATAACACAAACACACACACGCACGCACGCACACACACTACCTTGACGTTTTATGCGACCGACTACCCAACATCCTCGTGCCATTTCTTCATTTTTACTTCAGCCCGATGTTGACCGACGCTCTGTTCGGCTGGCATCGGACGTCGGAACTACAAATACCTCACCCCTAGCTCATTCGGCTTACGTGCGTCGATACGAACGGATGTGCTGTTGGTTCCTTCGGCGTCTGTTTCTGAGTTCGCGCGGCCGTTTTAAGTTCGTAAATATTTAGTGATTATTTTAATTTCGTAATAAAAGAGACATGTGTTTTGGTGAAAGCATGCTTTTATTTTCTTTATTTTGTTTTAAAACTTGTGCGTGGCATGAAAGCAGTATTGGTTTTAGAACAGAGTAAATGCTCTTAGTGTGTAGAGATATTTCTTTGACTTATATTTTCATTTTAGAATGAAAATTTTAGTACCAACGGTTATTAATTTAGGTTGTGTTGACGACTAAGACCAAGACAAAATGATTCAGTAGTGAACGTCTGGTAGATAAATAGTCCACTATAATAAATATGTGTAAAAATCTGTCAAGTTTTATTTGCATGGCACAAACAGTAACACTTTTCTTTTGCACCTTACAGAACTTGATTTATTATACTTTTTCTTTTTTCCCGTTATATGTCTATTTTATATTATACTTAGCATTTCGGATTTACAGTCTGATTTCTATGCCTGGACAATTACAAATTGTAAATTTTTCATGTATTTTTAAATACATTTTTACACAGTCTCATTTTTGCCTAACCTTATTAGTCTGCACATCGTGGTGGAAATTTGATTAGGTCTATCTCTGTCTTTTGTGAGGGGTGAAATGTGGGAAGAGTTCTGGTTTCCACAACATAGACAAACAGATCCATAATTTAATTGTCCCTATAGTGGAAAGGAAGAGACAAATTTTAAATCGTGGCAATCTGAGTGAATTTGAATTGTTCAGTGATATTTTGGACGCTAGATTAATAAGGGAAATATTACTTTCAGAAATACGGCAAAATTATGAAGAGTTGCAGGTTCTTATATATATATATATATTCATATATTAAGTAATAGGGTATTTTATCTTGCATATATCCGGAAGTCCCTATGAGATTTATAAGAGGCGTCCAGGTAAATATGTTATGTATAAGATATTAAAAGCTAGACGATCAGTTTTGGCGCTAGTGTTAGTGTCCAGAGTGGATGATCACAGCGGTAGAAGACGACAAAGAGTGGACTGAAGCAGGACATATGAGATTCCTTGCTGAGAAAATCCTGAAGTAAGCAACTTGCTTTGAAATTTCAAACACGTTAAGTGCGCATGTGGGCGGTCTTTTCTACCTGTTGCCGAGGAATTTATTTGCATGCAACACCTTTTTCAAATTCTGGGCATGTTTCTGTTCATGAAGAACTCCTGATAAAGTTCCCATTCGTGCGTTTTTCCTTTTACAGTGACCCCAGCTAACAGGAGTGCAAAGGAACGTTTTTAAGGCACTGCACATTAAAACAAAAGAAACACATTTAAGAGTTACACGTAAAACTACTAAATCTATGTTACTATATTTCAATTTGATTGTGGCTTTTGTTCTTCTACCAGATGTGGACTAACTTGTGTACATATTTGTTATGATGCATTGTAAATAGGAAGGAACATTTTTACGAAGCGGTAATATTTGTTTACGTCTGCTTTTTTTTAATGCCTGTTATATTTGTTAACAAAAGACGCTTCCTGTTTGTAAGTTCGAAAAAATATATAAACTAGGGCGATAAATTGACACAGCACAAGCAGAGATGGCGCATTCAATAGAACATTTTGTGTTCACTTGTGCTTATGCAAATGTGACTTAAATATTTAAAATCTGTGGAACTAGCTTTTATGTTGTCGCTTCAAGACAGAAGAAACTGAAGAGACGTGTAATCAATAATAACGTATCAAGATAAAAGACTGAAACACCAGGAAACATCCTCTGGTAAAACTCCATGAAATTCTGTTGTTCTCGTGCTCGTGTGTTGTGTGCATTCTTCGTTAATCGTTCATTTCTGACCCTGAATTTGTCGCAAGAAACCCTCCCCGATTAAGAAGAGTAAAACCCCCCTTTTGGATGAGCACCATGAGGGGGTGTAAGGAGGATGTACGTCATCTTCCCCGCTGAAGAGGTCGTACAATTAACGCTTGGAGGAATTGTTTCTCATCGGCACCTCCAGGACCATCTCTCACATCGACAGTACGAACACCATTTCCAACAGGACGGCACAGACACCTTCACACTACTTCATCGGGAACTTGAAGAGTCCGAGAACTTCCAGCATTCTCATCTTTCAAGACGAGGTGAGATTTCTTGAAGGCACTTCCTGTCAGTCCACACGTATACAGTCTTTCACTTACTTTCTTTTCGTCCTACTGCCTCTCTAGCATAATGTCTGTACAAATGGAACTTACATACAAGTATATTAATATTTCTTAGAGATATGGTCTTAAGGATTTATGAAAAGGTAGCGTGGTATGGCAACCCAATAGTCATATCCCTTCGCTTTCACAGTTAGATCGGCTACGGCTTCGCCCATTTGCGGCTGAATTACGTACGTCATATTACAGCACTAAATACCTCATATGCCCCTCCATGGCCTTACGGTTTCTCCTTCCACGCCTTTAAGCCTCTCCCCAATTAACCAATATAGCGTTCAGAGTTAAGCAAACCTGAATACGTTGCGGGCTCCTCTTCGCAAAGGAGTCACCCCTGTGAAGCCACGTAGGAGAATAGAGAAAGCGATGTCCTTGACCAATATTTACATTTCATATTGTACTTTGTAGGTGGAGGGACCTTCCCTGTTAGCCTGTATAATCTCGAGCAACTAAACAAATCGATAGCCTTTCAAGGCTATCGATTTGTTTCCCTCAGCGCCACTGTGGTCTAAGCATTGCAGTTTCGTAGGACATCCAGATTTAAGAAAAGGCTGTAGGCATATAACTTATGGGCTCTTCGTTCCAACGTGATCACGCATAGTAAGTCTAATGTACGAGTGTAGCAATAAGGAAGGCAAATGGCCTTGGCCGCACAATGGCGTTATTAGATATTCATTTGTCACAAACGTTAACTTTGGTACTTTGTTTGCATTTCCATTTTCAGTAGTTCAGAAAAGGCTAAAGAATATCCTCAAATATTCTAAACAACGTGCAGGCGACAAATTGTTACTAATTTTTTCCAAATTGAAATGTGTAAGCCAGTGACATGAAATTACATAATTTCATTGTTATGAAATATAACTGTGTTGATTCCTTTACCCATTTATTTGTTTATGTATACGTTTTTAATTTGTTTAAGATAGCTGTAAGGAATTCAGAATATGTCACTTCAAGAGATAGGATGACAATCAATCACCACCTGCTAAAAGTGTGCGTTTTCTTTCCACTGCGCAGCAGTCCCCAGTGGGCCAGTTTGTCCTAATTGTTGAGTCTTCACGATCACACTCAGACACACCATACTCGGTAGGGCTCCTCTGGACAAGTGATCAGTTCGACGCAGAGACCTCTACCTGACAACACCCAGCATTCACAAGAGAGAAACTTCCATGACCCGAAAGGAATCCGAACTCATAATTCCAGCAGGCGCGCGGCCGCAGACCCACGCTTTAGACCGCGCGGCCACCGGTATCGGCGTTAATAAGTGCCATGTATTTTTAAACCGTGGGTTTGGGAAACTTCTGCATGTTGGTCTACAAATGTAAATACGCCTGTGTGCTTAATTAAGCGCCACACCATAAAGGCGTCTGGTGGAAAAGACGAATAGCTCCATACGTTTCTAAACTTGATACTAGAAGCAGGTGAGTGGTCAGCTTTGTCCTCCGAAGCAGGAGTCTCCAGTGGCCGTTGAAAAGGAGACTGTGTGGCTCCAGAGCCAGTTTGGACGCTTTGGAGAAGAGGAAAATGCGTTTCTGTCGCCGGGAATCAAACCACAGCTCTTCAGTCGTCCAGCCTTTTGCCTAGTCACTGTATCGATTCCACGTAACGTTAGATGTTGTGGACCATTATTTTAGTGATGTATTTAATACTAAAAACTCCATTATCGTTAAAAGGGGAAGTAGTGAGTTTATTACACAAATACAGTTCTTTCACACGCGCTAAGTTTGTGAAGCAGTAAACTTCAGTTCATTAAAGTAACTCCACAGTGTACTGTGCGCATCGAATTTCTAAACACATATAGCAAGAGGCCGATCCCAGTGGCCGCGCGGTCTAAGGCGTAGGTCTGCGGCCGAGCGCTTGCTGGGATCGTGGGTTCGAAACCCACCGCAGGCATGGATGTTTGTCTCTTGTACAGTGTTTGTGTTGTCAGGTAGAGGTCTCTGCGGCGGGCCGATCCCTCATCCAGAGGAGTCCTACCGACTGTTGTTTGTGAGTGTGATCAAGTGAAAATAAAAACCCTCTACACCTGCTGTGACCAAGTAGGTAGGAGAGGGAAGGACTGCGAGACGAAACATAGCAGGAGGCAACTTAAGGCACTGACCTAAAGCACGGTGCGGGACATGCAAGCTTTGACGTTCGCACAGCCTTGGTGACAACGTTCCCGATGTTACGGCGTGAAGACTGGCAGCCACCTACCAGTCTAAAAGACATAGTATTCCAGAAGATTAGAATTTTTACAGTGCGTTTTATTTTGTTACTCTCCTGTGGCTAGTGGAATCTGTTGGTCTCAATAGACGTCCTGTTGACTTCACTAAGCGCTACATTGGCCTCATAAGTATTCCATTGATCTCATAGGTAACCAGCTGGTCTATGTGTTCTGTTGCCCTCACTAAATATTCTGTTAGCCTGAGTAAGTTTTTTGGTCCTACTAACTGTTGTGTTGGTCTCAGTAAGTGTTCGTTAGCTCCACTTAGTGTTCTCTTAAGCTCTGTAAGCATAATATTGGCCTCGTAAGTATTATATTCTGCTGGTTTCCCTAAGTGTCCTCTTAGTGTCAATAAGTGTTTTAAGAGCAGTGTGTTAAGAGCAGTGCCAGTTGACATTGCATCACGTTGCAGAAGACGTGAATCTTCATATTACTAAAACGTGTGATTTGGCCTTGGAATGACGTGTGTTCTAGCTGCTTATTTTTGTATTTGTATTCAGGCAGTTCAGACACGAAGGTTGTTTTCGCAGACTTGCGTTGATTGCTATCTTTGAAATTTTCAACGAAATTAGAATATATTGATTGTAATCACAAGTGACTGCCACTGGCCTCTAAGTTTAAACTTTTGGTTGTAAAGTATGAAACAGACTCCGTTTTCATAAGCCTTAGCGGGGTACACAGAAGCGCATAATCAGTGCTGGCATTTTACGTGATAATGCCGTCGGATATCTTCAACTTCAGTGGGCTGTTAAATCCAAAATTTTAAATTTTTATCCAGTCAGCTAAACTGAATTGACAAATGCATAAATAAAACAACCGAAATCAGTCGGCGCGTTCCATTTGTGTGTACGCATTTCTAGGTGTAAACGATGACAGTAAAGTAAATTTCACCTTAGAACAGGCCATGATTGTCCGGGGGGGGGGATTATAGCTCGACACTTTCTTTAACCTCGGCCATAGCTTAGGTTTGATGGTCAACGCCACGCCCCGGCCGCTTTACCCCCGGAAAAGAGAACCGGCACCCATTGTACAGGAGGCTGGGTGGGCCCCAGGGCCGTTCTGGACGGGTGCGAAAAATCTCACTTCCAACGGGATTCGATCCCCAGTCCCCTTCAATCCGTAGCGAGTCGCTATACTGACTGAGCTATCCCGGCCTATAAACTATAACCGTATCTAAAATAAATTAAGACTCACTTAGTCAGCTTGTCTGTGTTCACTTGTCAGGTCGTGTTACAAATAAATTCAAAATCTTATATCCTTTGTATATTTTATTACTTTTGTTATGATAGAAAGAGAAGTCTGTCTCTCAGAATTTAAGAATATGTAGTTTCTGAGCCATCACGCGTGTTCAGATTTTCAGATGTCACTCATGCACTCTTTCTCAGATGTGATGCAAAAAAGCAGTTTCTCGTTTATCACACACATGCAGTTTCTCTGTAGCCATACGTGTTCAGTTTTCCTTGTGTAGTGTCACAGCACAGATGTTCCTTTTTGGATACAACAAACATATGCAGTGTCTCAGATGTGACCAAGCAGGCTCTCAGCAATCACACGCGATCACTTTCTCAGATATCGCGCGTGCGCGGCTTCTCACTTATCACACATGTTTATTTTATTATATATCTCGCATGGCCAGTTGTCAGTTCTCACACGTGTTCAGTTTGCAGGTGTCACCTACGTAGTGTGTAGTTTGCTTGGTGCTAGCAAGTGCGTCTATGCATTTTAATAACCAGTTTCATGGGGACGTGAAAATGAATAGGAAGAAAGCACTTCAGATTTTGGGCCTAGGCGCTAATGAAAATGAGTTTTAGTGTCACAAGCTGACCTGTTTACTTCCTGCGAACTAACGCCTATAGAACTCGGGTAGAGACACGTTTGAGCTTAGAGCCTTCCTGAACGTGACTGAGAGCAGAAAGATCCCTGCTCTTTATTGAAATCGAATCCCAGTTCTCCTACCTATAGATAACATGTTTTGTTTGACACTGACGAACATGCAACATACGGCTTATGTAGCTTTTGGAATGATGACAGGGTTATTGAAGAAGCGTAGAAGTGGCTGCGAGTACAAAATTCAAACTGGTACAAGAAGGGGATATAGATGGGGTACTCTTTATTTCTTGCTGGGGCAAAGCTGTTGAAGTTGATGGAGATATGTAGAAAAATGAGGCGCTAATGTATCCATCTAGTTATTCTATAAGTATGTTCAGAGAACTATATAATAAATTACTAACAATACAAAATTTTTGTTGCAAAACTGTTTGGTCGGCTTTCCTAATTAAACGTAAAAGTGAAGCCATTCAGATTAGGTCTAAACCATTCGGCGTGAGAAAACTTTGGTCTTTTTATTCTACTTGAATGTGCGAAACTACCTTCAATTTACGGAGAAGAAAAGTTGTGTGGGAAGTTAAAAAATTTTATCTAGTTTTGTAAAGTTTGGGCTTCTAGAAAAAGATGCATTTTCTTTTGTGGTAACAGTTACGTGTATTACGTCTTTATATGAGGTTAGTGGAATCTCCCGTGTGAGTGAGTCATAAATAAGGACCATGAGCGCACATATCCCGCAAATGTAACACACACACACACACGCACACACACGCACGCACACGCACGCACACACACACACACACAGAGTCTCAGAAACGACAGCCTGTCTAAAGTGACCTCGTTCTGTCATAGAAAAGTATCATAACTTTGCAGCTGACCGTAATTGTACTTTGTTTCTTTATCAGAGTGATTTCATGCAATTCCCAAGGAAACTTCAAACTTCACACAATAAATCTGGCGAAAAAATGCGCCTGTTTTGAACTTTCATTTGACATACGTGACCGTCCGTCCGTCTCGTGTTTATGTTTAGCCATTCTCTACGGCCCACAGGCTGAAACTGACGTTTAATCTCCTCTTAAGACGCCGTTTCAATGAGAACAGGAAGACTACAAGAACGTCGGGTTAAGCCTTTAAAGACGAAGCGTAAAATACTCTATTTAAAGACCCAGTACGTACCGCGCGGTAAACACTTTTCATCTCGGTTCTAATAACCAACTAGTGTATGTTATATAGGGCAAAAGTCGCTGTTTTTTCTGAGATAAATGAGAAACACATAAATACAATGTGGGCACTGCGTAGAATTTTTGAATTTTAAACCTATTGGTGCATCAAATAACCAGTAGGCTTTAAAAGGTTGAGTCAAACAGCATTAGGTTTCCCCTGCTCTGAAATGGTAGTCATGCTGTCGTCGTTTTATTGTTGTGTAGTTGTAGTTAGTCAGGGCAGGTAACACTAATCGTGCTGCAGGGCTTTAGCACCCTCTAGCAGTGAGCATTTCATCCGAAGTTTTGGATGAATTTCAAAGACTTTGAATCGGAAGAACAAGGCACGAATTTTCCCGAAACGTCAATATATTGCGCTACTAAAAGATGCAGAGGCTCAAAAGCAGTATCAACGTGACCGCAAAATTTAAAACGAGTTGCTGAAAAACCCCCTTTATTTGTTAAAGTCGAATTTATGCTCCTGAATATTGGCCATCAATTTTAATTAAGGCTTTTTTTTTGTATAAATGCATGGATCAATGTCCTGTCAAACTAAATCGTTGAGTTAGTAATGTAATAATGTTTACAGGCCTGTGTGTTAAGTGACGTTTTTTAGTCAACTGCAGTGTGTACATAGTTAGCAGAGAGCAGACAGCAGCAGCAGCAGCAGTGTTAAAATAACCCTTTTTACTCTGCAGAAAATTACTGTGTGATGCGATGAAGTAGCAAATCAAGTTTGTTCCCATCGCAATGAAAAATAACTGCTGTTTAATTGTTTTTACCATGTGTAAAACCTTGATATTTTATATTTAAAATTAACAACAAAACTAATTATCAGTGATCAGTAATTTCGCCAAATTAGCGCAACATTTTAAAATACCGTAGGAAAGCGCCCTTCTCTTCAGCGTCTCGAATGCGTCTCTGTGCAGCTCATCAGAAACTGCTTTAGGTGTGGAATTTGGTTGTATTTTATTCCTTGACGTAATTATGGGCAACCATTTTAGTATCTTTCTGGGGCACAAGTTCAAGTGCGTCATTTCACGCAACTAAGGCCTGATTTCAAGCAAAGAATTTTTCTTTCTTTCTTTCTTTCTTTCTTTCTTTCTTTCTTTCTTTCTTTCTCTCTTTCTTTCTTTCTTTGTACTGTATCCATCGTCTGGAAGATGTACACATGAAATTAAGTCCAGGATTGCCATGGTAAAAGCAGCATTCAACAGGAAAAAAAATCTTTTCACCGGCAAATTGGGCTTAAATTTAAGGAAGAAACTAGTAAAGTGCTACATTTGGAGAACTGCTTTGTATGGTGCTGAAACGTAGACCTTCGGTAAGTCGACCATAAAGACCTGGGAAGTCTTGAAATGTATTGGAGAAGAATGGAGAAGATCAGTTGGACCGACCGTGTGAGAGATGAAGTATTACATAGAGTCAAGGGGGAGAGGAATATCCTACATACAATAAAAAGAAGGAAGGCTAACTGGATTGGTCACATCTTGCGTAGGAACTGCCTTCTAAAACGTTTGATTGAGGGAAAGTTAGGGGGACGGATAGAAATGGCTGGAAGACGAGGAAGAAGGCGTAAGCAGCTTCTGGATGACCTTAGGGAAAAGAGAAGATACTGGAAATTGAAAGAGGAAGCACTAGATCGCACCCTGTGGAGAACTCGCTTTGGAAGGGGCTATGAACCTGTCGGAAGACAGGCTACAGAATGAATGAATGAATGAATGAATGAATGAATGAATGAATGAATGAATGAATGAATGAATGAAAGAATGAATGAATGTATCCATCGTCAAGACAACAATATATTTTTTCTGCGCCATACAAACTTCAAGAACAGCAGTGAGTGCGGCACGGTGAAGGATAAGGTAGGCACGCTGTGTCGGCTGAATTGCATATATTTTATCACTGTTGGGATAGCTCAGTCTTTATAGCGACTAGGCTATGCCTGAAAGGCTGAGGAACATATTTTAGACTTTTGGTAGGAGAAACGGATTGTTCAGGTTTCCGAAGCGTCCAGACCGGCTGGAGGACCCATTCAGCCTTCTTTTAAAGGGACATTGGAATGTTTTTCCTCAAAATTAAAGTAACCGAGGTGTGAGGCTGACAGTTCACTTGCATCTGGTTTTGAGTTTAAGATTGTGTGGATCTATACCTCCAGTCGCACAATGTAACTTCATGGAATACAAGGGAAAGATGTCACTTATCCTTTCATTCTTATTGTCTACGTATTTAAATGTAAGTTTCTTTTTACCTGTATTTTTTTGAATACTTTTATTTCGCGGCACACATTTTTATGTTGTAGGAGCAAATATTGAGTTATTATGAAGTGAAAACTGAAAAGCAAAATGCATTTCATTACCAAACATATCACGTGACAAATGTAATTCCTTTAGCTAATTATAGACTAGATTAATTATACTGTCAGTCTTATGCATTACGGACGATTTTGCCATTCAAAATTGTGGGGAAGATCGTCCAGCTGCGCGTTAACCTCTTCATAACTGAACGATGTAATTAATGATTTGGAGATGAGAGCAGCAATGCTTATACCTGCGATGTTTATTTGCTAGAAGAAATAATGGAATAAGAGAGCCAGGTGCGTAAACAATTTTTAATGGACGAATGTACAGTCTCACTGTTTTGGGTAATGTTTAAGCAAAATGCGTAAATAAAATTACAGTATTTGTTTACCTAATAAGTGGCTCATGATTTTTCTGTCTTCCTAACCTTATTTATTACTTTTATTCGTAATCTATCTTTCTGCAGATTTATGTCTTACTTTCATGTCTGCTTGTCTGGCTTCATATGTCCCTCCTTTTCCGTGTTCACATCTTTGTGCTTTTTTCTGTCTCTCATGTTTTGTCTTTTTTATTTCTCGTTTACGCTTTCTCTTTTCATACAGCAGCTTTTTACGTCCCTAATGTGTTCCGTGTTTAACTTTTTTGTTTTTTCTTTCACCTTTTTCTCTTCTCGCCTTCTTTCTATTCTGTTTTTGACTATTTTCTTTACCCTTTTCTCTTTGGTTATTCCTGTCGTCATATTTTAATAGGTGGATGGCTGTTGATAGGTTTGTCTATAAATACAGGGTAGGCCTCTACGTATTTTTTAACGCTAATTTCATTGCTCAATTAGGCTAAAGTCACTTCTATAGATGTTTAAAATATTTAAGGACAAATTTATTTCCATTTGCTTCCGCTTGATATAGAAAGATTGGTTACACGAACACTGGGCTTTAAATTCTAAACTGAGTGCGACTTTTGTTTTTCTAGAAGGGTGTGACACCTTCAAAAGTGTCCTGGCGCACATGCAATTAAGTTATGCATAAATCTCAAAACAGACACCCAAGACAGTGAAGTACAGGTAACTGCAATGGAGAGGAGCGGATATTGTGCTGTAACTGCTGAAGCTGCTTTTTGTAATGTCGAGACAGAGACTCAGTAGAAGCGAATGAGGATTAATGAATATTCTGTCAATTAGTCCCACCTGTATTTATCATCCCATTTCACCACAACTTGACTTTAAACTACCAGTGTCCTACAGTGTTTCTGTATCAAATGAAACCTCGCAATCAGCTCACAACCGGTACATTTAGAGGGCCACCACTCCAGATATAATTCAGTTTTATGTAACATATATATTACATTTTTAAAGCGAAAAATCAAACACAAACTTCTGTACGATCGCTTAATCCAGCATATTATGTTTCAGCTCCTTGGCAGCTTCAATGGATGTTTCATGCTTTTTAGTGAAAGTCGGAAGATTTCAAAGAATTGTGACAAAACTGGTCGTCTTAAGTGAAGCCTTACTAGCAAGTCAATATGACGGTTTTATTTAAAAGCTGTATTTTAATACGTATCAAGTTCTATGGAATGGAAAACGCAATACTCCAGTAATGTTGTTCTTAACCTTTTAAAGCCTAGCGGTAACTTTACATACCACCAGGTTTAGCATTAAAAAATTCTACGTGGTGCCCACTTTGCGTTTATGTTTTGTACGGATCTCAGAACAAACAGCAACTTCTGCCTTATAAAACATTAAGAGATTGGGTTTTAAAACCGAAGTGGAGAGTGTTTACAGCGCGGTACGCACTGAGTCCTTATATAAAACAGATACGCTTCGTCTTTAAAGGGTTAAACGTTATTACTAACGCTTCGATGACACTGGGGTTTAAATTTCAACTACTGCCAGACACTGACGGATTTTATTAAATATTTAGTGTTCTTAAATGTATTCAAGAAAAGCACGCTGAATGAAGGCAGGCTGTATTTGAAGAATCGGAAGTCCGTACATTGCACCGAGCCCGGCATTGGTGGATTAAACTTGTGCGTTTCGTTTGCTGTTAATTTTTGTAGGTAATGAGGAACGAAAATGACCTAAAAACAATTCTCTTCTCAACGCCAGCTGCAGCCATGTGAAGGTACCCTTTCAGAGAACCTCGAATCTAATCGTGTAGTTGGTTTTACTGTTACCCTTGTTAACGTCAGTTATTCCTCAACATCCAATGACCAATTAAGATAGACCTTTACCTTTACAACACTTTTTCACGTAGCGCTTTTTATATAGAATTGGAGATGCTGAATATAGTGATTCGAACAGCTTACACAGAATGGACCAGTTTATTTTAGCTACACCCTATCACTATATTACTACACTCGCTGAAATAACATCGTTTTCTTGTTTCTGTCAGGAACTGTTTGCAATTCTAAGAAAAGGGAGCAGCCGAAACAGCAGAAAAAGAAGAAGACTCCATCTAAAACAACTAAGAAAACCAAACAGAATCAGAAGAAAAGTGAAGAGAAACAGGGGAATAAAGAAGACAGTATGGCTACGGGAGGCGACATCACGCTTAGAGACGTCAGCCATCCTTCACTGAACGAGGCTCTGAAGGCGCACAACTCCGTCACTTTCAAGCTCGTGCGAACCGGTGAGTATGGCGAGCACCCTGTACTTGCAACTAACTGCACCACCGTCCACGTACTTCTGCACACAGCATGAACAGGTGAAGCACTTCTCTTAAGACGGACACATGTCAAACAGAAACTTTGTGCAAAAAATTGCTTTGATCCCGAAATTATTGTGAAAAATCGTGTAAAATTACTCTAATGAAAGGAAATGGATTAACTTTGGGTAGGAGGTATTATTTTATGTTCCGTAATGTGCTTCCATTAATTCATCAGAGAAGAAATACGCCCATTGAAGGTAGGAAACAATCCCGATTGTCGGTAAAATATGTTCGGAATATTTTAACGGGCTGCTGTATATTATAAAGGACAGACGGGAAGAAACGAATATGAGAAAGTGAACAAATCTGTGACTGTGTACGTACCTTTCTATGTGTGTGTGCATGTATTTATGCATATATGTGTGTGTGTATATGTGTGTATGTGTGTGTGTGTGTGTGTGTATGTATGTATGTATGTATGTATGTATGTATGTATGTATGTATGATAATCGGTACTGTATAGGATATGTGAAATCGAATTAAATGCACTTAAAATATATTTGTCGAAACAAAGGATCACTAATTTTGTTTCCGTTTTCAGTTGTCAATTTTTTTACTTTTGTAGTAGGCGATTTACACGCATTTATATTAACTGTTGGGAGGATATATTTAGCCTTCATGTCAAAAGAATTCTGGTTTATATCCTAGAAAATGTGCTGCAGTTTTGTTACAAAGGCGAGGCACTTTCAGGTGTCTGGAGACGCACCTGATGTTTATTCTAGAAAGTTTTGAGGGTAAAGCATTTGCGCACCCACATTTCGGGCGGGTCAGTCTGGCTTGCCATGGCTTTTAACAGAATAACATTTCGTTTAAGTGAGCGAAGATGTAACAATTTATTAATTATAGGCTACGAACACTAATTTTTCTCACCAGCCCAACATTCAAGCTAGCTAACGGGCCGGTACAGTATGACGATATCTGCGTTTGATTACTCCGCTTGAGTGCGCGCTTGCCAAATCTCTGGTACAAAGCAGAACCTGTCTGAGTACCTGAGTTTTAAACCCACTCAACTAACAACATTTTTTGAAGCCACGTGAAACTTGACAACAAATTGGAACACAAAGAATGTTGTCTTCTGGGATGTGACGCTGGTAGAAAAGACAGTAGGGTCCTCTGAAACGTCGGTGCACTTCCACGGAATAAAGTGCGTCACAACCGAAAAGAGAGCCATATTTATCTCCACAACCATAAGAACATTACTTTTCAAAAATCGAAACTCCTTCTAAAGCTTCCATTATATCCATTAGTGTTCACGCGAAACGCGTGACGTCAGCCTCACTTAAAACTTTACGCAAAAAGAAACGTACTTTACCCGGACAATCGCGTTGTGTATCGAGTCGAGGAGACAGCGGTCAATATTTGTGGCCGCGCGGGGCTTCAAGCCAATTATAACGACAGGTTAGTACTGGGAACTGAGCCACTCTAAGCACGTAGCCTGTCTAGTAGTCCTGTATGGTAGGGAAGACGTAACACTGTGCCCCACATTATAGGACGACTCTATAGTTTTCTGACCCAGAACAATTGATCCTGCCCTGACATAGATTTCTAATTGCGAATTCCTCAGCCATATTTATGTTGATTTAGACGTACGTAGTTCAGCGTCTATTACATATAAGCTGACCACTATTTTCGCCGAAAAATATGCCAGATACCACTTTCAAATGTCTCTCAGGAATTCTGTGTTTAATCTAGTTGATATCTACGTGGGATAGGAGACTCTTAGATTCAGGTTTGTGACTGCAGCAAACATAAACCGTTTATTTGCTGTATGTACTGAGCAGTTTACAAGAGAGATTTATGCAAACCTGAACAGAGATAATGGGCCCTCAAGAGTCCAGTTGTTCAGATGCATCACTGAGTAACTAATGGAGCAGATCACCGAACAATTACCCACTACCGAAAAGACATATCGCTGCTCTGGTTTCCTCCACTATTCTTAGCTTCTCTGCCTTTGGCTCACTGGCCATAGAACACCATAAATTAATACGAGTGCAGTTTTTAACGTAACTGCGGCTATGAGGTGTGATAATAGTGGAGATTTAAGGATAAAGCTTTCGTTAAACTTCTTAATAATGGGCTTCACATGAATGCCAGATAGCAATTGAATCCTGGAAGTGCATAGTCGGATTTACCCATGTATTCTCTGTCCTTCGAGAAAGGGTGAAGTGTCACTATTTTGTTTACTGCTTTGTTTCTTAAAACGGAACCTATGTTTGCGGGATTAACACTGAGGACAAAGTGCTAAAGAAAATACTGGAATATAAGTTACACGGTATAAGTGATAACCGTGTAGGTATAATATCACACGAAGGGTTCGTTGTGATGCTTCCAGTCATATAATAGTAATGTAGGGAGGTACGTTGGACTAGACATATACAGTTGCACTCGATTATGATGACATCGGCTTATACGACACCTCGTCTATAGCGTCAGATTTTCTGTGGTACCAATTAATCCCTCCCCCTTACCCAACACGTTTTACTTCTCGCTTATAACAACATTCGTCTATAAGGACACAAAATATTGAGTCCATTTCATTACGTTATAACCGAGCTGGACTGCATTTATTATTGTGGAGATGAGAAAAGTTTCCAGAATTTCGTTTGAAAAAATTGTGGAATTCATGTCCAGTTGGACTACCGATAACGCAAGGAAGGTGCAAAATTAAGACATACTCGTATTGTAGCTACATAGCATATTTATTTTATCGTTGGACTGTTCGCCGTAGAGCGGATGACGTCCTTGCTGTATAGCGACTGATGATAATGCCAGCTGTGCAGTGCTCAGACCGGCCATAAGAAACTGTAGGACCCTTGAAGACAAAGCTGAATTAAAGTGGCTCAGACGCGTGTCCTTTGGAACGCTGTGGTACTGTGTTGAAACGTCAGGTTCTGCTACTACAATATTAGTCATCATTGAATTCGAGTGCAGGGACTTTGAACTTTTAATGAATTTCTCATGTAATTCTCTTCCTATCAAAATGCATACGCCCTGCTGTCGTACTTTCATGTGCATATAAACTCAAAGAGGATGAAGTGTAATAGACGCTCTGAAGTTCAGCTCTACAATTAGGTCGATGCTACCGAACGAACAACTAATCCCTCGGTACATGGCTTTGTCAACATTCGATATTTATTCAGCTGGTCTAGAAATTCCCTGCTTCTACGTACCTCGAATTTCATCTCAACTCTGGTTCCTATCCTGAGTAGTTTCAGTCCAGTCCAGTCCAGTCCATGCTGTCACATGTTTTCCTAATTTTTTAACATAATCCCACAATTTCTGCATAAATCTCCCAAATTTTCACTCTTTGCAAAATATATTGCTGCCAAATTTTATTACACATTTCTGACTCTTCTATACTTCCCTCCCACAGCCTCTTCCTATATTAAAATCTTGGGCTTCAATGGAATTAGCCTGCTAAAATATCATCGGACTGTTGTAAATTTAACGAAAATTTTTATATTTTTTGAAATGTTAAACACTGTGGATTTATTAATTTGTCGTTTCCGGTTGTTTAGAAATTATGTAATTTTTGGTAAACTGCAGTGTTAATGAGGTGTGGTAAAGCATAATATTCGTATGTGTTTAATGTGTTCCATGTCCGTGCACTATATTACACAAAAGAAACTTTAAACACCAACGAATGCACAAAGAGTTTTTTTCGTCAATTATAACACACTCCTACATGTTTCGACTTGTAGTACAAGCCGAGACTACAAAGAGTTCACACCTCCATAAACGGCGCAATGCACAGTCAACAGCACATTCTCGCTTAACTGTATAGTGCAACCTAGTGTAATGACAACGGAAGGTTTCTCCCTGAAGATGACCCAGTAGGGTCGAAACATGTAGGAGTGTGTTATAATTAACAAAAAAACTCTTTGTGCATTCGTTGGTGTTTAAAGTTTTTAATTCGTATGTGTATTCAGGAACGATCACACCAAACAAGAAGACTGGTGGAATGTATGGGAACATACGAATGTGTATTAATTCTGTGACACTTGGAGAATCTGTAAGAAGTATTAAAGCGTCGAAATGTGTTGCACCCAGACGCTACTTGGCTGAAGTCTGCTTACTGACTCTATATATTTTCCTACTACTACATACTTACGGGCACTGCCCGAGAAGCTGCTGACACACGACAGCGAATTGCGTTAGTTTTTCTAACAATTGGTTATATTATACAACCGTCTTCACAACCTCAATATAACACTTGTTATATAAAATTTATTAAAAATGATGAGGCAACATGTTTCGATCGTTCGTACGATCATCATCAGGCCTTATAGAAGATAAAATTGAAGAAGACTTCCTACCTATGAGATTTCATGGGGGATTACAGTAAACCATTGGTTGTTATGGTTAAAGTGTAGTCTTTCTGTTTGTCGCTAATTTGCTTCCATCTTATTCGAAAACGAGCTCCAAACTCTAAACCTCGATGCTTTGAAGGCACACAGAACTCTCTTAAAAAGGTCCGATTTTTAAAGTTAATTTTACTACAACATAAGGTGATTACGTGTCCGGGTTTATTAATATCATTGTTGTCAGTTATGGCTGTAAGTGTATGCAGCTAAATACGTAGTCTTCAGCTTTACAGAATTTAATTTTTTATTATAGTTTACTGGATTTTAAGACAAATGAGTTAGAAGAAACTTGTGCAACTTATTAAAGTGACAGGAGTGCCGTAACTGTGTCGACACTGCTTACAGGTATTGCTCTTATAGAAACCTTGTGTAACTACCAAGTGCTCGAATATTGGCAGAAAGGCTCTTCTGGACTTCTTTATTGGTGAGAGGCAGCAGGCATCCTCCGGATTCACTGTAACCTCTATTAAGTGTATGAAATTTGTTTACTTTGGGTGGAAATGCAATACGGATATTTTTGTCAGTCGATTTATGTGTCCTGTCCTCCTGTGTCCCTGTGTATTTGTTGTTTCCGATAGTAGATATATTGAATCTATACAGATTTGATCGTGTATTATTATTCCTTATCATACCCAAACTACAGAATTTGAAGTTATTTCATAAAAATTTCATTTAGGCAGTTTATTCTCTTTTCTGTCCCCGTACCTGTTATAATTAAAATTTCGTTTACATAACAGAGAATACATTTCTAATACTGTGTATATGACGTGATTTTTCTTTCGTTTTTCTCTTCTTTAAATTTTTTTATTCACATTTATATTGGTATTTCTTAATTTTATTTTTCATATTCATTATATCAGAATGGCATATTACAGGCCACATAGCTGAATCCTAAAACGTATTCCCTTACTACAACAGAAGGGCTTACGTACAACCAATAAAGCAACAGTTGATATCTGACTAAACGTTAATTTACATATACCAGTGTTATAAAATTATATAGAGATGCGCAAGTCGCAACTAAGATAATTAAAAATTTTCTGAAATATTGTGGCTTTTTTAGGTATCTATTCCAAGCCAGAGCTATTTTAAAATATATGCACATATTTTAATATTGCTTATACACGTAATTTTGATTAATTTTTTTACATGGTCTTCAGGATGCAGTACTGGACGACCATTTACAATTTTTCGTATCCGAATTCATACACTCAACAGCAGACTTACAAATATTAAACTTTATTCTGATGTACTTGAACGAAATTTGGTTCTGAGTTTTTAGGTGGGTTTTTGTGGCTGTCTCTCTTAATGCCTTTTATATGTAGAACACATTACATGAAGTAGGAAAGTCAAGTAATTTCTGTGGATTTGCTCATTATGTGAAAATATTTAGGTTTTTATTTAATCAGCAGAGAGGGAGAGAAACAGGCAAAGAAATATGAAGGAGAATTCCCCCTTTCCTTATTCGTATTCAGTATAAGCCACTTCCTCATCAGGTTTTGTAAATGACAGGCATTTGAACGAACTGTAATCGCATGACAAGTATGGCATTCATATCACACGTGATCTGTAGAAGATAAGTGTAAAATATAAAAGTGTCCTGTGTTTGATTCTTGGACTCCTGATTAACTTATTTAGTTTTCTTAACATTCAAAGTTAAGTATTAATGAAACTTCTTTCACAGTGAAAATTTCAGTCTCAGAAATTAATAGTCCTTTGTGAACATTTGTGTCAGGAATATCTTAGCAGACTGCATGTAATTTTAAGTTCCTCTGCCGTGGCTGGTCTGTCTTACGTTGACGTTCACTTGGCTGGTAGCGTTGACTTTGCAGCACGCATTTCGGAATAAATATGTCCGCCACGCTGTGCTTTATAGAGAAAAGAAGACTAATTTGTTGTGATAGAACTTATTTGCTATTTGCATTCAATTCCACGTTATTCGCAATTTCTGCTTCCATTTTGGTGTTTAAGAAGGCTGATAAATCGCTATTGCTGAGATTGGGCAAAACGTTTAAGTACCTTCTGCGTAGCTGTACGCAGAGAGTGAAACAGCAAAGCTATAATTTTGTTTGAGAATACAACGAAAGAAACAGCGTTTGTTTTCTTCGGTCTCTTCACGCATAATGTACGAAGTTGTAAACAGTTTATTTCCATAGGCACAACATCACATCTGTAGGGTTGTGTCGTCTGAGGTACTTGCTTATTTGTACACAGGGTTTTAATATGCATCGCAGAACGGGTGATTTCTCAAATAAATTTTTCGTGTTTAATTTTTGTATGCAAAGTATCTTAAAATTACCTGCGACAGAATCGCTTGAAATAATTTCCCACCATGGAACATCCTACATACAACAAAACGAAGGAAAGGTAACTAGATTCGTCACGTCTTGCCAAAAGATATGATTTCCCAATCACTTTATTGTAGGAAAGAGATAAGGGAGCAGAAGAGGAGGAAGAAGACGCAAGCAGCTACCGAATGACCTTAAGAAAACGAGAAGATACTGTAAACTGAAAGAGGAAGCACTAGGTGGCACTCTCTAGAGAACTCGTTTGGAAGGGACTATGAACCTCTTGTAAGAGAGACTTGCTTACGATGATGAGGGTGGGACACATTCACAGTGTTAATAACATTATCTCTGCTGTTGAAATAGTTTCATTTAATAGCCTATGAAGGAGCTGTGAAGATAGTGTCGTACGTAGTGTAATTAGTACAAGTAACGAAGCAGCAGCTTTGTAAAGAGGATACTGTGAGCGGGCAGATGGCTTCGCTTGGACGGTTAATGCCTGTCGCTGAGTGAAGTACATTGGCAGTGGGTGTTGATAGGGCGGAGATGCAATAAACCAGCGACTTGACAGGCGCGCTTGTTTCGAATTAAATCTCCTTATATGTACGATACAGTAGTCCTGGAAGATTCTGTTTAAAAATTTTCGAATATGAGTACTGCATAAACTGAGAAATGTATTTTGTTTGTTGTTAAGACGTTAATGTTAATTAAACAAAAAAACTTTCGACAAAAGGTGTCAATGAAATGCAAGAAACTGTTTCAAATGTGGATTAGAAAGATAGATTCAGGGTAAAGATCTGCATTTTCTTCACTTATATTTTGAAATTTATCTCACGTATTAATTTATTTTATGATAAAAGTAAAAAGTTGAGATATGAAAAAATGAGAGTTAAAAGAGTAAAACTAACAATAGAACGAAGAGTTTTTAAAGTTTCATTTTTATCATATATTGTTATGACGATTAATTTATAGATTATTTGGTGGGCGACAAGGATAGCAATTACGGCAGAAATATGAAAGTCATACAGAGTTTTGGCCGGGATATTCCAACTGCACTAAGTAGCAAAGCACAGACTGGGTACTACTATCAAAATGGATACCACAGAATGTTTAGATTAGATTTAACTGGCTTAGGATGACTTCAAATAGCTGATATTTTGCACTTTAATATATTCTCGGCTCCCATAAAAACGGGAAAATTTCTGCTAGGCAATAAAATTTTTCATGAAGATGATAATGATCTTGAAGCTAACAGAGCATTTAGTAATAACGCTGTCTCCTGTAGGGACCACGTATAATGTAACTTGTAAGGGCAATCAACCTTCTGGGCAAGAGAATCAAATCAAGAATAAAAATGTTTGCGGACCGCACTGTAAATGTTACCTGTATTTTTAATTACATATTATTAATGGTATAGCCATTTCGTCAGTAATGCCAACATTGGGGCGGTAAGACTTACTGGAAGTTTATTTTAAATTTTTAAATTAATTGCACAAATTTTAAAAGTTGTACACTATGATGGAGAAAGTAGTGAAAGAGGCAGACTTCTACGATAGAAGAACTTCGATACACATGATCTGATTCAAGTGCTTACACTTAATCGGAACTTTTAATTTCCGGTTCCTAAACATATAAGCAACAAAGCCAAACATCGCAGTACTTGCTTTTGTATGAGGGGAAGCTTCTATTTGGGTATGAAAAATATATTATTTGTTCATTAATTCAACATATTGCCGAACAATATCTTTGCCTGAATGCGGATAGAATTATTGTTCTTCGAATTCTTATCTTTTGGTTTTGTGTTTCTGAAATTAAATCGCCGGCCTAATCGCAAAGTTAGGAGGGCTGCATTTTGTTCGTCGCTGCTGTATACGAAGTATGCGTAAACCCACGCCTGCTTCTTCCCATGTCTGTGCTACTGAGTGCAGGTGATTATGAGGCCCGTACAGCTTTGTGGTATATTTCAGCTGATAGTAATTGATGTTTTTATGAAAACGTTTCACTACTTAATTTAAATATACGAGTATATATGTAATTATTACTCGTTTACCGTGCTAGTATGAATATAGAAATGCGAATTAATGAGAATAAATACCACTTTAAAAAAATTAATTCTTGAGAAAGATATTTCATTTAATTTATCAGGTGGGACAATATTCTTAGGTGTTTAGGCAGTGTAGACAGAGACTGGCACGGGGCCACTTCTAGTCTAAGTTGAGCTGCACTTGAGACACTGTTGTGTCAGGGCAGCGAATTGTGTTTGCATCCAGTCGGGGTGCTCAATTCAGCAGGAACTTCATACATTTTCTTTATGTATTTTTGGGTGTTTTAAAAGAAGTACCAGCCGCCTATTATTTTTGTGTGGCGATTCTATTTTAATTCTCCTTGCTAATGTTATTTTTAATGTTCACATATTATTTACATGTGTGGCAACGACACATTTGGCTTTAGTTTCTACGATTTTGTTAGTATTACGCTTTTGGGGCAGCGTTCCTGATGCATGCTTGTCTTACTTCTTACTAAATAACCCTACAGGGTGTTGTGTCAGTCAAATTAAGCAGCTCCTCGTATTTGACGTATACCCGATTCGAAATTTCGTTGCGTGACACCTACTCTGTTTACGTGTTCTGGTTTTTTGAAGACTTTTCATGAAAATGCTGGACTAGAAAGTTTCAGGTGTGCAGGATTCCCGTTCAGCCTTAGCCTGCTTAGATTTTACACTTCACAAATAGAAATTACTCATACTATATGATGTTAGTACATACATAATTGCTGATAATGTATCGTACTAGTATACACCGAATTGCTGATAATATATAATGCTACTTCATTACCATTTTACATGACCCAGTTTCCGGGCCTTTGTAAAGAAAATTTATGTAGTGCAGTTGTAACCTCATGGGAAAGAGTTGGGGCCAACCCCTCTCATTGCTTTTCTATCTAGAAAAAATACCATCTAGAGCAGCCTAGTCTCAGAAATCATGTAGAATTTCTTTAACACATGCGACTGTATTTAATTAACACGCGGAGCTTTTAAAGCACTATAGCCAGAAGATGAAAAGCGGGGTTGTCCTTACGTAGAAAGGTCGGCCGTCACTCCTGTTTGTTCTTTCTTGTCTGTTGATGAGCTAGCAGTGTTGCCTCTAAACCTCACGGGCGTACGTTCGCAAATTTTGTTCTCTGGTATGAAGCTTTTGTTTGCCCACTCACTAAACAATGTTATAAGTAAGTTTGTGATTATCTTTGTAATTCTACTTTTTAATTTTGAAATTCAGGTGCTATGGTTACCACTCAAATTAAGGGCGATCTTGAACCGCTGTACATGTAACATAAACGAAGTAGCTTTCAACAGGAATTTGCTGAAAAATGTGGCAAAATTGGGTAGTTCCTCGTCGTCCATGCTTTCTCCTCTACTCGTCTAACATTACATAATGCTGCCCGGCCTCGAGGCACGCCCACCATCTTTAAAATGGGTACTGAGTCTCGTTCCCAAGGGTAAAACGGCCGGAGATCTTGCTGACCACCCGCCTCTTTTTAGTGCCAGGTTGCGAATGAGTTGGCGCTATAATTTCACCTTCCCTCTGTGCCTGCATAGGCATGTCATGTGTTGACCTTTACCTTTACTGTAAGTACCACAGAAAGGGTTAAGTTTTTTTAGCATTTGATAAACTACTGACGTTGATTCATCTACTGAGGAAACTTGCATTTCGATACAAATTAAGTCCTGAATTTGAAACAAGTATAGTCGAACCCTGTTATAACGACATCGGTTTTTACGACACCCCGTCTATAGCGTCAGATACTGTGTGGTACCTATTAATTTTTCGCTGTTAACCATAACATTATTCTGCTCGGTTATAAGAACAGTCGTTTATAGCCACACAAAATACTGAGTTTCTTTCATGAAGTTATAACCGAGTTCGACCGTATTTTGACACGAACGAACGGCTTGTTTATAAATCATTTTGTGCCTGATAGATTATACGTTCTTCAGTGACACACGTGTCTTGAAACTAAACCAAGCCTTTAGCATAGAACTGAAGCAATTTATATACATATGTTACAGCGTAATGATATAATTCCTTTGACTTGTCAAAGAATATATTTTACGGCACATTTTAACAGCCTGAATAATGTCACGAACTGTGAATTATGCTGACCATTATATTTTATGCGAAAGAATAAGGAAAAGTTCCGGGAATTTAAGTATCTCATGCAACCATTCTATTACGTACACATTTTATTCTTTCGCAGTGTGCTGCACCTATAGTCCTTAGGTCAGCTGCCTTTTTCTCTGATGTCTCCGCACATCAACGTAATGAAATTCATATTCTGCATGATGAGTTATTAAGTTTGACCTACTTTTTTCGTGTACAAGTTACGAGGAAATAAAATAAAATGATGGTGTCATTATGTCCGTGTGCCAGCCCCCTTAATTAATTTGAAAAATTAGCTTATCAGGAATATTCAGCTCTGTTTTTTGGAATGTCTTTAGAGCCTAAAGAAGTCAGAGGAATACAATTTGTCTTGCCACCTCCTGTTGCTCAAAGTTTCTGTGGATTGTTAGTTTATATGTATTGAAATACACATGTTTATTTACTTGACTGCTTATTTTTCCATAATGAGGTTGTGTATAAGGAATATACATTCATTTATAAGTGGACGTATTTTTATAAACAGGTTGTCTGAAGTAATATTGCACTTCAGCTTTTGACTTGCATAAATTTCTCTGACGTTACGCAAATTAGGCCATTCTACCAACCTAGACAGCTTCTCGACTTTGATACTTAATGTAGCCGAAGTACAAAATGTCACACGTGTTTGTATAGGTTTAATGACAGTTAAGAAAAGGGAGATGTTTTATTTTCTGACAAATGCACATATTTTGGGATTTCTTAGGAAAACTATGTGTTTTTTTTTAATATGCTTCTTGGGGGGAATTTTTATGGCGTGTTAAATTTGATGTAAGGTAAGATTTGCACACCCCTGTAATATTGTACGTTCTTTATCAAGTTCATGTTATCACCAGAAATCCCATTACTCCGCAGTTTGCTAGCTGTATGGGAACAGATGGCTGGCTTGGAAGAACGTACTGTGTAACGGGTATTTATCGTCAGGAAAGCACAGCCCTTTAAAACAAAATACTTTATCCGGCATAAACTTATTACTGATATTAAAGTGTATATTACAATCACAATTCCACCCATCGATAGAGTCATTTATAAATTAACAAGATAAGATTTTCACATATTGCTCTACACTGGGGCACATTCGGGTATTTTCGTTTTTGATTTTTCTCAGATGGTCAATACGTTCAATCCTCTGGAGGCCACACTTCTTATTGTTAGTCAAAATTGTAGACGTGTCATAGAACGTTTATAAAATTCTTAAGGTTCCTCTTTATACCCTTTCAAGAACTTATTATTTACACTTCTATGCTAATTTTTCTATGTTATGTTTACGTGTCTTATGTAACCTCAAGGCTTCAACTGTCGAAATATTTTGTAATTTGTGACCCAAAGCCACATTTCTTACACAATCTTGGATATTTTCATAATATTTAAACATACTAAATTTCGTATTCCCAGATGTAAGCAATGGTTATTTGGCATTTTTGTGTCTTTTCCGTAATCACGCGTAATGTATACCCCATTAAAACGATCGACAATGCCTACGTAAGAATTCGTAGGATTGTGACGTTAACAACACGAAAACCTGGTCATTGGATTAGTTTATCACACCACAACTTCTTTCGTTTTATGGCGCATTAAGTGTCATAAAACATAAATCGAATATTAAATATCGTGCTTTGGCTTTTATTTTCGCACTAATTACCCAACAGGCAAACTGCATTCATGTCAGCCATATTGTACTTCTTCGACTGTCAGCTGTGATTATTGCGCTTATTTCGTAAACAGCGAGATATTGTCATAAATGTACATGGTCTTTGTTTATATTGTCTGTTGTTTTTCCAATTTCATATAACACTGAATCTGGCCGACATGTTTCAGCAGGGGTCTCCAATATAAAATTTTACAACAATAAGTCGAGTGGCCTCCGAGTTGTTCATGCGAGCAGGCAGGCAGGCAGGCAGGCAGGCAGGCAGGCAGGCAGGCAGGCAGGCAGGCAGGCAGGCAAACATGAAAGACAGGACGACAGACGTGACAGAGCTAATTGCTTTTCGCATTTCTCTTACGAATGCGCCTTTAAGGGAAAGATAATTTTATGCTAAAGTCTTTACAGGACACCTGACCTGATCGGTCGAAACAAATTCAGGTCACTTTTGCTCTAATGTATATAAGATCTTCCCGTTTATATTAAATTCAAATTTACATATGAATTACGGACTGCTAGCCTCAGCAGTGAGAGTTAATTTAATTTTTACCGTAGGTATATTAGTAGTGTACAGCTAACTTGCCTTCTCTCCACAGGCTTGTTATATTTCCATCGTCCGTTGCTGCTAATTGGTTTGGAAAGAAATAAAAACTCTGTTATTGTGTTAACTGGGTGCTGTTTGTGTTACTCTTCTGCTGTGTAATTAAGCTTGTCTAAATTTAAAGTTTTGGCTTCTCGAATATTTCATATGAACGTGAATAGTGGCTACCACATAACCACATTTGTGTATTCACATGATTGCCATAATCTCATTTCAACATGACATAAAGTTTCAAATGCCACTTATGAGACTTTGTGGAAAAGATTACGGTGACGTCGCTTACTTTGATGTAGGGCTACAGAAAAGAACGTTACGCTGACGTGCTCATTTAAAGTTTGCTCTGCTAGAAATAATCTAGAAATAAAAAAAAAAAAAAAAGAAACCAGCCGTATTGAGCTTCAACTGTTCTGGACATCTGTGAAGGGTGCATGAGTCTAGCCTTCAACGTCTGTACCAGGGAAATACAGTTTGTGATCTAACGGGCCCTGTGGGTGCGCGGTTTTCATTGCAGTGTACATATGATTTTGACAGCCGAAAGGCTGAGCCAAATTTGCTGTTACTTTATATCAGTAAATGAAAGGAGACTTGTGTAAAGGTTTAAGCATTTACAGCTTTACGTATTTGAAATCTTAGAGAACCGAAGTGAACCACTTTCCAACTGGTTAAAATAATGTTGTCTTTCTCTTTGTAGGCCAACTGTGACTAAAGAAATAATGCGCTTTGCTACGTATTCTTACATTACGCAGTAACTTAAACGTCCAGTCAAGGGCACCACCTTTCTTAATCTCTTATTTGTAAATTTGGCTTTAGGGGGTGAATCTGTGCGAAGGAAGAGCCAATAAGAGTTGTAGTTCTTAACATTATTTCCTGTAAACTTCGAAGAAATTGGTATGGGCGTGGAAAGACAGAAAAAAAAAGACCTTGGCAGGAAAATGACTTGCTGCATGCTACAGTGTATAGTCTGTAAGTGACTGAGAAATTTTATTTGCAATATTTTCGCTGGGTTATTTTCCGAACTCCTTTCAAGCCGCTATTACAAGGAAATGAAGTTTTATAATTCTGGTAGGAAAATCTCATGTGCACAAGTATACTCTTGGCAACATAAAACATATCTCATGTGCACAAGTATACTCTTGGCAACATAAAACAAATCTCATGTGCACAAGTATACTCTTGGCAACATAAAACAGAGGGTGGGACATTGCATGAAAACATATATTCTTGAAGTATTGTGATAACAGCGTCGCAATTTACTTTCCCCGAAATAAAGCCAGTGGTGTGCTCTGCTATTGAGAGAAGGAATTTCCGAGCTCCACATCTGTTTGAAAGAATAGACCTATGTTACTGATTTTTTTTTTCTCACGATCCATAGGAATGTTTTCGCCATACACTCCGTTATATTTAGATTATGCATTTCAGTAACCAAATTTTCTCGACGTGTTTATCAGCTTTCAGCCTCTGATTTTTGTTAACATGCCTATCAACAGGACTGCTAATAGCGGTCCACGCTGCTTTACAGGTCGCTTTTCTGTACACTCTACGATTGATATTGGCGGCCAAATGGCGGCTCACACAGAGTTGCGTATCAGTATCGTGTAATCAGTATCTTCGGCTGATAATGGCGGCCAACGTAATGTAACTACACATTCCTGTGTACCCTTCGACTGACAATGGCGGCCCACACAGCGTTTCGAATAGCTTTTCTTATATAATCGTCGACTGATAATGGCGGTCCAGGCAGCGTTATGTATCAATATCCTATATAAGGCTCTCTTCGACTGACAATGGCGGCTCATACAGCGTTACATATCACTTTCCGTAAACTCTTGAATTAATAATACCATTCTCTACACCTTTCTGCTATGAAGCATTTTGCAGGCATTACATATTTCAACCTACTGCAAAGTAACAGACGACCAGTTCTACATTTTAGAAAGACATGATGGCAGCTCCATGTAGCTTTCTTTTTGCATAAGCCAGAAAACCATCATTAAGTTATCAAGAGAAGGTACAAATCAGCTTCATAGGAAAAGGCGAGAGGTTGGGTAACCAAACTCATCAAGACATAAACATTGACGTCTTTTTACGAACAACTAATTATTGTTTAAGCCATTCGTTCTTAATCTCATCCTTTCATCTGGACTGCCACACCTACCTGAGTTTAAATTTACTCGTCTTTATCAGTGTACACGCTGTCATGAGCTCTTCCGTGTTATCTTTCTTCATTACTTCGTCCTGACGCTACCGTTGGTATTGTAGTATAGATTTTAACTTTCTTGCCTTGCACTTGCGTGTTTGAAACTTTAATATTTTATTTTCTACTTCACGTTGCGATATAAAGTACAGAAATGGAGACAGTTTAATGATGTATGAGCAAGTGTTTGGCTTACGAATTACTGATCGATTGTTTTAAAACAGCCGAAAGAAACTTAGAGTTGAAGAGCGAAAGATAAACAAGGAGTTCTGCCATGGTCTTTGACCTAGTGGTTACCAGAGAGTATAAACAAAATGGACGATTGAGTTGAGGTCTAATTCTTGTTCCTTTGTATTTACGAGGTAAAATATTCAGAAGGATTAGTGGAAATACAGAATCGAAAATAGATTACCTCTGTTTAAACATACTGCAAGAAGGATTACAAGGTTCGGGTTTATGAATTTGCATGAGGCCACATCACAGCATGCATAACTGAATGTTCGAATGAACTTAAGACATCCTTTTCCCAGCTTTCTGTGTATTCAGATGGGCAAATAAGGCTGTGGACCATTCTTGTTTTCCAGAGAACAAAATGCGTTTCTTGAGAATCATTTTGACGTGGTTAAACAGCTGGAATTTTCCTGACTCACTGCTCTACTTTCAAATCCAAAATATTCTAAATTGTTGTAATTATACCTGTTTCCAATTTAATCGTCTTGGTGAGCGTATTAGCTGTCATGGGATAACCTGGACGATGTGATAAATGCTGCCTTGTTCAGGGAGAGGGGCGCATCCAAGGGGGGCTGCCAGTCTGCAGCCTTCCCCAAAACCCCAAAACCGAAATTTAAAAAAAACAGAGAATTTGTAGATATTATGATACCAGGTGTATAACTTTTAAAATCGAACACAAATTATATATAGCCTCATGGTCAGCCGCCTCCCCCCCATTTAAAAATTCTGAGTGCCCACCTGTTCAGGGGTACGATAAAAGGGGCATCCAGTGTTTTCTGTCACAGTAATTTTTTTATTTTATATAAATTTCAAGAAAAGTCGCAAATTACGAATGAATGAGGAAACTCGTCACCATTCTGACACACATAATTTTGAAGTGACATCTAGATTTTTGGAAAATTATTCCAACCCTGTTACGTGGTGTCCATCGCAGACGAAAATAGTATTCAGTGGCGAGGAATCTGACTCTACTGATAGATTTGGAACAGTCTGAATAACACCCTAGACGTGCTGCTGTTTAACCCACGCGGCGCAGTAAACACATGTTTCCAGACATCCCCAGTAAAATGCGGTCAGCACATGCAGGAATGTCTTTGTGCTGCGTGGAACCGCTGGGGTCTCGCCAGATGTACCCAGTAATCAGGGTCACTGCCGGTAGCTTTAGGTTGGTGCAAGGTATAGCTTGGGAAGTTACAACCCACGATAAATTTAGTCCATCCCACGTTTAATGTGTAGATGCCAGTAATTCGAAGCATTATTAAAATTTGATTTGTAACAGACACTACAAACAAAACAAATATATTGGTAAGAATTCAAATTTTGAAGTACCTAGCACAGTAAGTATAGTGTCCCTTTTTAGGAAAGTCAGCGGTTTTGCGATGAGCGGCTGTTAGCTTCGTCATTTCCGTCAGCTCTTCCGCATAGAAACACTCGCTTCGCAAGGGAAAAATATTTGTGAAATTATGGAATGAGGGCTTTTGCTAATGTATGCTGAAAATATTTAGATGTGTTTAAAGTCGGACAAATATAACGAGCACTTTACATGAAGGCCTACGCACATTTATGAATAATTCGGTTACTAACGTACCGTGATTGCCGTCCAAAGTAATACACAGTAATCGATATAATCTGCTTTCTTTCTTCTCGCGATTTACACGATGCAAAATTAAGGAAAATCAAAACGTGAAATCATATCATTTAATATTTATTAATCGTGTCTATAAATATTAAATATGTTATGTACTTATATTACGAATATAGCCTCAAAGTCAGCAATTACGTACACCGTCTTTCCACTGAGGCAATATTTGATGATATGTATGGTATACAAGTTTAGAACATAATCAACGTAGACGAAAAATAATTTGTTCTGTGCAGTAATGTAATGCTAGGCTCTAATGACAGTATATTCTGTAATATGTGTGGAGTTATGAGCAACAACGTGGCAGTGTACATGTAATGTAACGTTGAGTCACTTTCGCATAATCATTTTTGCCGTGGAAAAGCAGTAAGCGTTAAATATTATGAGTTATGTCTGTATGTTTGCCTTAGTTATCCCTCATGCAAATTGCATCTCTTCTGTGCCGCATTATATTGTCGCCCGTGGCCTGTCTGTTTCTATCATATTTTTTCACATTATCTCACGAAACGTACGATTTTCGGCAAAAAGTTTGGACACAAAATGTGTGTTTTGATTTTATCTACAAATTTCGTCTGATATGTTTCTCATTCTGAGAAGAAGTCATTGAGATATTACGTTAAATATACACAGGTGTTCATGTAAAGTGTTTGTTATATTTGACAGATTTTAATAAAACTTGAATTTTCTCGAAATATTTTCGAAAAATCCTCAAATATAAAATATCATGAAAATCCCTCCAGTGGGAGCGGAATTTTTCCAAGCGGACAGGACATACATATATACACACATACATACATACATACATACAGACATACATACATACATACATACATACATACATACATACATACATACATACACACACACACACATACATACATACATACATACACACATACATACATACATACACACACACACACACACACATACATACATACATACATACATACACACACACACACACACACACACACACACAATAAGGTTAATAGTTGCTTTTTGCAATTTTGCGAACGCGACTAAAATGTGTGACCACAGTTGATTAAAGGATATGACCATGTGAGAGAAGCCCAAGTTTCAAATTTCTGAACAAGCCCTAATAGTACACAGGATTTCGTACCTTCTTATTTGTTCTGTTATAGTTTCATACTAAAAACGTTATTTGGAGTCAATTATACTTCATAAACCATCTGGAATTTTCAGGCATTAGTGATTCATGTTGTGTGATCTGATTATGACGCCGTGTTAGCGGCAAGGTGGGTCCACCTACAGGAATACACCGTGACATGGCTAGAAGAGTACATTGTGAATGTAACGTACCTACTTGTTCTAATGATGCCAGCATTAACGAAGTGAGAAAGCTGTTAGGACTTACGTTATCTGCTCCGAATTAATTTTTTGTAACTGACAGAAATTTTAACAGACAATTTCGGCCTCTTAAAATTTCCTGAAGCAAAAATTTATATGCAAATGCAACACTGTTTGACTACAAACATGAACATTACCTTAACACCAGCAAACCAGTTTGTGGTTTACTATTATAAAAATACAGTAATTTTGTGACCCCACTATGTATTCAGACATTAAACTTTCTGCAATAACGACTACTCAGGCCTACGTTCCGGTGTCGCTTATTGCTGCTACCGTGCATTGTTATTTATAATTTCTAGTAACTTTGTCATATATGTTGGAGTAGTATGTAAACTGTCGATCGCTCTACTTTTCTGATTAAAATATATATTACTAAATTACTAAAGACCTTTTATGACCGCGTCTTGTCGCTAGGTTTCCTCGCCTATGATCATTTCAAAATAAACTCCTTCTTTAGCAGTTAAGAACCAGTCGTCCAACCCTACATCGTAATTGGTACGTGTGGACGTACAACGAACGTAATAAGCTCAATATGTAGGCATAACAAATATGACTCTATGTCATTTAGTGAACGTATACCTTTGTAATAACTCTTTACTTCAGCTCTATTACAGAACATCAGCGATATATTTTCACTGTAGTACATCAGCTGTGTGTCTGGATATTCGTAATTTAACTTTTTTAAAGTCCAGGAGTTACTTTGCTTGCCACCAGGTTTAACTTCCAAAAATCCTACATGCTGCTCACATTGCGTTTAAGTGCTATGTACGGATCTCAGAAAAAACAAGGACTTTTGCCTTAAGCAACCTTAACAGATTGATTTTTTTATAATCGAAGTTGAGTTTACTGCGCGGTACGCACTGGGTCCTTATATAAAGCAGACAAATTTCGTCCTTAAAGGATCCCATATTCCAGCTCTGCCTATATTTTATCCCACAGACCTCATTAGGTTCCACACACATACAATGAGATTAAAGTTTTAAGCATTTTCAGGCTAAGCACAAGCGCATACTTTTACTGCAGCTGTGTTCATGTATACATATCTGTAATTCGTCCTTTCAGTACCTGTTGTGGGCACTGTGCTTTGCAGAACCACAGCATCGTTATGTGGAAGAGTTGACGGTCTGTTGAACCGAGCGTTAGCAGGTTAGGAAGGAAGTCAGCGTGAATTAATTCCGCTGACTCTTATGCATAGCCAGTGGATATGTAAACAGTGTTTGTGTGGCGGCGAAGGCTGGTAACGCGATCGCCTGTGTTATGATGCGTGTCTGATTTGTGGGTATTTCCCTACCATTCTAGAGGTTGCCATTGCATTAGCCACCTAGTTTTCCCGTTGCATTACCTTACCTGTCTATACGTTACCATTATATTACCCTACCAGACTACGTATTGTCATAAGTGTACCCTAGCAGGCCCGCGTTATTACGTTATCTTTCCAGAATAAACGTTGTGATAACACTGCCCTATCAAAATGCTTGTTTTCATTACCTTAGTCTATGAGAATGTACGTTGTCACAATTTTACCCCTCGCCCCACCAGACCTCACGTTGTCATTACATTACCCTAGCAGACTACAGATTGTCATAACGTTATCATACCAGATTACACGTTGTCATTACATTACCTTACCAGGCTACATATTGCCATAGCATTTCCCTACCAGACTACAAGTTGCATAACTTTACCCTAGACCACACTTTGTAACATTACCCTGCCAGTGTGCACGTTATCATTACATTACCCTATCAGACCACACGTTGTCATTGCATTACCCTACCAGGCTGCATCTCACCGTAACATTTACCTACCAGGCTACAAGTTGCATAACTTTACCCTAGATCACACGTTGTAGCATTACCCTGCCAGTGTGCACGTTATCATTAAATTACCCTATCAGACCACACGTTGTCATTGCATTACCCTACCAGGCTGCATCTCACCGTAACATTTCCCTACTAGGCTACAGGTTGCATAACTTTACCCTAGACCACACGTTGTAGCATTACCCTGCCAGTGTGCACGTTATCATTACATTACCCTATCAGACCACACGTTGTCATTGCATTACCCTACCAGGCTGCATCTCACCGTAACATTTCCCTACCAGGCTACAGGTTGTCGTAAAATTACCTCACCAGGCTTCACGTCATCATTACATTAGCCAACCAGACCACACGTTCTAAGATTACTAGGCTATATTATACCGTAATATACTTCCCTACCAGATTACAAGTTTCCATTTCCGTATAGGTTCTACAAAAGTGAGGAACATCTGGACTGGCTGGGGGTGTGTTAGGTTCTCAAGGACTGCCTGTGATTCGTCATGCAGTTAGATGGTGCTGGACAGCATTTCCGTGTCTGCACATTTAGTCCATTCCTTTGACGGTTTCTCACACGCACTAAATGTGCCGTTGGACATCAGAAGTACAACACAGATATATGTGATGCTGTTCTATTTTCGAACTGCCTGGGTTCGTACAGTCAGCGTAAAAAAATATTTACGCAATGAAAAATTTCCTTTTTAAATTTACTACAGTCTTTCCTAAGAATTCCACAACTTGCAAAGCATTGTCTACGAATTCGTGTATAAATTCAGGCAGTATTTCCTTGCGTCAACATAAGAAATTAATACATATGAAGCACAGCGTAATAATGTCCTGTAATATTTTAAACATATTGTGTATTTTTGTGAAGTTTTAGCACTGAAGAAGATCAACATGAAATATGTTTTTATGCCCCTTAACTACACTGAACTACGCACAGAGTACTGTCCATACAAAAAATGTCTCTAGCCACGTAAGTCCAGTAGTACCTGAACGTGTCTTCTGCTGCAACGTAACTTCTCTGGCATATTGCTGTGCAGTGTACAAATACGTTGTGTACGACTCTCACAATAAGCACCTGTATTTCCCTAAACAACATTAAAAAATTCATATTTATGATGGAGACAGACTGCTTTCTCTGTGAGGTGAAGACTGAAGTTTCGTATGAAGTTTAGATAAAGGTTAGTCTTCAGAGGTCCGTGCTATGACTCAGCAACTCAGACGCTGGGCCTTTACCGGTGCATTATATTTCGGGTTTTTGGTGGACAAAGTTGAATCTGGATAGGATTTTCTCACGGTATTTCCGTTCTCGCCTGTCAGTATCATTCCATCAATGCTCGGCACTTGTCTTTGTCTTGATACTGCTGTTGTCAGGAGGAGGACCGAAGAAAGTCGGGGAAACCTTACGTAAAGCAAAGCTCTTCACGAAATTGGGAGGATGACACAGAAATGTACCTTTAATTTTTAAGTATCCAGGGAGATAGTGATAAGTAATGTTGACTCCTGACACGCTCCACTGCGCAGGCCCAGGAATTATTTGCCTTTTCCTTATGTTAAATATTCGTCCGGTAGAAAAGCATGTAAAATGAAGATCTCGGATCCAGCAGCTGTATTTTAACGGCTATGAAACTTCCTTTTATTTGGGGGTTGTGTTTGGAGATGGGATAACAGAGGTACTGCCTCACTTATTAGGCTCTAGATTGACCAGCCAAGAAACAGGGATTCGATTTCAGCAAGGTTAGAGAACTTTTCTACACAGCTCTCCAACCGACATGCGGCCAATGCGCCTTTCTGTCCGTTTGGTAAAGGATGGTGATCTAATGGATTATAACGATCGGAGAATGCACCTGATGACTCACTTCTATATAATGTCGATGTTAAGAACGCGTGGAACTAAATCTCTATCCCTCCATACGCCTTCATCTTTGTTGCTCGATGAAGCACAAGGAAAACTTTACCAGCCCCGATGTTTGGGCGTATATTATATAGAAGAGAACAAAAACCCGCCCTACGTATTTATGCAGAACTGAAACACAAAGTATAATGGTAATAAAGTAGGTGGGTTACAGGCGTGAAACGTGACGATGTGCGGACGTGACCTTTCATAGATTTGGTCAGTTACTGAATTTTTTGTAATGACTCACAATGCTATAAAACCAGCACATAATCTGAGCAGTTATAATGCCGAGCCACATGTTCTGTGTATTGAGTTCTCTTTTGGTTCTGGTGTTTGTTCATGTCATAATATAGACAGATTTATGCGTACAGCAAATATTTACTGAAACATTTGGTAATATGGATTATCGAAGTTCGTGGACCTCTAAAACTTTCAGATGTATAAATTATGAACACTGACAGTACGAATAATCAATCATTTTGTATAAACTGACAGTAGGCAAGTGAACTGTTTAGTTGTAATGATAGACCAGGAATATATATATATGCGTACGTATTAAGGTGTGAGATACTTGTTTTTTTTCATGAAAAAAGGAAATATTCTGAGACAGGGCTGGGCTTAACTCTTCATACACAGTAACCTGGTATTAAAAGAAGTACAGGGGGTTATCCAGTCATTTGAGGCCTGTTGTCTTCTTCGATGTTATATCAAGTATTCTGGTAGATAATTATAGAAACTTCGATGAGACATGTTGCTTCCATCTTCACAGTAAAATCTGAGGCAGCTGATTTCTCTGAAATGATGGTACTTTTCTGCCCAAGTACTGGGCACTGCATTCCAGAAGAATGTAATCTGCAATTGTGTAAAGTGCAAAACACGCTTCGTATGGAATTTTGAAGCTCGTATTTAGATATTCTCTAATCATCAACTAAATAACAAACAACTCACTAACCATATAACAAATCTCAGTCACCAACAAATGCACTCTTTCTATGTAGAGACACTATTACGTCATACTACACCAAATCACCCGGCATGTTTCGATGCTAATTCATCATCTTCAGGGGTACACTCTTTCACTGCTTTCAAACGTGTAAACGTTTCACCGTAACAGTTCATACAATTAAATGTTCATTGTCCAATAAGGATATTGCAGCACAAATATTTATCTTATAAAATCTTTGATCTCATAAAAACATTTAAAAGTAAAACTTAATTTACACCTTTTACAATGTACTAGTCAGTGTATTACGATGTACAATCGTCTCGAATCACCTGATCATAGTAAAACGACAGGCTCAATATATTGACGTGAATAGTGGAGTGATGTATAGACCTGATGTGTGTGTTTTGGTGTGCAGGTCGGAGTCCTCTGGTTTTGTGTGAGTGCTTAGCTTGGTTGGGTGTTTGCTGTGGAGTGCTGTGTAATTCATCGTAATACACTAACTAGTAAATTGTAAAAGGTGTAAATTAAGTTTTACTTTTAAATGTTTTTATGAGATCAAAGATTTTATAAGATAAATATTTGTGCTGCAATATCCTTATTGGACAACGAACATTCAATTGTATGAACTGTTACGGTGAAACGTGTAATCTTGTGAAAGCAGTGAAAGAGTGTACCCCTGAAGATGATGAATTAGCATCGAAACATGTCGGGTGATTTGGTGTAGTATGACGTAATAGTGTCTCTACATAGAAAGAGTGCATTTGTTGGCGACTGATATTTGTTATATATATATATATATAGAAATACACGGTGAAAACAGTGTAAAAATAACTCACTAACTAAATTATGTAACTAAAGTGACTGCCGAAATATTTTACTCATAATCTATGTAACAATATGTATAAATAAAAATAAAAAAATAAATAAATATCTCCGTGAAGCCCAGTCCTTCCTGAGAGGCTATTAGCGTTTCAGTTACTCAAGAAATTCTCTGCATTTTGTGCAACCCGAATGTTCATCTCGTTTTCACAAGTCGCCACTTGTTACGATTTTGAGCTAGATTAAGCCAGTCCAGATTCTAGAAAACTGCTATTTTAGGCTCTATTTATATATTATCGTTCCATCTACTGCCAAGTCTTAAACAAGTGGTATCTTTCAGTTTTTCACACAAAAGACCTGCATGAATTTTTCTTCCCTCATGCGTATCCAATGCCCCGCCCATCTCATTATGCTTGATTTAATCAGCCGAATAATATTTGGTGTGGCATTAAACCCTGAAGCTCCGCATTATGCAGTTTTATCCATTCTTTTCTTACTACCGCCCGTTCAGTCACAAATATTTTCTTCAGCATCCAGTTCTCGAAAAACTTCAACCTGTGTTCCTCCCTCAATGTGAGAGATTAAGTTTAACACCCACATAAACCAGGCAAAACTGTAATTCGGTACGGTTTCATTTTACATTTTTTTTGAAGAAAACTGAAGACAAAAGGTACTGAACCGAGTGGTAGCAGCCATTCCCTGAATGTAATCTTCGCTTAATATTTTCTTGCATAAAGTTTTAATTTTTTGGGCTTGTTCCCAAATATTTGAAATCTGCCACAATTTAACAGGGTTTATTGGCTAGCGTTACATTGTTCTTTGTTCAACAACTCATCCGTTCGCTCGTGTAACATTTCTGGTTTCCCTATTAACAATTTTTTTTCAAAGAGACTTTTGGGTTTTGTAATAATAAATCTGCCTCACGAAGCCGTAACAATTCCATATCGGCTAGCCAGGGCTACTAATTTATAAACCAAAATTAATTGTAAAAAGGCCTACTTCAATTGCACCGAATATAATTTTAAAATAGTTTTATGCAAGCCGGTGCAAAAGTATTAACTTGCATACGCAAGGTGTGATCAATGTGTTACAAGACTGTTTCAGTAAGAAGTAATTTTCATTGCTTGCAGATACAAACACGTAATCTCCTACAAAATATACTCCTTCTGATGCTGTGAACTTATACCAGCCGTTCCACTATTGTCGGAAATATTTTTAGATGAGATTTTTGGAATACTACTCAGGCGCTTCTTTTTATTCCCTTTGATAGTGTCAATGTAGCCAAATATCTTCCATTTTAGTGCCATTTTAAGCTTGGGAAACAGCCAAAAGTCACAGGAAGCAAAGTCAGGGAATAGGGTGGTTGCTGAACAACAGGAATGCCATGACTTGCTTGAAACCCTGAACCGAGTCAGTTGTTTGTGCGGGTGCATTGTTGTGATACAGAGCCCACACACCAGATACCCGTTTCTTTGGCCTCTTGCAACAAACGACGACTCTCAGTCGCTTCAGAACTTCGACATAGTAATGCTGATTTGCTGTTTGACCTTCCGGGACACATTCAAAGTGAACAGCCCTTTCCATGCTCGTTGATTGTCGCCCGGACCGTCATCGACTGAGTTTCGGCCTTCATTACTCTCCTTACGCCATTCAAACGTGCGAGCACGACTCAAGCGTTCATCACCAAGAGCAGTTTGTAACATTTCAAAAATCTCCGCACCGTTTTTCCCATGATTAACGCAAAGCTTGATGCACAAACCCTGTTCCTTCTCTTCCGACATTTTGAGCGCGGCTCGAAATGCGACGAGACACGGACACACGTGCTCGTTGGACCATAGTTGGAGAGGCACTGCCAGATGGTTTCGGTCCTCCTTTGTGCCGTGGAGAGAAGACTCAAGGCCACATTCCAGCAAAGAGGCACGTCCCAACTCCACCCTCTAGCGGAGTTAAAGAACCAGTCGCAGGACTTATTGATCACACCTTGTAATTCACTGTCGCCTCTTTGGGCTTTGTTTTAAGAAACTTTACGTCACTATGGAGTTCTGTAAGGCAGAAATATTTTACTTTATTCCTAAATTTAAGAGATGCTTGAATACATAAGTGACAAAGTGAAAAAGTGACAAAGACCTCTTTCTGCAAAACAAAATGCTTAATTTACGTCCCTTCTTTCCTTCAAAAAGCTATCTGGAAAACAACACGACGTATTTTTCCGATACGCAACTTTGTTTTCTCACAATTGTGGCAAAAAAAGTAAATACAAAGCGATATTAAGGATTTTGTGTGCTTCGTATGGACGAGGCAAAATTGAGATCCTCGATTTATATATCATTCATTGTTTGAGTTGTTTCAGATGCCTTCCTTTAGACTTTACTTCTTCCATACTTAATCTACATTAATGAAGTAGTTACTTGTCTGCACGCGTTTGAAGCTCTGTGTTGAACTCAGTCATATACACAGAAACTAACTGCACGGTGTTTTCCACGTCTGTGTAAGGGAAAGCTTTGAATAAATTTACCTCAAGTGCTTCTGCGAAATTCCTGGCTCCTTTACTAGTTAGTTTTAATGTTTTACTGAGAATCCTGAGCTGTTTCTTTCCAGAACCAGTCACACTCTTGAAACATAAAATTCTGTGCGATGTCCAATTTTTAGGCGCATTCACAAAGTTACCAAAAGCGTCTGTTAATTTCGTCTTCTCTGTCTGTCTGTCTGCCTGCCTGCCTGCCTGCCGAGCCAACTGCGCTTACTTAATGCTTAGCAAGACACGGAGGGACATTTGTGGCAGGAGCAAGGCATCAGAATTACGTACGTATATGACCCACGCATTTTCTTGGAGACTTTCGGTAGGCCACACAATCGGATTTTCAATGAGGAATGACGATAATGTAAAAATGCTTGAAGGCTATAATACATTATTTTTGCCTGAAGGAATTTAACACGGTGTGGGGCTAACCCATGCTTTTTCCTCTCGAAGCTTTTTCCTGTATTTTTAATACTCGCCCTAATATATCCAGATATTACTTTATACGCCGATCCAAGTGGCCGCGCGGTATAAGGCGTGGGTCTGCAGCCGCTGGCTTGTGGGTTCTTATCCCGCCGGGGTCATGGATATCTCTGTCCTGTGAGTGTTGTGTTTTTTTACGTAGAGGTCTCTGCCTCTGGCTCATCACTCCTCCAGAGGATTCCTACCAAGTGTGGTGTGTCTGAGTGTAATCGTGAAGCCTCGATAATGAGGAGTCCCTAGCCCACTAGGGGCTTTAGCGCCATGAAAAAATATCACATTTTATGCCTTATACTATTTTGAACGACTCTGTCCTTTAAGCCTTCTAGACAAGATGCCTAAATCACAATGGCGTTTACACCTTTGCCTTTCCTGAAAAGTGCAAGTAGTACCGACGTGTTGATTGGTCGTCTTTGACATTCAAGGTAAGGGGCGAATTTTGGTTTTCTCTTAATGAATGCATTTTCTAGACGTTATTAAGGCAGGCTGTGCGGTTTCTTGTATGTAACGTCGGATTGTTAATATAACTGAAATCACGCGGCAACTCGGGACATCAGGGAAGAACTTCGGAAATCGAGAGGTCTGGGGTCCTGCGTGCCTTAGACTGTGTTGCTATCGGAGCTGACAAAATCATGACTGGTAAATGTGGAGGTCAAATCCCACCCAGGGATAAAGCGCCGTTCGAGGAAGAAGAAGAAGGAAAAGGAGGAGGAGGAGGAGGAGGAGGAGGAGGAGAAGAAGGCGACGACTTAAATGAAGATTAAGCCTTTCTGAAATGTGACGCCGTGTCTTGTGGGAGATAAACATCAGGGCTTTAGAGGAAAGAGTTGGTACCCCTGTATCAAACTACATAGCCTCTAATTCCGGAATTCCGTAAAGTACGTAATCACTGGAATGAGAACTGCACATCACAATTTAATTAAAGGTTTTATACGAGACGTAAGATGAGTTTCATAAGCCCCTCTTGCATGAGACAAAAGCCTGGGGACGTGTTGCTATGGTAACGACTGAAGGACTTCAAGATTTGAGGCAAGCCTCTTACAGTAATTATTACACGATTAAGTACGATGTTTATAAATTGAGATTGTGGTAGAGGTGATGAGAATATCTCCAAGTAATCTGACTTGCAGTTGAGGATACAGTCAGTTAACTGAGAGGCAGATATTAATGTCAGCGTCACATGGTCATTCTGGATTAAAGTCATTATAGTGAGTGCTTGTGTTAATTAGGAATATACAACTGAAAATGAAAACTACTATGGTCAGAGTATTGATAGCTGCGATGGTATTGTGATCTATGTACTGGTATCTCGACATAATAATTCAGTTGAAGCCCTGGTAATTATTTTGGACAAAGCTGTGCTACTGGGTGTTCGAAAACTTCCGTCACGTTGGTTGTTGTTATTCGGTCAGTTTGTTTTTTCATAACTAGAGACATTTATGTAGCGTGTTAAAATATGAAGATCAATTGCTGCTGTGTGGCCATGCATTAATTTTTTAAATATTTGCCTAGTTATCATAAAGGAGGGCTTGAAATGTATGTCAATTCCGCCTCGCTGCATTAAACATTTAATTCGCCATCAAAAATATTTTAAAAATAATTACCTTAATTTCTATTCCATCTAGGGGTTTAATCCTTTCATGGACAGATACTTGAAATATCAATATTAATTCCTGACGATGATTGGGTATTGGATCCTGAGATATTATTTAATTCTGGTGTTGTCAGTGTTAGGAAGAAATGACATAATTTTTATAAATTATCTTGTTTCATAAAACAAAATTTGTTTTTGAAGGCTATTTTAAACAAGAGAAATTTAATTAATACAAAGAATCCAATAGTGAAAGTTTTATTCTGTAAGTATGAAAAAGTTTTTATTTTTCTCTTTAAATTATGAAAAACTGGCAAGGCATTTGTTGCCTGTGATCTTCTAAAGTACAATTATATGAAGGTTTAACACAACCTGTTCACATTCAGTTCTCCTTATCTAAAGACTTTCTTTTCTCTTAGGCGCTTCCAATCCAATTGTCCTGCGACGCGACCTACCTTTAATACGGAGTGTTCGAAAAGTCACTCTGCAGTTGCTACTGCAGTAACTATTTGGGCTTACACAGCCAATCCTCACGGAGATCACTGATACGAAGGAATATATTTTTGACCAGTGTTCTTTTTGAGAATAATTTATGTAGGCCGAAAAATGTATGAGACATTACTGCGACGTAACAACTAAATACTAATGAATGTATCTGACAACACTTGATACAAACTAAATGTAATATATTATTAATCTACTGCACTGAACATGTACAAAGTTAAATTAGGGTCACGAACATCTGTGTCTCATAAAAGGCAGGGAATTTCTTAATCAATCTTGTGACTACTAACTTTTCAGGAGGCGATCTTTTGCATGTCATGTCATTATCACAAGCTGAAAAGTACATAATAATTCTTATGATTACCATTTCTTCTACATTACTTATGCAATGGTCTGCATGTTACGCATTATTTCAAGCATATTATTGTGAGAATTTTGCAGACGCAGCATACAGTGACACTGGTTTTATTTCCATGTTAGAAAACCAAGTGTGCACAGACTTTGTATTATTGAAGTTAAGAAAATAAAAGGTATGGCCAGTGGCATGCTGTTCACACTGACTTTCACAAAAATTGGTCATCTATTTCTAGTTAATGTTGACTTTCTTTTTGAGCGCATAATCAGACGGAAGGTTCGGACCCTTGTGACGTCAAGTTGGGCTGACTCATATCGCAAATTTCGAATCACGGTTGCCCTGCCTGAATTCTGCAGTGTCTTAATGCCTGTGTGTGAAGCAGGGCTGGAGACACAGAACCGTGCAGGTCGCTAGTGGTGTTCTGGAAAAGGAATTAAAGAAGAAATTATTGATACTGTTATTTACTGCGTAAATTTAATAAGTCAGCTCCCAAAGGTTTGCTTCAGTTTGAGTTGAACTTGCAGTGATAATTTGGAAGTTTTGTAAACCGTGATTTTTTCAGTAGCTTAACGCGTTCTACCCAGTACACTTTAAACAGCTAAGGAATACGTATTCACGAAAATTGGCATGAATATTTTAAGGTCAGGAGTAAGCTACGTTTACAGTCTTCAAATCTTTACTACGAGTAACATAAGGAGGTCGCGTGTGTTCAGGCTTCAGCCTCGATGTAAATGAAACCTGCGCTCTTTCAGAATTTTAGGCAGCACAGAATGCTAGTTCCGTACCGACGTTTCGGGACAACCTATCGGTAAGGCTCTATCTACTTACACGAGAACACCTTTGTCTTGGGGTAGCTTTGCAAGTGACTTTTGACATTTTTTTACCTGTAAGGATCGCCGCGGGTTTCTCACTTCTATGTTTATAAAATTTATGTTTCTTGACTTGAAAAGTTAATTATTTTCTAGCCAGTAGTAATTCATTCTTCTTGGATTTATTATTCAAGTGAATTAAAAAGGGCACCATTTTGAAAGGGGTGCAAAGGCAGAGTTTTACAGTTGTCATAACGATGATTGGTACAAGAACTAAATTTTGAAAGTAATTGTGCTTTTATATTTTATAGTTAACCACCTTTTGACAAGATACTTGCAGGAAATCGGAACATCAACGCCTCTATTGTAATGGCAAATCTGTTGATTTTTAACCTTGAAGCAGGCATTGAAAAACCTAACGGATAACGTAGATTGATTTCTTCGGAAATCAAAAAAATAATTAGATAATCTCGACCGTGAAAGTTTAAATACTATTATAATTTGTAAATTGTTTTACCAAGGAAAAAATTACATTCTGATTATCACACGAACTTTGTTATCCGATAATTTAATAATTAAGAATTATAACCAGTTTGAGAAAAATTTGTCATGAGGTAAAAGTGTTTTAGAATGTTTTCTTGTAGAGACAGCTCGTTCCTCAGAAAGCTGGGGTTCCATTACTCGAAGGGGCAAATATTTTTCTCATTTCCATGTAGTTCAGATTGGCTGTGAGAGACGACCGAGCGTCCTGTGTCCAGGAAAACGAAGTTTCCTTCCCGTGATAATTTGACTGGGGGAGAGAAATTGACAACTCATCTGCACAGTGTCAGGTTATGAACTTCCACGATGATGGAGGAAATTCATTCTGATGAACATTTTTTCTCAGTTGATCCTCTTACTCCATTGTTTAACTTCATAGAAATTTCTGTTTCATTTAGTCTGTTAGACCCTGTGTTGGACTTCGTATCTGGGCTTCGCACCATAGAAATAAGTACATACATAAATTAAGAGACATATTTGTACACGTATTCTTCGAAAGGCGTTTTAACTTGTGAAGGCCTTGTTCTTGGCCTTCAGGATTTACGTAAATGTGAGGATGTGAAATATGTGCTGTACAAACTGAACGGGTGCTGACAAAAATTGAGTGTTGTGAATGTAGAAAGAAACGTGCAGCGCCTGAGAAAGGATTTAGTGTGTAAGTATGTGGGGTTTAAGTACTCATGATAATTAATATGAAGAAGGTTCTTGTGGGATGTGATGTCGTCTGATCTGGTAGAAACGTGCCAGTGTTTTTGGAGAGACTGATGCTTCAGATTCTGGGACAGATCTACGGTGGAAGTGGAGACAGTAACTTGACCCGAAACATTGATAAATGTCTACCAGACCACATGGCTTCGCATTCCAGAAGACGATATTTCTCAGGATAAAACATGTAAACGTCAGTGCCAGTTCTTTGAAACCCACTGCAGACGCAAGTTGTTACGTTCTTAGTGAGCCTTAGAGCTCATTAAAAACACCACCCGTGACGTAGCAGACGTAGCAGACGAAGCGACGTCTTAAAAGTGACAGATCCTGTCATCTCCTATCGTAAGTGTCCCCGAAGATGAATTCCGTTTGGATTCTAAACGAGGAAATGTCTTAGTTCGGAATAAATCATCAATAATAATGCAAAAAATTGTTTTGTTTTATCTAAGACTCAATCAGTTGATAAGGCGTCATAAAAAGACAGAATAGCATAACGGGATTTTACAGTTCTGGTTGGTTAGTCCTTCTGGTAGTGTAAAAGATACGTGACAGGCCACTACAATCTGAAATAAACGAATTCCTCTATGTCCCTCTCGTAGCTGCATTGGATCACTAGACTGAATTGCACCACTTGGCGATCAAGGGCTCCATAACACTCACAAACCTTCTCATCTCGCCACTGGAGGCACTTTGATTGACATAAATGGAATTCGAGACTACAGGGAAGCCACTGCAATCGTTCGGTAGCACCTAACTTTGTAAAAATAAACAGCAGGTTTCTGGTGATCGGATAATTGCATTTGGAATCTCCGATGCGTTCGTTCTAGGATTATAATATAGTGTCCGAACTGTGAAATCTAGGGTGGTAGAGTGGGCTACGCATGTGGCTAGCGTGAAGAATACGGCGAATAGATACATAATTTGGGGAACACCCACGTGAAAGGCGAGATGTAACTTTAGTGTGAATTGCAGATCTTCAGTGATTTATATGAAATCTTTGTTAGGCTTAGGCCTTTGCGGCGTTGAACTGTAAGTCCAAACCAAGCAAAGGGTGTCATATGCGGAAGTAGCAGAATAATTTTAACACCCTGTACATCTAAAACATGCTGCCTTCATAATTTAATTGCTAATAGCCCATCTGTCAATCAATGGTGAAGATTTATGCTGTATAAAGTTGTACATTTTAAAGCAATTGAATTGCATTAAAATGCATTTTGTTGGTTGAGTATTGCATGTTTGATCAGTGACAATGCACGGTATAAATCATATAAAATTTATTATTTCTAGGCAGGAAAAAGACATCCATCAATATAAAAACTTTAGAGCGAAGTTACACAAAACTAACGCAGCAATTTGGTAAAATAAAATGTGTAAACATTTACAGTTAATAGTCTATCTTTTACAACTTTCATATTTTTAATATATTTTTAATTCTTAGTTTTCTTTGTGTAATTGTACTCTCACAAAAGTCCCTGACGATGATCCCAAGAGTGGATCGAAACATGTTGGACTAACCTACATTGATTGTAATTTATAATATCTAAAAACAAAATAAGAGTTTATTTCTTTGGTTGAGCATTGTGTGTCTTATCAGCGACAATGCACAATATAAATAATATAAATTGAATGGATTTGATGAAGGCACCAGAATTTATTATTCTGACGTCTTGTTATGGATTACCTTGTGACTTTGCTGAAATGTCAGGCGTTGGGGTGACAGTGTAATGTGTGCGTGGGATATATAATATTATAGGCCATTAGTAGCATGATTTGTTAAGGTGTGTGATTCTAGGACAGCGCCAAGACCTCGTCAATCACGCCCCGTCATACACCGCGTCTCGTGGTGAGTTCTCGGCAACTTGTGGTCCAGCATCCTCAACAAACTTCCTGACCAAGCACAAGTAATATCTTACGTACGTGCTAAGAGGCGGAAAGCGTACTACATGTTAGCCGGTTTTGTGGCTTCCCTGGCACAGGAGGATTGATACCCAGGCGACGGGCAATAAACGAGTGAGCTAATCAGGGTCTGAAGTAACTAAATTATCGTCGAATTTTTGGTCACGTTCAGCACGAAAAGAAAAGCTGTTTTTATGAGCTGGCACTGTTTGTATACATTCGTCTTTTATGAGCCAGTTTTGGATTATTATAGCTCAGGCGGTTAGTCATCGGATTTGCACCGTGCCAAAGCGGCGTCATTCGCAGTGTGGTAGATAATATCAAGGTCTGGACGATCTGGATTTCGAATCCCTGCAGAAACAATAGATCTTTCTCTTCTATAAAGCTGCAGACTATATCTGAGACTCCCACATCCTCCTATTTAGTGGGTACTGGGGGCTCTGTCACGGGAGATAAAGCGGGCGGAGTGTGAATGTTAAGAATGTGAAGTTAAGAATGAATGGAGCTGTGCCTCTGTTCCCGCATATGTTCTATGACCCGTATGGACACAAGTTTACGTTTAACAGGGTTCCTCACCCGGTGCTTTCTTCTCCCCCCCCCCCCCGTCTCTTATCATTTCAACAATTATTCAAAACACTAAAGGCTGATTTCATATGCTCATCTGGGGACAAATTACAGTGGAATTCCTTCTCGCCCAATCCTAGACACAAGTTCGCAGGAGAATAAACTGAAATTATAAGTACTTATCTTGGGATTTGCACCTATGTGCGTATTAAAGACGTGCATTGTTTCAGTACAGGCCAAGTTATAATTTGTAGGTTACAGATACGAAGAGATATTAGTGGTAGTGTGCAGAGCGAGAGACAGTGGGAAGTCGTAGTGTAGGCGAAGTGCACTCAAACTGAATTACGGACAGACGTCGTCTGCGGATGACGTTACGGCTCGAGACGTACTAACACAACGTCATGCCAACTGAAGTGGTTGGATCAACTAGAAGATATCCCATTACACTTCTTCTCCGATTCTCCGTTCATAAAAGTGAGTAAGTGTTGTCTATTGAGTATCATGTATTCGTATGTGGCTGCTAAACTCGAAACAAATGTGTCACAGAGGCAATGGATATGCAGCCAAGTGGTGAAGTAATATTACAACTGTAATCTGCAAGACCTCACTCGAATCTCAAAACTACCCTATCTTAATTAATCCTAAATTTATTCCTGTAAGTGTTATTGGTAATGCTTCGATTGCAGTCTTATTTTTTGTCGTTTATTTGGATTTTATTCAAGGTCATTATCGGTAACTTATATGGTACGGGGTCGAACGACTGAGCGATGTTGAATACTGAAGTGCGATGGACGCAGTAGAAATCAGTTATGGCCTCATTTAAGGCATCACCTCGGAATTCGCCTGGAAAGAAAGAAGAAAACCGCGAACAGTATAAGTTTAATAGGTGTCCCGGCTGAAATTCGAAACGGGCATTTCCCATATGAAGGCCAGAATCATTAAAGCTTAAGCCAGCCACTGTTGGTCGAAAGTTTTGAATTTATTTTTAAGGAAAGTGTTCTGTACCATAAGAAAACTGTTGTGTGTATTCAGCATTTAATAACTGTCCATGTTGCTGTATGTTTTTAGCAGAGTGTAAGTACAGATTTTATAAAACATGCTGTGTTAAATGAGATTAAGATCTCTCAAGGCGTTGAATATACGTGACAATGCACTTGGTTTGTAAGCGGCTAGTATATGACGGTTAGGCCAGGTGGCAGCTGTCATTATGAAGCAGTCGAATAAAGAGGTAACTTTGTTTCGTTCGGCGTGCTAGTGCCCTACTTTGCAGATAACATCTATCAGTCTATTTCCAAATTAACCTTTTAAAGCCTAGCGGTAACTTTACATAGACCAAGTTTAACATTAAAAAATTCTACGTGGTGCCCACATTGCGTTTATGTGTTTTGTACGGATCTCAGAACAAACAACAATTTTGCCTTATAAACCTTTAAGAGACTGATTTTTATAACTGAAGTGTAGAGTGTTTACAGCACGGTACGCACTGAGTCCTTATATAAAACACATACGCTTCGTCTTTAAAGGGTTAATTGCTTGGATAACTCAACCATTGAAATTTTTATAGTGTACTTTTACGTTTGTAGTATATGTACAAACGGATGAATTGAAGTGTTGTCTGTGTACGTGGCAGCTAGAGATGCCGCGAACTAGAGCGCGAATACTGTGTTAACCCCGTCATATAAAGGTGCAATGGCTACTTGAGTAAAAACTTTAGGATGTGACCGTCATGCATTACTCTAAATGGCTAATGTTACACACCAGGACTGGCCAAATTCAACCCACTGGAGGGCCACACAATTCGTAAGGACTCGCTATACGGCCGCATTTATGTGTACATATATGGAAAAGGGAATTGGGGGGGGGGGGGATTAGATTAACTAGAACGCCGTTATTTACAAACACGACATTAGTTTTATTGTCATGCATCAAATTTTTCATATTACGTTCTGTGGACCTGTTATATTATATTTGTTAATTTGCATTATTGAAACGATTCAGGTGACTGGGGCCGCAAGTACTGTCCTCGAAGGCCGGCACTGTTATATACAATATTAAAATCTAGTGCTTAAATGGGCATTTACCCCTTTGTACGCACATTAGTTACTACAAGCACCACATGCTTTAACATTAAAACATTATATGCATTTTCCACAGACTGTATTTATGTGTCTAGTGTGAAGCTCGAAAAAAAAAATTTTTTCCCTGCTGTAAGTTAACAGATGGATCTTCTTAATGGAGGCTGTGGCGCAGGAACTGAAATTACGAAAATAATGACGAAACATTATTGCTTCAGATATTAAATACAGAATATTCTGTTTTGGGTATCCTCAAGTGTGAAGATGGTAACAAGAAACTGGAAGACTGTATGTTGTGTTCGAAGGGTTGGTAAACCTGCTTTGTATCTGGTAGGTCCCGGTTACAAGTTTCGACCCCTGTATTAGCCGTCATAATTAGGGACTCCCGCATTTCTTCTTTCCTCCAAGCATATGACTACACTCAAAATTCTCATCGTTACAATTCCAGTTTTCTTTTTTTCTCGTAGCGCATGTTGCTGCCCCACAGACACTGCCGTCACACGCACGATCTGAGCTACATTTTCATCTCGGTTACAGCTGGTAACATGACGTCACTTTAGCAACTGTTTTAAAACAGGTGACAGCAAAAGCCTTGGCAAGGTGCGTTTGATGTCCATTGACGTAAACAGAAGCGTTGTGACTGCGGATACAAGGCTTGGGCGACGTCTATACACATGACACCAGCATAATATATCTCGCCAACATCTGCTCGCACAGTTTCGCCAGCTTAATAAAATTTCGTAGGGCTATTCATAATATCCACCTTCATATTATTCTTGTAACTATAAGAGGATATCTTGCGTCATGCGTTTTAAATAACCAGAACTCAGCGGTCAGTTCTACCAACGCTCCCAGTTTCTTCCTGGGAAGGTTTTAATGTACAGCTTGTTTTATGAGATTATTATATTTTGTTATTAAAACACCTTATGCTAACTCAGATGCCTTAATTTTTGCCAAATTTCTACCGAAACTATTAATTTCTGGTTATTGTTAAGACCTGAGTTGTTTTAAGGGGACCGTTTTACATCACTGTAGTAGAGGGCTTATACACTTGCCCAGTGGAGTCCTAACGAGTGTGATGTGTCTCTAATCGTGAAGCCTCGACAACAAAGAGGCCGTGGCCCACTAGGGGCTGTCGAGCCAGTGGGGACGGGAGAGGACGGTTTATATGACTGTGACCAGTGGGTAGTATCTTCAGTCTGGTGACTTAGACTTCGTGCGTATCATCCAGCCCACTTAACCGAAGTTGTCACTATAATTGCCCTTTTAGCCTAAGGAAAATTTCTTGCCTTCCGTAAGGTAATTCTCTCTATAAAAGAAATAAACATAGTTAGAATCTTACTTTTCCTAGTATGAGTATTACGAAGCTAACTAATTGACCAGACAACAAATTAACTAACTAACCAACTTCATGGATCACAGTTCTTCTTAAGAAGTTGAAAATTCCTCAGTCAATCAAGGAGTTTTTTGCGTTGTATGAAAACCGCATGTTCATTTTCGTGCCTACAACATACCGTCACTTCACCCTGTACTGAGCCAGATAAATTTGGCCGACAAAGTTGCAACCTATTCCTCTAAGACCCATTTCAATATTATTCTGTCCTCTACTCCTATATCTTCCAAGTGGTATTTTAACTTCAAGTTTGCCTACTGCAATTTCTTATGTATTTTTCTTCGCTTCCATATATACCTCATTTTTATTTCCCATGGCGCAACAGCCCCTACCGGGCCAGAGTCTTCTCATTATCGAGGCTTCACGATCACACTCAGGCACGCCACTTTCGGTACGACTCCTCTGGACGAGTGAGCAGCCCGACGCAGAGACCTCTGCCTGACAACAACCAATACTCACAAGAGAGAGATTTCCATGCCCCGCTAAGATTCGAACCCACAATCCCAGCAAGCGAGCGGCAGCAAACCTACGTCTTAGACCGCGCGGCCACTGGGATCGGTGTGTGACTCATACCCAGTCAATTTCATGTTCCGTATTTTGATCGTCTTAATATGCACTATTTGGTGGGTGTTACAAATCTTGAAGCTGCTAGTTACGCAATTTCCTCCAACCTTCCTTTAACCTTTTAAAGCCTAGCGGTAACTTTACGTACCACCAGGTTTAACATTAAAAAATTCTACGTGGTGCCCACATTGCGTTTATGTGTTTTGTACGGATCTCAGAACAAACAGCAACTTTTGCCTTATAAAACATTAAGAGACTGGTTTTTATAACCGAAGTGGAGAGTGTTTACAGCGCGGTAAGCAGTGAGTCCTTATATAACACGGAGACGCTTCGTCTTTAAAGGGTTAATTCCTCCTCGTTTGTTCCAAATATTCTCCACAGCACCATGTTTTCGAATACGCTCATTCTAGGTTCTTCGCTTAATGCGAGAGACCAAGTTTCAATTATTGATGACGAATCAAATTCCTTGCAAATTCTTCAAAATCCTAGTTGCTTATAAGACGACCACGTGTTATCCCTGTATCTTAAAAAGGGTATGTTCAATCAAGGCTCTTTCTCGTGTTACAATACTGTACCTGTTGGGCTTTAAGCAGATGAAAACTGAAATACGTAGTAGGAGTATCAGAAATAAGAATAGTGTAATGTTGTACTGACTGAACCTGTGTTGAATTATATAGGAAGGGTAATTTGAGTAATTCTGGGTTTATTTTATGGCTGTCCCAGTAACTGATACTGTGTTGCATAAATCATTGGGTTTTGAGGTAAGTGACTGTGGGCTGATCGTGGTATTAGAAAACCACGAAAGGCATCAGTGAAGATAGCTGATAATGCAGTAGAGACTGGCAACAGCCATTGTCTGTATTACAAGTCTAGGATGTCAATACTACACGGAAAATTTTCTGGTGTATTTGGACGGGCACTTGTTGTTGGCGGGATGGATAAGTGGAGGAGAAATTTTAAAGAAAACTTCTCTAGGCCTAATCGTGCGTTATATTATTTGGCAGTACGTAATTTAAAGAACAGTAATTATTGTATATATCACCCGCTTCAAGATTAAAAATCTCTGCATTTTGTTCACGCTGTGCAGGATTTTTTGTACGACACTTTGAACAAAAAGAAATTGTTTCCTTAAAACAGCATGAACCAGTTTTTCTTTTCAAAGAATATCAATTATGCTGTCTGCTAGACAGGGAACAAATAGTCTATCCATGGTTTCTTGGATTGCTTGACCCTGCTTTGTCAATGGTAAGGTGGTAGTTACCGTTGCCAAGGCGCTTTCAGCCGTCAATCAGAAATGCATCTAAAAGTAAGTGCTGGACGTTGAAGGTAGTGAGTATATAACAGGCTATCTGCCTCACAGTGTAGCTGAACGAGTATTGTCTGTCTATAAAGCTTAGGGACAGTAACTCCCCTGTGTGCTTTTTTGTTTTGTTTTCATTGACGTCCTCACATGTAGGTGGTAGAGTTTATTTATAACCACAGGCCCCCTGTAGGTAGACAGACGTGAATGGGTAATGGGGGAGCCATAAAACTCTATGGAGTAGGTTGTGCTTCATGCTGGCCTGGAGGGTGGGGGGGGGGGCCTCATGACCTTAACTGTGAATCAACAGATTTACCGTCTCTTTATAAGATGTTTTGACAAAAATGCCTTTTGACAAACCATCATAAAATGTCATAACCCTGACTGAAACTTTGGACATTGTCTATACTGTCAGGATAAAGGCTAGTGTAGGTCCTTGGTGCAGAAATTTCAGACACGAGTATGACAGATACGCCGTTTTCACAATCCCTTTACTTCTGAATGATTATATCGTTTGAAACTGGAGTGCAAAATTTAGGCAACGTGGTTCCAAAATTTGGTTCTCATGTCCTGTTTTCTGTCACTCCAACTAAGCACATATTGTGTTTTCTGTACGCAGCAGCTGTCAGTGCGTCGTACCACTCCAACTAAGCACAGACTCTGTTTTGTGTAAGCAGCAGCTGCCAGTGCGTCCTTTCACTCCAACTAAGCACAGACTCTGTTTTCTGTAAGCAGCAGCTGTCAGTGCGTCCTGTCACTCCAACTAAGCACAGACTTTGTTTTCTGTAAACAACAGCTGTCAGTGCGTCCTGTCACTCCAACTAAGCACAGACTCTGTTTTCTGTAAACAACAGCTGTCAGTGCGTCCTGTCACTCCAACTAAGCACAGACTGTGTTTTCTGTAAACAACAGCTGTCAGTGCGTGGACTCACCTACATAAGTTCGATTCTCCGCAGAGGCCAAGTGTTTCTCTTGCCGCCACATCACAACTCCTGTAGTTCTAAATTCTGGTTCATTCAGTCCCGTATCCAAAGACTTTTGGGGATAAAGCGACGAAGTTGAAAGTTGTTCTCTTTTTGAGTTTACAAATATGTGGGGCTATGCTCCAAATTCGCATAAATTTGAAGATATAATAATTAAGCACACAGAAAATTATGCGTCCTTTTTTTAGTGTTGCAAATTGGGAAGAAAGATCTCATGCGTAATTTCAACATATTATGACATGTAGTGCGGTGTTCATAGAGTAAGATATACTTATGGCTATGTAGATTATGCAGCTACTGATAAAGTCGAAATATAATACAAAATTTCTACAATTCTGGTGGTGAGAGTTCTTAAAAAATTAAGCGGAAATTATTTTCTTCAATTATTATTTTACTAATATCCTTTGTTAAATATAAGCTAAGTGCCTGTCTTTTATAGCTGCCCTAGTGTACATATCGAGGCGGTTCGACAATTAATGCCATATGACAGATAATGGGAGTAACAACACCGTTTCGTTAATGATTTACATAGAAAAATAGTCAGTAGTAAAGCGTGGGCTATTACATATATATATATATATATATATAAATTCTCTGAAAAGCTTGATGGGGTCAGATCGATTATCAGAATATTATAGGGCAGTGTACTGCAAGGTTGCCGTCACAGAAGAAAGCTGACTGGTACAAATTAGTAACTTCGCGTTCGTGACTTTTCACGCAACCTCCAGACTGTCGCACTGCATATTCCATGTACGAAAAATGTGCTGTGTACGATTAGTCACTATGTAAAGGCCGCAGCAGGAAATAGACGTCCACTTTGTGGTGATTTAGATCTGTGCAGACCCACTGGTGCCCTGGGAAAGGTTATACAAATGGAAATACAGTAAAACCGCTTTAGTCCGGACCCCGTTAAACCAGACTTCGCTTAATCCGGACGGGGTTTCTGAAAAAAGAAATTTTTATTTTGGCGCCGACAATAGTAGAAGAAGTCACCGGCCCGAGTCTGAAGGGACCTCGGGTTTCTAAGGAAGGCAGCTGACGCAGCACGCCCTGTTCGCTACTCCCCCACTACACCAACTAATTCGCTTGCAGACGTTCGTAGTTTGTTACATACAGAATTTTATTAACCCTTTAAAGACGAAGCTTATCTGTTTTATATAAGGACTCCGTGCGTACCGCGCTGTAAACACTCTCCACTTCGGTTATAAAAACCAATCTCTTAATGTTTTATAAGGCAAAAGTTGCTCTTTGTCCTGAGATCCGTACAAAACACATAAATGCAATATGGGCACCACGTAGAATTTTTTAATGTTAAACCTGGTGGTATGTAAAGTTATCGCTAGGCTGTAAAAGGTTAACATTTGCTGTGCATTACAACAACGTAGACGTGTACCTCTTTCACAGTATAATGATTATCATGATATATAACATGATTTTGAGTAATGTGTGTTTTTTATTCGAGCAGTTACCTTTGCCTTTTATTATTCGTGTTAATCCGGACTTTGACTAACCCGTACTACTGCTCCCCCAAATAGTTCGGATTAACGAGATTTTACAGTACTTTCAAATTTTAAGTTCTGTTACACTTAATATACAACACTTAATTCAACACTTTATTTGAAAGAGAGACACAAATTTTGGGGACCTACAAAACCGATAGATGACAGCTTGGTACGTCGGCTTACTGCATGAAAGTTATTCAGAACCTGTGTAGTGGTCATTAGCCTGGGTATCCTGCTTCGTTCCGCGGAAATAACAGAGAAAACAGATTTTTTTTTTTAATTTTTGTGTCGTGGAGCGAGTGTTTTGGGTAGTATTACTGCCACCTCTTAATTTGGTGCCTCCGTCACATTGGTGTCATTGGTGTTGTTGCTACGTACATAGAGAATCCGGACTTGCAGTGGCCTCAAAAAGCGTAATAATGTTAATATCTTACATCTCGAAAGTTGGTTAAATGCTTGAAATTACAAGGCGAAATCTTACACACTCAAAGAGCATGGTTATCTCATAAGCATATTATTCCATGGTTTATATAGAAAAGTAAAAAAGGTAAAGAAAAGCAAAGTTCACCCTATAACGGAGCATGAAGGTCCAGAGGTGGAGTCGATATATACCTCTACTCCTTCTTTAACCTCGGCGCTAGATGAGGTATGTGATTAACTCCACGCCCCGGCCGCTTTGCCCCCAGGAAAGAGACCCGGTACCCATTGTACAGGAGGCTGGGTGGGCCCCAGGGCCGGTCTGGACGGGTGAGGAAAATTTCACTTCCACCGGGATTCGGTCCCCCGACCGTCCAGCGGGTCTTTACACCGACTGCGCTACCCTGGCCCAATGCATAGAAAAGTAGGTTATAAGGGTTAAAGTAATTCCTGTGCAAAGTATGAATTTGCCTCTTTGAAAAACATTTCAGCGTGTTTGTAAAAATAGACCTGAACAGGTTAGAACGCTCTGGACCGCAATGACTTGCCTTAGGAGAAAGAGAACCCGCGCACACTGAATTGTTGCGGCGCAGCTGGGATTTTTCAATTTTCATTGTAAATAATCTTGTTATGCATATTACAAAAGATTTTAAAGTGCCGTGCAGTCGTTTGGGCGTGTAAAAATTTTCTGCTTTTAGCAGCAGCAAGTCCGCGCAGCTCTAAGAAAATTAGAGGGAACGTTGTTCCTGGATGACTGAAGAACTGTTCGTGTATCAGGACGGAATCTGCTCCATGGAAGTATAGCGAATGGCGTCTACTCTATAGTTCGAAAATTTGTGAGAAGCCAAATATTTGTTTTAATATATAACTTAAGTGCGGTGACCCCTCGATCGTCTGGGTCCCCGTAATCCGGAACTGCGTGGTGTCCGGATAATTTTGGCCCAAATAATGCCCAGCATTGTCCATTAAAATTATTATGACAGTATCTTCTTCTTCTTATTCTTCTTCTTCTTATTATTATTATTATTATTAGGTACTGTTAGGTACAGGGTTTTTGCTTTAAGGAGTTCTACTTTAGCATTGAATGATGATTTGTGTACGTTACTTCTTTCACGGATTTTCCGCTGGGTGGTCCGGAATCCCGGGTAATCCGGACCAGCCCTCCCTCCATGTCTGAAGGACTGAGGGAATACTGTAAAACAATCAGATTACTACCATACAACAACTGGATATATACATTTACCTTTATGCTTTTCGAGACCAGTGCTCTTCCCTCAAGGTGTTCTGCTTTCCCCTGTGCAGACGAAGGGAGCGCATTCATGTCTGGAACTGTGAGATGTTTAGAGAAGACGTTTTCATGCTCTTCGCTTCATCCACAACGAATGGTCACAGAAGCAACACAGATGTATGCATAACTCCCTTCGTCTTCCATTCGAAAAAAGCATTTGCACAGAATCGCTTAATGATTTATATCTGCGACATACTTAAATTCTCGCCAAACAACTGACACTATATACACGTAAAATGTATACAAGGATACATATTTATAATTTTATAACAAAGTAATGCTTATGTGTGACTGTGTATGTGACTAGTTGTCACGCCTCTTCCTTGGAAAAATGTGTAATTTTCACGTGCTTCACACGTGATAGCACCGTGTTCCAAACTGTGCTATCTGGAAAATAAATATGTAATATAAGTTACTGGTTTAACGGCGTAGGATAATCATATTCCAAGAGAGGCAATGTGCATTTAACATACCATTGAGCCGCTTTCGCATAACCATTACTGCAGTGAGAAAGCAATAAATATTACACATTCTGAATACGTGTTTGTTTCCTTATTTAACCAGGATGCAATGCGCATGTGCTGTATAATATTGTCATCTGTGGCCTGTCCAGCTGTACTGTATTTTTCCACATTGTCTCATAAACAGTTATTGAATATAAAATGTGTGTTTTGATTTTCTCTACCATTTTTATCTGAATCATTTCTCATTCTAAGAAGAATTCAGCGAGATATTGTCATAAATATATGTAGGCCTTCGTGTAAAGTACCCGTTATTCTTGTCAGATTTTAATGAAACTTGAATTATCTCGACAGGTATTCGAAAAATACTCAAATATCAAATTTCATGAAAATCCGTCTAGTGGAAGACGAGATGTTCCATGCGGAGGGAAAGAGACAGGCGGACGGAAGGACTGAGAGACATGACGAAGCTAATAGTCCCTTTTGGAAATTTTGCGAACGCGCCTAAAAAAAGAGGGCGTCGACTGTATTGTTCTATTTCATAGTACGGACAACTGATGAACTTTTTAAAAACGGTAACGAAATTTCGGTTGAATAAAATACGGGAAATTTCCTGGCTAGGTGCGGAAATATTAACTTTTCTAACAGGAGTCAGATGCATGCAGTTAGTTTTAAAAGGATAAAGAGGGGAAAGAGGTAAGGATATAAAATGGATAAAGGCAAAGAAAAAAGGAGTTGAGGCTATGGAGATATGATGTTGATAATTCCCTACAACAGGCTTCTTCCATCAGCAAAAGAAGCGACGTATTACGTGTTCAGCATTAATGTGCTTTGCACATTCCAGAAGTGTAGGCGCACCGCCCGGCTGTTTGACACAGCGTGCGGGATAATGCAAGGGGAAAGCAACCACGGATGTTTAATGGAGTTAATTTAAATTATAGACTACCTTTTTAGGTTCTCATATTTGACATTAATCAGATGGTGGTCTTCTGTGTTATTAAAACGCGTATGATAATGGGTTTGTTCCGAGGTTATGATGCACGCGTTGCCTCAGTCTTTAACTTAACTTTACTTTACTCAGTCCTTCCTTCTTCTACCTACTTGTTCACAGTAGGTGTCGAGGGTTTGTGATTTCACTTGATCACACTCAAGCACACATCACAGTCGGTAGGACTCCCCTGGACGAGGGATCGGCCCGTCGCAGAGACCTCTACCTGACAACACAAACACTGTACAAGACAAACGTCCATGCCCCCGGTGGAATTCGAACCCACGATCCCAGCAAGCGCTCGGCAGCAGACCTAGGCCTTAGACCGCGCGGCCCCTGGGATTGGCCTGTTTTTAACGTGACTGGATTTGCGTTAGACGGATTCCTACCATTCACTTCGGCATCCACCTAAGTCAAATTAAATTAACCTGAAGACAGACAGCATGTTTCTCCGAAACGTAGGAACAGACCGATTTTAATACATCGTGTCCTATCTCAGAGGACGGTCATCAATGCAAAGTTACCAATCTGCTATTCTGCAAGCTATGAAGGCGTATAGTGGGAACGGAGGTAAAACTCATCACATTCTTAACCATTTCCATACTATACAGAAATTTTCTGATGTTGACCTTCCTAGTGTGGATGTATTTGACCCTTAAGATCAGTGGAAGAGTTGTATCCATCTTAAATTTTGACCCTTAATAGTCCAAATTATCGTAAATTCAATCAGTCTGGTCCAAATTAATTTTCCACAACATATCTAACCTTCGAATTTCAAAAGCAGCCATTATACGTTAGAAGCTGAAGAAAAACGAACATAAAACATTATAATATAACATGTCGATATGAGCTGGACGTTGTACCTGGTACAAAGAAAAGTGCTGTCGAATTTACGTTGAACCAGTAAGGGTTAATTCGTTTCAGACAATAGGAATTTTGTGTTAGCATGGAGATATGCAGACTGTATGATGTAATTTGTTTTCCAGTGGAGCAACAGCGCCTAGTGGGCCAGGGCCTCCTCATTATCGAGGCTTAACGGTCACACTCAGACGCACCGCACTCGGTAGGACTCCTCCGAATGAGTAATCAGCCCGCCGCAGAGACCTCTACTTGACAAGACACAACACTCACAAGAGACAGACAACCATGCCCCCGCAGGATTCGAACCCGCAATCCCCGCAAGCGATTGGCCTCAGAACCACGCCTTAGAACGCGCGGTCCGTGGGATCGGCCTACATGACGTCATATTGCACAATATATTGATCAGTATGTACATAGAAAAATACATAAACACTCGCAAATACTTAAAAGGGAGTGGAGAATATGAACAGATTACTTGCGTTAGTACCGCCCAGCTGACGTGTTTAGTCTCGAGGCTCTTTGCTGTGTAGACTATTCCATACGTAGCAGCTCATACAAGATTCTGCCTAAACCACCTGGGATCTGACAATCATTATTACGCCGGCTGTTTAGTGTCCAGCCTCTCCCCTTGAGGTAGCCGACTTACAATATGAATCAGTTTGCTAATGTTCGTAAATACGTTGTTGCCAGTGAACTGAAATTAGCTTGCGGCCGCGCGACAGATCTCAGTAACAAAGTGTCGCCACCGCCGTCGCTGTGCAGAGTGAGAAGCCATACAGCTGCATGCACAGATAACGTGCTGCACTGTGTGGGAATTTCGAATATCATCTGGCGCAGTGGTGTCAAGTTTCTATGGTTCATGGAGCAGTAACACAACAGTGGGATTCCGGAAACAGGTTAGCTATCCAGTTCACACTGATGCTACTTCCATGTGGCAGTCACTGTCAAGTAGATAACATTTGTTAGCGAGTAAAGAAATAAACCCCATTTCACGGAATCCGACGATTCATTACGTTGTTCCAAATAGCCTGCCTGTGACAGCCTGATGAATCATGCACACACTGCCACACATAATCCCACACAGTTTCTAAGATCATTTAATGCCCTTCTATCCATGCTTAGGTCTTCCAATTAGTCTCTTATACCTAACGTTGGCGGACGCAGCCTTCTAAACAATTTGACTCAATCTATATACCTATATTTTTTATTTTAACCTTTTAAAACCTGGCGGTAACTTTACATACGACCAGGTTTAACATTAAAAAATTCTACGTGGTGCCCACATTGCTTTTATGTGTTTTGTGTGGATCTCAGAACAAACAGCAACTTTTGCCTTAAAACACATTAAGAGACTGGTTTTTATAACTGAAGTGGAGAGTGTTTACAGCGCGGTACGCACTGAGTCCTTATATAAAACAGATACGCTTCGTCTTTAAAGGGTTAAGTTGCATACTCCTTTGAGGTTTTCTTATGAATATTTCTCATGTATTTCTTTTCTACGTGTGACACGCGTCCCTCTCAAGTCATCCTCTCTGCTGTGATTATCGTGATGCATAATATTTGACAAGGAATATAAGACTTTAGGCTCCTCATCTATAGCACTGTGCAGAATATGTAACAGTTAACAAATCTGTCACTACTGTGGCAGCAGAACCTATTTATTTGCAATATAGAAGTTCAATTGAGTGATTTAAAATTGCGCACAAGAAAATATAAAATAAAAATCACTACAGCTTCCTGGGATATTACTCAGTGTAATGCAGTAGATATTTATAGACGTTTCGAAGTAACCTGCGGCCTCCATCTTAATGGCGGAATATTTGCAGATGAAGATAACAGGCTCCTCCGAAACGTCGATAGATTGTTACCAGAAAACACAGCGTCAAAACCTAGACAGCGGTAGACGTCAATCACCAACGCGAAGGCTACAAATTCACGACATATCAAAGTGTCTGAAGAAATCTCTCGTACGCTGGCGTCCGTATTGACAGACGTTCTTAGAACGGTTACTTATTTGTTGTAAGAGTTATCGTCCCTCAGGAAACTAGAATAAACATCTTCAGATATGCATTTGCAAATGACAGCATATTGAAGAGAATAGTTAAAACTAGTTCTGATGCTGGTAGTTTCGGAAAGGGTTTCACCTTAACGGCATATTAATTCCGAGGAAAGGACTGGTGTAATGCTTGGGACTTGACCGCGAGCATAAACCCGTCCTGTGGTCTATATTTACATTCGGAGGATATTAATCTTTATAATTGCGACATAAAGTGGGGGAAAATTGCTGTTTATTTGCTGTGGAGATGCATTGGAACTTGGCGTGACCTACCTCAGTTTAGCAGCAAAGTTCGCAAAGCTAGTGATATGTTTTATTCAGAATTCGTGGCCAGCTGAGCAGAGTGCCTCTTTAGCTTCCCACACACGGCACCTTCACTAATGTAGTTACGGGCTGAGTTATTTGGCGTCTAGGTAAGTAAATGAGAAAATGTGGATATTGTACCACGATAAAAGCACTAACAATAGCTTCTTGTAAGCCTCAAACTTAATCTTATTTAATTTTAACTTATTATTTCATCTGTGTTTATCATGTGACCGAATAGCTGAATTTTATAACTGGCTACATGTTGAATGGGGATTGGGGTGGCGTAGTTGGTATAGCGACTAGTCTACGGTCTGGGCGATTCGGGGTTTGAGTCCCGGTTGGAGCAGGAGATTCTGTCACCTCCAAAGGCGTCCAGAGCGGCACCTAGCCTGTACTGCAATTGGTAGCGCCTTTCTTTTCCGGAGTTAGAACGGCCGGAGCGTAGCATCTAGCGCCGATATTCAGATTCAGTAGATCTAAATATCTACTCCCCCTCTGTCCCTTCATGGCACGTACGATAAAACATTACCTTTTGATGTTGGGAAGCCGGTATTCTGTTCTTCGCTTCACCAGTGCTTTCAGAAGTTATGAGACCAACACGCGTCAGGTTCTGTGTTCTATAAGGTTTGAGTTTTTCGCAGGGATGTTGCTAAAAGTTTGTCGTCTGGGACATTAGACTATGCCCACTGGTATATAATTATGGGCATTTGGAAGGACTGCATTTCCTTTATCTATAGGAAAAGTAAGTCAGCCCTTGAAGGTGAAGGTTCTGTGTTCCTTCGAGTCTCCGGGATCTGTTGGGCCCGCTAAACTTGGGAACGTTTCATCAGCCAGGAGACTTCTTTTTGGACTTTTTGACCCTTGAAGATGGGACCGATAAGTTGTCCCGAAACGTCGCTACAGAACTACCACTCAACCCTGCGTAATATCTCAGAAGAGCGCAAATGTCGTCTACATTGCGTCGAAAGCCTGATACCACGCAAGAGCCCCCAGCGTTAACTGAATAACAAAGTCGGAGACGATTGAAGTCTTTGAAGTTACATCAAACAGATTTAGCTCACAGAGCCTTAGTACTTAATTAATAAATTTACAAAGAATAAAATAAAGTAACAATAATACTGGAGTAAGAGTTCTCTCAGATTAGATATCTCTGTAACAAGAAGGTATATTTTATAAATTGTGCTTCAAAACCCTTGCTATCACACAACCACATCACTGGACCCAACAGACAACCCTCTTCCGTCCTCAATTACAATCAGCCAGCCTTCATTTAATATGAAGCAAAAACAGCCTTATTCTACAAACATAGCATTAAATCTGCAGGAATCTGCTTCTATAATTTTTTATTTATTTTTCGTTATTTCTCTTAATTTCTTATTCGTCTGCATCGTTATTCTGTGTCACGCAACATGTAATATGCAGTGAGTGTACATCTCGAGCTAGCGCTCAGTTCCGGGAGGCCCACAGGAGCACAAATAGGCCACCTGGGGTGCTATTTTGAGACAAAGTCCATGGCCAGACACAAGCAAGCAGTGACGACGGAGACAGGCATGCTTAGACACTGCGCTTATCTCGCCTTTCCCCCATTTCTTAAAACGTGTTTAAGGTTTTCAAGGCACTCTCGTGGTAAAATGCATCGCCATACGAGTTAAAAACAGAGTGAGTTACGTAAAGACTCTGACGTGTTCTCTGAAGGTTTCTGGTTCTATTGTCAACTGGGATATCTGCTATCCTGGTTGTGACTTCGTGGTTCTTCTCAGTTCCACTAGGACACAAATGCCAATTGGTACCTCATATTACGACCTAGTTCTTCCACATGCTTTACAGTTCGTTATTCATTAAACATCCGAACATTCGACGCCATATTTTCTGAGCTAGGTTCATTAAATTATCCGTGATAGGAGTGAAGTTATTCTCTAGGTTGACATTTCAGACAGAGTACGTGCTCAAATTTGTATAATTGTACAGAATTTAGCAATGAAAATATTTCCACATGTTATTTAGTTTTTTTTTAGCACTACTTCACTTTTCTGTACCCACTACTTCTCTCAGTTTAAAGAACAACAAAGTTAAGCTATGGGATTGGTGAAGAGTAGTAGAGTTTGGTTGCTGCACAGTGATTTTGAATTCGAATATGGGTGACAAGTGCGGGGATATTTGGATTTATTTATTGGGGGGTTTGTAATTTCTGTGGTACGTGAGATTTGAGGTTCTAAAAGTCATCCGTATGAATATGACAGTCTGTGGTTCCACAAAGAGGTACCAGGGTTCGGGGGAAATAAAACGTCTCTTTTTTCAGGGACAAAGGTAAGGTGACATCCCAGAAGACCTTGAGTATCTTAATTTCTTTTGACGCAGAATATAGGCAGATTGATTATGTCCATCATGTAGCTGCTCAAAATCAGTGAAATATCTAGCGACAGTGGAAGTCGTTCAAATTGGAATCGAATCTCCTGTTTCATTGTTCTTTTGAAAGTAGGCTGAAGCTTTTATATATGTGTATAGGTGAGGTAGTATATGATGAACACATAGTTGTTAACGTGTTTGTGTGAATTAGTGTATGTTGAACACACAATTAAGTATATGAACAAATTCACGAACTAATGCACTTTTATTGACAATTATTGTGTATAATAATTGCACTTTTATTAACAATTATTATATATAATAATTGTTAATAAAAGTGCATTAGTTGGTGAATTTGTTCACATACTGAAAATGCACAGTGGAAAAATATAAAGTACACAATTAAGTGTTAATCATAGTTACGAGTGGAAAACAGAATACGGTATCATTCCTCACGACAAACGTATAAAACTCATAGAATCACAGTGAACACAAATATGTGTGGTTTACACATAAACTCACTCCATTTCACAAGAACAAACAGTCTACATGATTAAGTTCGGGAGTCGCTTTCTTGTCTAGACACAGGACTCAACATTGAAACACGTGACTGGACAAAGTGACAAGTGTTTCAATTACTATTACCTCAGCTCCCTGGTAACCCATCAATAACCGAGTATTAATTTCAGTATCTTGGAAGACACTGGTAAAGAGCCAGATTCGATAAGTTTTGGCACCATTTTATTGTCATTACCTCTTTCCCATGTTTGAAAGTTTTTCACAAATTAATGTTAATAAATCATAATCATACACTTAAAACGGACATGTAAGCTGTTGTGTCATCTTGCCACAATACCTGTTTTTCTTCATATGAATACAATTTCAGAAAGTTACGTAATGTGCAGAAATTTAGGAAGGTTTCGGGGTCAACGACGTAAATGAATGGACCAAACCAGTATTTATTTTACTGTCTGAGGCAAACATAATCTCTGAGTATGTAACGTCCGCAAGTTGTCTGCGAAAAACAAAAGTAAGTGCTTATAAAAAACTGTCTGTTACTGATGAGAAAATTTTTGACCTTGACACCTGAATCCGAACAGAACGCAAGAGAAAATAATAGTGGATTCCGCTTAAAGTAGTTCATTCTCTGCAATGACAACGTGTGTCTTATTTATAAAAACAACATATGCACGCACAGTCCAGGCAAGAGTAAAATTTACATTTCTCCTGCATGTTCCGGCGTTTACGTCGCCATCATCAGGGAGTTTCACACACCAAGTTTTCTAAAACATTTTAAAATACGTTACCGTCACATTCTTAGTACATTTTTTATCATAGTGATACCCATAGCAATGTTTATTCGTCAGAAGCAGTAAACCCCAGTCAAACAGTACAGGCGTGTTTAAAAGACTATCTATTTGGAATACTGCAAACCATACAAATAGTATTCTGAATAGACAGGGTTTTACCTACTCCTGTTCTGTTTTACGCTGACATCATATAGACATTGCTATGGATATCACTATGATAGAAAAGTATATTACGAATGTAACTGTAAGATATTTTAACGTGTTTCAGATAACTTGGTGTGTTACATTCACTGATGGTGGCGATGTAATCGCCGAAATATGTAGAGAAATAAAACAATACAATAATTTATTCAATTTGCATTCACAGTTCCTGTCTTAATTTGAGCCCAATAATTATGCCAGAGGAATACATTGATTTCTGCTTCCCAACAGCTTTCAGTTTGAAATGCTTCCATCTGAACTGTACAAAGGACACTGCTTTTCTTGTGAGTAACTAGCAGCCCTTCCTATGTGTTGCGAGATTTAAAATTCTCTCAGCCGTGATGTTTGACATTCAAGTCTTCTGGAAAGTCATGCCATGTACACTGATGACTAGTTACCTATATTTTGGAAGCGTGTGTTGCCTTCAGCGTCAGTTTTCAAGCACGAAGGTGGAGAAACCACGCTGTACCAAATCTTCGGCAGTTTACCAGTTGACATCACTTAACACCCATGGAAACGTGAATCTGCTTTATGTGCAAAGACTGTCCAAATTTGTTAATCCGGAATCAAATATGAGAGAATTATTGCACTTCATAATAAAGTGAATTCAGTAGTGGAATCTGCTTAATACTGGGGGTCAACATTGACTACAGCTGGCGAGAGAAGCCTTTCAGCAAACAGGGCTCGCAGCTTCAATAACAGTTTGTCATTTCAGCCTTGCTTAATAATAGAGTAAAGCGGTATTCTGCTTTACCAACAGGTATTGCTTGAATAATTTTAGACGCCTTCGAGAATTTTCTAAAAGAGACTAGTGCCTTGTCATTTATGTCCATCCGTCTGTCCGCATGCAACAGTATGTCTCCCGCAGCACGGTTTTTGGTAAACTTCTATATTTGACTGTTTTTATTAAAACAACCAAATGTAAAATTTAATAATTCAACTTATTTTAAAAACTGACAAAAATAACAGGCACTTTGTATATATTTTTGTGTACATTTAGGAACACTTTGGTTACTAACGTTACCATGGCTGCCGTCGATAATAACCCACCTTATTTTTATGCTATTTACAAGCTGCATATATAATGAAAATAAAAACTTGCGAACATAACGTGTAATATTTATTGATTATGTCTAGGAATAAGAAATTTGGTATGTAGATAGATTATGTATATGTCATTATTTACATTAATACAGTAAGATTTGTTTACGTCGTCGTCATCATCATCATCATCATCTACAAAACTCCGCAAGGATCCGAAGAGGTTCAGTCAGAAAATAAGTTTATATGGTGCGTGATTTCCGAACTAAAGAATGCAGTCTGATTATGATTAATTCTGGTAATTAATAGCCGAATGATTATTGTCTGTTTCCAGTGCCGAAGCAGAATTTTGGCGGTTACAAATTCAAAGGTGCTGGCGCTGTGGACACCTGTGACATGACAACTTGTAACAGAGGACAAAGAACTTCTATTAGTAGGAAATACATAAGATCACCTCACGATACGAGAAATGCCCATGTTTTGACGGGGAACATTTGTATAACGGCGGGATAACAGTAAAACAGGATTACATCCACAAAGTTCCCGTTGTTTTGCATGAAAACTTTTAGAACGTGTCACAAATATTACGGTTCTCCTGCCTCAGTCACATGATTGCACCTGCTACGTAAGCAGATGAATACCGGCACTTCCAACGCTCTGACTGCAGAAACACATTGACCTACGTGCAAACGAATTCGCGCATTCTTCCGACTTGTGACATCAGTCTAGAATATCTAAAGCTACCTGCGCCTGAAGCTGGAGAATTTGTGGAATCAATCCTACTATACAGTTAAATCGGAATTGTTCTTATTACGTGTGAAAAAAAGAACAAAACTTAGAAACGGTAAACTGGCCTTTGTCCCGTGTTTATGACCATCCTTTCGGATTCTGAATTTATTTCTGTTTATTTATGTATTTTTCTTGTATGTTGTAGTAAAATGCATAACAATTATATTGATTAATTATGTCGTGATTGAAATGCTTGCATCGCCATTATTACAGAGATGTATCAGATAACTGACTGTCAGTCAAGAAATGCATTCCATTGATTAGTGCCCTCTGTACACTACATTTTGACATAGCCAACCGTAGCTTACCCTTGTATACTGCCACACGTTCCTGTAGCTCTTTTATTCTCGTGGCGAATTTAGTAGGGTTTTGATAAGAATAACACAAATGCAAAATACTCTTTTGTTTCTGTAGGCGAGTTTTGAGGAGTTTAAAAGATATTTAATGATTAAGACATTAAAAAGGAGAATTTTAAAAGATTTTCATGAAATCTAACACAATTTGCAAGTTTTTTCTCTGGAAAAAAGTATATTCTAATCTTTATCCCATGTCTTATAGCAGTTTTGTGATAGAAGAAAATAGTGTACACGTGTGTCTTCGGTGCTTTAAGCAAGAGAAGAAAAAAGTACAAACTATAATACGTCTTTATAAATGGTACGCCTGATTTTAACTTTTCATATCTGGTAAATTAAACATGATTCACTGTTAGTAGGCACATTAAAACCTGTTCCGTTACGACTACAATCAACGGGAATTGCTACATGTGGCACGTCAGCATTGCGACATGAACTTCCTCGGTGGAAATCACACTGATTCACGCGCAGGAGGTGCGTTAGTACCAACAGCTGCAGTTTGTATATCACACGCTTGGGTTGGTCTTGCGTGGTTTGCAATTACGCTGTGTGAGCGGCATTTTTACAAAACGACGTGGTACTAAATATACTGAGGCAAATATACTTCTGTCTCATGAATTTCCTATTTAGTGTGATCAGAAAATAAGGCGTTTAATGTATCTTGCGTTTATAATTGGCTTTAAGTGCTATTCCCATAAGTACTCTTGGAATAAGGCGTATTTAATATGTTTGAAAATTGTGTTGATTTCAGTGTGTGAATTCGTACCACGGGCATAATACATTCTTCCGCTGTTTTTACAGAAGATTTTTTTTGAAACCTGTAATTTTAATCTCTGTTGCAGCCTCACTTAGTTGCTAAAATTATTTTGCAAGTATAAGTTGCTAAAACATTTTTTACATCGCAGATTGTTTTCCATAAAGTTTAGCAGCTTTTAGAAGATTAACTTTAATTAAGTCTGCAGTATGCAAAGTGCTCAGACAATCCAAAGCTCTGTCTTCAGCCCACTGTGTATGTACGAATCACCGTACCCTGCATGAAACTTTAAGACGAAACATTAGCTTGCCGTTACGAAATATATGAACCGAAAATAATGCTATTGTATGGAGTTCAACATGGACTGACAAATTCAGCCCATATGCACTGAGCGATTCTGTGGAGAGCGTGGGCCCTATCGCATTTGGAAGCAAGCCTTATATTTTCATTTATTTGATTCGAACAGATACAACCTACATAAATGCATCTACAAACGTTTTTCGGTTTTGTAGTCCTTACCTCTTCTGCCTATTCACAGTAGGTGTCGATGTTGTTTAATTTCACTTGATCGCACTCAGACACACACCACAGTCAGTACGACTCCTCTGGACGAGCGATCGGCCCGACGCAGAGACCTCTACCTGACAACACAAACACTCACAAGAGACAAACATCCATGTCCCCGGTGGGATTCGAACCCACGATCCCAGTAAGCGCTCGGCCACAGACCTACGCCTTAGACCGCGCGGCCAGCGGAAGCGGCCATCCACCACAGGGCAACCAATAATTACGACTGGCCGCTTATCATTAGTCCTGTTGCTTAATTGTTTAATTGCTGTAAAAATTCTACAGAATTTTTTGGAACTTCTGTGGCCAATATTTGCTTGGTTTACCTAACCAACCAACCAACCAACCAACCAACCAACCAACCAACCAACCAACCAACCAACCAACCAACCAACCAACCAACCAACCAACCAACCAACCAACCAACCAACCAACCAACTGACTGACTACCTAACTGAATGACTAACTAACTAACTAACTAACTAACTAACGTGCTTACTAACTGAATAACTAATGAACTAACTGACGAAAGAAATAACTAATAATTAACTAACAATGTTCCTCTTGAGACACTACCATTTTATTGGTTAATCGAACAATTTCCTGCATTATGTGGATACAGAACGCTCCTTACCACATCTACAACAGCCTGCCACTTCTGCATGTCCACAGCCAGACACATCTCATCATATTTATTTAAGACACGTTGTAATATTGTAATTACATCCACGTGTATATATCAAGTGGTTCCCTTTATTGATGATTCTAACCAAAATCTTGTATGCATTTTTCTTTTTTCCCCATACGTGGCACATGCCCACTAATTTCATTTTCGTTTATTGTTCACTCTTTATAATATTTGGCAAGAAATGCCAGTTTTGAAGCGGATCGTTATGCAGTATTCTGTAGCTTCCAGTAACTTTCCCGGGACCCAGTTCTCGAACATTTTCTAGGAATGATTTTAGGCTTCCACTCCCCTGAGATCTCAGGCAGCGTAGATTGGTAGTCACCGACGTTTCTGGAAAACCTATCGGTCCCATCTTTAAGTGTCAAGCAGTCCAATAAGAGTGACAGTGTCCCGAAACGCCGGTAAATAAAAATCTACGCTGCGTAACATCTCAGAAGAACGAAGAACTCTTCCTCTAGGAACTTAAAGTACAGTGTCTCGGTATTAGTGTTGGCTACAAGGAGACAATTTTTACGCTTTTTTCCTGCTGGTAACTTAGGTTTTCTCGCATAGCCCAAGCCTTCCCTCGACGTGTAGGTTATACAAGCTTTACATACGGGCTGCATAACAGAGAATGATCGATAGATGACAGCTTTCATGAACAACCTTGCGGGCAGAGAACATAGCCGCATCTATAAACGTAAGCGTCCTCCTACAATAGGTGCTTTGTTTCAGTTATGTTCACTAATCAGGCGACTACACTGACAAATGGTAGGGAATCTGAAGGAAATTTATAGGTGCATTATACACCCGGGTTGCTCCATAATTTTGAGATATTTTATAATAATAAAACCGAATATCACAAAAGCTACGACAAACGATGTGTCTAATAATACATTACACATTACATCCCTCTTGCATATGCATTTATTTCTGTTCGTTAAGGTCTATTCATAAGGAATGAATTCGAATGGGTCACTATCCAGACACTTTTGATTTTGAATTTTAGAGCTGATCAATGGTTCCTTTGAGATGTGGCCACAGGGCTGTGTACAGCAGGCTTGGGACTTTCTCAGTTTCTCTTTCTGCCTACTGTTGTGTTGTGTTATGCATGAGTCGTTGCCCAGCGGGTGGTCCTGCGAGGGACATAATGTTCTGAATTATAAATGTTCCTTCTGCCTACAACCGACAACACTGAGTTGAGGCTTGTTATGGCCCTCGAAGGGCCCTGCACACCTTTAAAATAAGGGTTCGACCGTAACTAGCTCACCGAATGGACCATGAGTCTCTCTTGAAAAGCTAATTGTTGATCAGGATGTCACGAAATCCCAGTATTTTATTAAATAGGAATATTACGACATCGAACACTGTCTCTGGGATTGTTACTTGTCCTGACTGTCTCATACTCCTTACTAAATTAATCATAAAATTGTTAGGTAAATAGCGGTCCAAAAGTATTTTTGTCGTTTCTTTGTTTCAGCATCTCTTCAAAGAGTTTCTTTTAAAACACTTAGACTTATGTCCTTATTTTTGCTTATGTGCAACATATAAATTCTAAAGGTTTTCGATACAATTTTACACGTATCATTATTAAAAAATTTAAAAATGGACCTATATATATATTGTGGATTGTAGTCTAATCACGATCTTCCTGGAACTATAAATTTATTGCTAGGAGAAAAATAACCGGAATATTAATCACACTGCGAATTTGCACCAGACTTCACAGCTTTGCATTTCAGAGGAGAAACTTTTTCTTATTTACCGTCAAAACTGTAGATGTTAGGGCATCATCTTTTGAAAACCCTCTGAGGCTGTACAAGTCCGTCAATCAGCAAATGTACAGAAAAGCGAAATATATCATAGCGTATAAAAACCGAGCAAAATTTCTGTATAGTTCTTACCGACAGTTATTAATTTGAATATTCCAGTCTACTGGGGTTAGATGCCTTGTCGATTGGTAAATATCTGTCTACGTTTCGGAACAGTTTTTCCTTCGAAACGTCGGTAATTATTTACTAACCTACAAGCTGTCTTATACCAGAAAAATTAATTCTTTGTCTATGAGAAACCAAATTTTGCAGTGTGTTGTTTATCATCATGACCTAATCTATTGGTTTAATAAGTGTTATGAAGTTACAACTACATTGAATTCCGACATTATACAGCCACATAACATCTTAAATTACCTAGCGATATGTACGCTATATGCATGTTAATACCGGAACGTACGCATAAGAAATAAACAAGACTTATACTTCTGTATTTACACAGAAGTGGATGAAATGCTTTTACGAGAACGAGCGAACATACGTGGAAAGGAAAAACCGCTGTGTAATTTCTTTTGCCACGTTTTATTCCTGAGTGTGTTCTGCGAAATTGTTAGAAACATAAACCATCAGAGAATCACCAGTAAGATGAAGCAGTCTAAAGGCGATGGGTTATTGTCTCATCTCCCGTGAGAAATGAGCCAGTCACAAGTAGTGCAGGAGTACTGAGGCAGAAGAAGATGCTCTAACCTCAGTGAAGTAAAGAAGAAATTTATCTTTTGTTAGAGGGAAGGCGAAACCTTATGTGAAGAAACTGACTGCATCAACTTTCAACTCTTTACATCAAGTGGCTTGTGAGCAATAGAAGTATTTATCGAAGGACTTTTATTTTACGCAAAGATAACCGTCTTGTGTGACAATGTTTGTTGCTGCTGGTGCCACAGTGTGTTACCACTCATGACACAGCTGACGTGACAATGTCTGTTACAGCTGGTGCCACAGTTTGTTATCGCTGATGACACAGCTGACATCACAATGTGTGTTACATCTGGTGCTGCAGTGTGTTATCGCTGGTGACTCAGCTTATGTGACAATGTCTGTTGCTGCTGGTGCCACAGTGTGTTACCGCTGATGACACAGCTGACGTGACAATGTCTGTTACAGCTGGTGCCACAGTTTGTTATCGCTGATGACAAGCTCACGTGACAATGTGTGTTACATCTGGTGCTACAGTGTGTTATCGCTGATGACTCAGCTTATGTGACAATGTCTGTTACAGCTGGTGCCACAGTGTGTTATCGCTGGTGACACAACTGACGTGACAATGTCTGTTACAGCTGGTGCCACAGTTTCTTATTGCTGGCGACACAGCTGACGTGACAATGTTTGTTACAGCTGGTGCCACAGCTGACGTGGCAATGCCTGTTATCACTGGTGCCACACAGCTGACGTCGCAATGTCTGTTACATCTGGTGCCACAGTTTGTTATCGTTGGTGACACAGCTGACGTAACAATGTTACATCTGGTGCCACAGTCTGTTATCGCTGGTAACACAGCTTATGTGACAGTGTCTCTTATCACTGGTGCCACAAATTATGTGGCAAGGCTTGTCACTGCTGGTGCCAAAGCGTTGGTACAGCTGCGTTGGTACTGCGATCAACAACATCAAAGTTGTATGAACTGATGTTTTCACGGAATTGCTGATGAAGGTTAGCCTCTTCTGGTGTATGACACTGTGCTTATTGGCGATTTTTCGCCGGAATTTCAGATGAGCTTGCTGTCTTCATCTCCAGGATAGTCGAAGAATTAACACGATGCTCTATCCCAGAAGACTGTAATTTTCCAAGTCATTTTTGGACGCGTAAATTACGGTGGAAATTTAAACAAGTGTATTGTAGTTGTTAGGATAGAGAAATGAGCTGAGCAAGCATCTAGTTTGGGCAGCTAAGGAATGAATGCGGAATTTTTTTCGGTATAAATGTTTATGTTTGGAAAGGGGTATGTTAAAAAACACGACCACTTTTTGGACATTGTACGAACTGTCCAGTTATTTTAAAGGCTCTAAGTGAACAGGTGCATTTATACCTGATGAAGGAAACAAAGTTTTCGAAACGCTGTGTTTGAAAAACTCAAGACGGCGAAGAAAGACCACAAAGATATTCATGTTTATGGAAGACCTTAACTTTCAGAACCTTGGAGGAGGCGAAAAGTTCTCTAATGCAAGGTAAAGACGCAGCACGTGCAGCTAATTCAAGAATGAATGAATAAACAAGGAATTCTAGGAAGGTTTCCTTTTTCCTACCGTAAAAACGTCCAGTCCTACAGATTCGTATTGACTGTTTAATGTATTTCGGTAACTGCATAAGCGTCGAAATATAATCTACGCTATGGTGCCGAGCACAAGGCGCATAGGATCCGGCCATTCAATTTTAACTGCTTCCCTTATTCCTTTTGTGTATGTGGTTGTTGTTATTGCTATTAGGGTTATTATTTCAGCTGTGCAACAGCACTATTTAGATACAAATTTTTACTACGACAAATCATCTGATATTACCTCCAATATTCGTCCTATACACATATTTATAACTGATGACTTAAAAGAAACAGGGCTACTTCAGAGTAATAGGAAATTTTATTACTCAGTTTTATATTTCTAGCAACAATTTTTCATGAGTCATCGCTGTCAAAACCAAATTTACACGAAAACATTCGCATGTCCTCAATGTTATTTTTTTTCATACTTTCAGGGAAATTACCCTACCATATTGTGCACTTTTTTAGCGATAAATTGTTAAACATATGCCTGATTTCAGGACTACGTAAAGTGACAGAGTCACTTACAGTTCAGTAATTAACCCTTTAAAGACGAAGCGTGTCTGTTTTATATAAAGACTCAGTGCGTACCGCGCTGTAAACACTCTACACTTCGGTTATAAAAACCAGTCTCTTAATGTTTTATAAGGCAAAAGTTGCTGTTTGTTCTGATACCCGTACGCAACACACAAACACAATGTGAACACCATGTTGAATTTTTTAAGGTTAAACCTGGTGGTATGTAAAGTTACCGCTAGGCTTTAGAAGGTTAATGTCCTTGTTACTGGATTCCCTTTTGGTTTCCATCGACAGTCAGTTCGTCCTAAATTTTGTTAAAAGCTTGGAAGAGCCATAGCCCTACCAAAATAGCGCAGTGATCTCCTAGTAAACCCATATTTTCTTCTGTAATCTAGAAAATAATTCTTAAACAATGGATAAAAATCTTGCGACGCGATGGAACATAGTTTTTCGGGATGTGTAGACTGCGGTGAGCCAATCAATGTGTGGCATCTAGAATGGAATTTGGGTCTAGAATGCAAGAGGCTAGTTTAAAATGGAAGGCATTTTTGCGTTGCTCTGTTAATGGCTGCAGCTCTACGGTCCGACTGGCAGTAATTACGCTGCCCTCAGTAAAGTTACGCTTATAAACACGTGCATTAGGACCAGCATTCACCTAACAAATATAAAATTTGTCCCCACACACTGATTTATAGGAATTTTACTGCAAATTCCTGGCATGGTGTTTATGTGTCTTTTTGTACGCTGAAATTAACATTAGCAGAGTTTATGCAAGAGGACTGTGTTGCTGAAATATTCCAGTGTTCAAAGATGTTTAACTTCAGAAGTAATGCTTCTGAATTATGTTTGGACTTTCGCCTTTTTCATTTTGGTCTGGACATTTATCCCGGGTTTGAGGTTCTCGTTGTTTTCCTCAGTAACTTCAGGCAAATGACAGGACGGTACTGTAAATCAGACCACGAACACCAGCATTTTTCCAATGAATTAATTACTGTTGTCAAATAATTCCTTAGTGATATCAATAAAACATTGCTCTGTAATAAATGTTACATTTTTAAATTATCAGTAACATTTAACGTCAGAAATTTCGAGTTCTTAAAACGTATTTCATGAAGACTTAAACCTTTTGTTTTACGATGTTGTGTCAGTTTCTAAATAGAGTGTACTCTCGAGTATCCGGGATATTTGAAGGGGAGGGTGCAAGGATGATTGAGAACACGAATAATTCAAAAGATGTATTTTATTAGGCCATGAACATAAAATAAATCTTTAATTTATTTATATATACATAATACGTACATAGCTTACGCTTATTTTTTCAGTAAACAGCCCGTGATTCTTGTCTGGGTTCAGGATTTTGTTCAAGTACTCTGCGCTAAATCACATTACTTCCCCACATTCGTCATTAATCATCAGCAACTTACGGTCGTGCGCGGATAATACGCGAGCAAGTGAATCCGCCCACGGATAACCTAGAGTACAGTGTAGGTACCGGCATTCTGGAGGAACTTGCTGACGCCACATTCGGGGTTCATGCAGAAAGCATGGCTAGTAAAGATGGAGGAATCACGCGTCTCTGAAACGTCTGTGACTACTTATCTGTCAAAAGAGCACTATTCCAGAAGACTAGAATTTTCAGTGCTTAATGGAAAAGAAAAAATATTTTATATCAGCTCTGTCTTCCGTGTCATGTAGTAAGACTGACGCTCTTGCTGCAGTGTTTATAAGCGACACAGTTTTCTGGAATGTAACGTCGTACAATCTGGTACAAATCTACCTTATATTTCTGCCACACTACGTGGCGTTACATCCCATAAGACAATTTTCTGTTGAAGATACTTTTTTTCTTTCTTATTGTGACCTCTTCTATATACTTCTTGTAGGTGTAGACGCTTTATTGTTGCGCCTGATCATGCTTAATGACACACACACTTGGCATGACTTCTGTGAACGAGGAATCGGCCCGTCGCAAAGACCTCTACCTGACAACACACAACATTCAAAAGAGACAGACATCCATGTCCCCTCCGGCATTCGAACCCGCAATCCCAGTAAGCGAGCGGCAGTAGACCAAAGCCTTAGAGCGTGGGCTATTAAAAATACTTGCGGAATAAGGTCCTGGCTAGGGAGTTAGAGATTCCCTGTGGCTGGTTTGAAGTAAAGATTTTATCGGCTTTATTAGTCATGGTAAATATTACGTTTGTGTGTGTAGTTCCATGTTACTGTTCATGGACAAAATACTGTGTTCCTTAAACAACAAGTAACACGGAAAAAGTTAAGAGTTCAACATGAAGTCGGAATGTTTGACTGCATATGATTGTTACTCTGCGTCTAAATCAGCAGGTAGCCTGGCAGTACATATTTTATACGGTTTGTACTAATTTTGGAATGGTGTTTTGTTTTCAAAAATATATCTTTACTAAAGTTCTTACTTAAAGATATTCTGAAGTTGAAATTCAGGGATGTAACAGTCTACGTCCTTTCGTGTGTTTCTAAATATTTGATTCAAAAGCCGACTTAAAACTTTTCGCTGTAACCGTTGAAATTTCTTCATCTTTTAGGAAAATATACTCTAAATATATAAATTGTTTGTGATTGGTTATTGCGTTTGTCCACTTTAAACAGTAACTCTAATTACCTTAAAATTTGTCATCCTACAGCGCACATTATCCGTAGGTGATGTGGTTTGTATAAATTAATCTCATCCTTGTGATACTTCAAAGGGAATTGTTCGAGGTACTTTACCCTAAATGGAACGCGTCATAGTACCCTGAGCTCCATCCTCGAAGTCAAGTTCAGAGGCACTTGCCTGAGTGAAGTGCCCAAACCACTTCAAAGTGGCGTTTTGTGCAGGTCGGTTTTTGCCAGTATGAGTAAAGTATATTCGGTAACACTGCGTGTGATATCATGCTGAAGTGAAAGTTTTGTCTTCTCCCACAGCCTAAATTATCTTCAGCTGTAAAGATTAAATGAGATGATGCTGTATTAGTTATTGCCAAGCACGTACTTTCAGGCTGTAAATCTTGTCACTTGTATTCGAGAGGTGCTTGATTAGATTATCAGCTGGGACACAGCCTTCAACAAACTTTAAACTTTAACATGTATCAATTACCTAGATTATCTGCTTCCAAGAGGCAACTAAAGATTTGAGTATCTTAAAATTTTATTTTAAAGTGACAAGAAGCTTAAGGGAAAGTACTTAAATTTCAAATCCTTTGGAATTAAAAATGGGATATTTACCGAACTGTTTTGAGCTACAAAAATACAGGGCGACAATCACTTATCCGCAATTCTGACATCCGAAAAGCTCTGCAAACCGGAAGTTTTGACCCACGCAACTCGTGATGCGAATGTGGGGTGTCAGTTATGTAAATAAACTGTAATACTATTTATAGTCTTTATTTATCCCACTTAATTTGGTATTCGTACGTCTCGCTGCAGAAATAGCAATATGTTTGATTACGTGGTACTACCTCAGGTCCCTCTGGAGATGTTACCTAATACAGGTTATGTTCATCATATCACTTTTCTAAAATTCGGGAAGTTCTGAACTCTCCCAAACTCATCTAGCGTCAAGATTTTCGGATAACGGATTGTGGAACTGTATCCTCATTTTTTGGCATTTTTACATGCAAAGTACATCTCTGTCTTGTGTGGTGATGGGTTTATGGACTTTATCCATCATCCGAAGAGTAAAGTATTAAAAATATTAAAAAATTAAGATCACAACATTTCGAAAAGTGGCTCTGCTTCCGTCCTTATGTGAATGGAGGGGGAGAAGAGAAGAACACCTGTTCTGTTCGGCCCCTTAGACAGAGCTATCCTCCGTCACTCCAGTGATATCCAGTGATGGATGCTAGCTCTGTCTAAGGGGCCCAACAGAATAGTTGTTCTTTTCTTTTCCCCCTCCATTCACCTAAGGAAGGAAGCAGAGCCACCTTTCGAAACGTTGTGATTTTAATTTTTTAATATTTTTAATACTTTACCCTTCGGACGATGGATAAAGTCCATAAACCCATCACCACACACTGTTATACACCATCGTCAAAACCTTTTAGAATTTACATCTCTATCTGTTGAGCTGTTTGGTCGTTATTTAATGCTTGCTCTGACAAAGTAGGACAAGTAAACATTTTTCAGTTTCATAAAGACAGACCGATAGGTTTGATTGACTAATTAACAGATACATTTTGCGTAGGATTTGGACATAATTTACAGTTGAAAATTTTGCTTTAATGTGAAATTCTTCTTTGTAATATATTAGACGAGTACATTTCACACCAAAATCCGGTATGAGCAACATAGAATGCGGAACTGAAACGTATTTTAGATGGGATATTTGATATCCTGTTGGAGGTGACTACGAAGGATATCACCTCTTCTTGTGGGACGCAGTGTGATCTGGTAGAATTTTATCGACATTCTAGTGAAACGTGTTGCCTGCATGCAATACTCCAGATTTTCAGGAAGTGCTTTACTGTGAAATATCCGAATATTTGTACCAGAATGCACAGTGTCATGTCCCATTATTGTTTTGTTAAAGATTAAAGATTCATAGAGATTCTCCTATTAGGATAGGCCCTCCTTATTAACTAGGGGTTCTTCTTAAAATAATGTGTTCCAATAATGAGCTGCACATAAACTAGTTACTTTCCACTTAATATCATTCCACGGAGAATTATCGCTTTACGCATTTGAAGGTTGCCACAGCTAAGCACAGGTAATCTGTCATAAAAAGTTTTATATAAAATTAAAAAGGACAATAAAAAAGACAGAGCAGCCGCTAAAATACAAGCGACAGGACTTCATGTGATATATTTCGAGATTTATTCTTACATCTAAAAGTTTAAAATAGTCGTTTTCAGACTTAAGTTCTTGTATAATGTCTCAAACTTGACTGTACAGTAAATACCAAAACAAACTTCAGTGCTGCATAATTTCTTTAAGGACACTCTGTCATGCGGTGATGTTAATTACTGTTTGGTGATTAACAAAGAAGTTTCAAATCTTATGGAATATTACGCCGAGTCGATCAGTAAACGGACACAGGGTCACATTCCAGAAGGCTCGAGTCTTCAGCAACACCGCTGTGAGAACGTGGAATCTCGTGATTAAATGTTTATACCGATCTATAAAAAGACTGCCTCAGCATTACTGCATTCTGGGATGTGGTACCATGACATTTGGTAGTTTTACACCAATCGATATGGCATCATATCCCAGAACACTGTAAATTTCGATATGGCAGTTGTGAGAGTCTTATATATTACAAGTACTTCAGTATCTCCTTGATTTCCATTACAACCGATATAATTACTTCAATATTTCAGTAGGAGACGTCGTAGATTATTCGGTATATTGATTAGGCCAGGGAGTTGGACAACTGTCGAGTCATGGCTCGGTTCCTGGCAGAGGCAACTAATTTGCTGTTATCCAAAACTTCCATACTGGCTCCGGCAATCCAGCTGACTTCTTATTTCAGGACCTCAGGGGAATATTTTCTCGGGGTGAAATCGGCTGGGGCGTGAAGCTGACCTCTCGATGCCATATAGTGTCGCTGCTGAAAATCTCAGCTCCCCTATTTACCTTCATGACATGCACAGGGCTAACTTTATCCATTACCTTCATCAGGAAAATAATTAAAACACTCCCCAAAACATCAGACAACCCCTTGGGAATGAACCGCAGTAGAGAGTAGTAGAGTCGAACTCGGTTATAACGTCATGAAAGGGACTGAATATTCTGTGTCGTTATAAACGAGTATCGTCATAAACAAGGAGTGTAATGCTATGGTTAACAGTGACGAATTAATTGCTGCCACAGAATATCTAACTGTATAAGCGAGAAGTCGAGTAAGCCGATGTCGTTATAACCGGATTCGACTCTATTTGAAACCTTGACGGTGGTGATTACATCACGATGTGTACCATCACACTGCGATGTTTGAGACCAAAATGTCTTTCCGATGGTCACGTGGTTAGTGTGTCTAAATCAATTGTTTATTAGGTCTGAGTATTCATATCCATATGCCTCGTAATCCCCGAGGGTCTTCAGAGATGGAAACAATTCAGTTAATTTAGTTCGCGCAGATTGTTTCAAATGTCTCAAGAAAATTAAGGTCAGGTCTTTGCCAAAGGGGTGCAATGTACCCGCTAAATGTATGTTCGCACCCGCTGGGAATCCGCAGAATGTCAAAGACAAGAATGCTGATCAGCTCGGTAAAGAAAAACACGCGACACCCTACCGCATCCATGTGTCGCCCCTGTTAGACAGCCGTTGTTGTAAACAACCCGTTTTAAAAATGTATATATATGCAAGATGGTTTGTGCAAAGTTATGGAGCGCATTATGTGGTTAAAGTGTTGATTTGGTGGTCCTAACAAAGGCGCTTTTTACGCCTGTGCGTACATAGTATCTACACAAAATATATATATAAAACAGAGCATTATATGTGTTTAGAAACGTGTGTGCGTGTACGCACCTGCACTGGAAACTGCTGCACCCACTGTGTTCATGGTCTGGCTACGGGCCTGGTGAACGAGCCATATTTATTTTTGCACAGTCCCATGTCATGTAATTCATATCGATAGTGGTAGTTTAAATATTAGCACTTACGTCAGTATTGAGAATATATTTGTAACCCCTTACATCACTTTGTTAACCGTGAACTCGGCGTTTTATAATTGTTGCTAATTAAAACGATCAGAGGATAATACTGTGTGCGCGAGTTGAGTAATGAATACATAACTTTGGTCTTACGATATGAAGAGGTGAGATATCTGGAGGATATACGCGTTTGTTAAAAGTGGTCATAAGGAAAATGGTAAATGGGATGGCTGAATCGGTACCGTAGAAACACCATAAAATAAACCGAATGCTGGCAGGGGAAAATCAGTCTTCTCGCTTGCGTCCAGACCGAATGTGGGGCCCGCCCAGCCTTGTACGTGACCGAATAAGTACCGGAGTTTTACCCGCAGGTAAAGAGGACGGACTGCGGTGCAAAAATTTTACATGTAAGTCTGAGATTAAGAATGCGTAGGGTTATATTTTTATGCTAGTTTATGGCATGTCGCTTAATTGGACACAGGGATAGCTATATACCTTTACATGGGACTGAAATTTGTGGATTGGATTCATTTGGTTCAGGATTTGGAAGAGAGAGTTTTGTGCAAACCGTAATGAACATCCATTTTCCAAGAAATTTTTGGTGAGTGATTGTTATGTTCTAGAGGATGTCTGTTTTGTGGAGATTTATGGATTAATTCCATGTTGAACTTCATACAAAACACAATATTTGTCACGTACAATTCTGTTCAATTTCGGTGAACCAAATTTAAAGTTAAGGCTACAGCATTATTTTTGTCTGAGAAACTTAACATCTTGCTCCTAATTAGCTTACAAATATTGATAGCGTCACCTAGTCAGATCTAGGTTTCGGTGTTTTAAAATATGATTTGTTATGTTTTCTTAGTTTAAGTATGCTTATTTTAATTTATGATTTATGGTACATGGCATATTATAAAATCATGAATTGTAAACTGTGGACGAAAAAGAAGTGGCTTGTTTTATGTTGCTTTATACAGCACTTGTACGTCCCTGGAACTAGTAAAAACCACGATAAACATGAATTACGGCAGCTGTCGACAGAACATGAAATGGGAGTGCCAACCTTTCGTTCGTAGAATTCGGTAAGGTGGTTATGTAAACAGAACATGTGGGCGGCTACTGGAGCATAGAACATGAAGTGCCTACCTGCTTATTAGCCCCTGACTCAGGTGAATCACATGACAGTCAACATTTATCAGGGCGAGTATACGTTCTTTTTTGTTTTGTTTAGAGATTATGTTGTTGGTATTACTGCTTTCAAAGGTTAGCAGACTAATTAATCCCTCAAGAAAAGACGATGGCAGATGCCGTAATCGGCGGCAAAAATTTGCTAAGATGTTATTTACTTAAAAACATCACAAGGTTTTACAGTGCCCTGCTAAATGTAATTTTATTTACGGCCTTCTTTGATATTTAAAACGTTTAGAATATATGTTTTATCATTTTCGAAAAGAACGATTTTATAACCTCCATCCATTAAATAATGTAGGGCCCGAATATCAATATTTGAAATTTAATTTGAGTTTGAATTAGCTTGTGCATGTTACTGATAAATTTTAAAGGCATAGTACTACCAAACACATATTAAAACATAGCGAAATAGATTAATATTCAAGATTTATTCCATTTTATTTTGCGTATGAAATATCTGCTAGCACATTAAACCTTGAACACATATCCTCGGTATAGCTTGCCAGTGCATTATAGAAGAGCTCTAGCAGCATAAACAGGAACACTGGTAAGGCTGACACATTAATGATCTGAACTGCATCAGAATATTTTGGAAATTGGAACGAATAGAAGAAAAGACACTTAAATGATGAGATATATATATGACAGGTTTAATGTAGAGTGGTATGATGAAACACAATGTTGTTTAAGGGTGAATTAGGACACGCAATAACATCTGCATGCAGACTGTGACTCGTATTTAAATATCCAAGTAATTATCAGAATTGCATGCTTCACAAATTATAAAAATGTATTAGTACATAAACCTGTTATTAAATTTTTCCGTATAACGAATAACTTGTGACTCTCCTTCATAAAAATACGTAGAATATCGTACTTTTAATGCATGTACGATACAAATTTGAAGCTAACAGTAATTGCTCGTGTAGCATATCGTACGCGAACACTTGCCGAAACATGTCGGAAATGACAATATAAAGGAGTAAAGGAATGTTTAGTAAGTTAATTTAGGTGCAGGTTTGGTGTTGTATTATCTTTTAGAAATGGAGTTCACGCTCTACAATATACACTAACAGCCTGCATTACACAAACCAACAGGCGAATGTTGTGGAGTAAAATACTCGTTTTTTGTTCTGGGGATAAAACGCAGTACGTATGTGAATTCTCTAAAAAAGGAAAGAGTCTATAGGAGGGATACACAACAAAAAAGTCTTATGTAGAGACTACTTCTGTCCGTCCATGTGTCCTTCTGTAGCCTAGGATCGGGGATTGTAGCTTTTGTCGTGCTTCCATGAAACGCAGTGCAGGAATGCTCTACAAGAAACTGTCGAGCAAGTCTACCTTCCTAAAAATCTGTTTAATGGCAGTAATATTTTATTTCAAGGTGTAAATAAATTTCTACTTACAACGCATACTTCTTCCCCGATTTGGGTGAACTTAGATAAAAGAAATGTCCATCAACTGCCGTTGAGTTCCGGTGCAGTGAAAGCCATAGTTTGAACAGATGTTTCAACGATATTCTGCCCTCATATATTCTTTCTTCCCCTTCCGATGTTGGTAAAATTCGGTATAGGAGGAGACCACAAAAATGTAAAAAGTAATAGTGATTTTCGCGAAAATTGGCATAGTGAAAACCGTAGGCTTGTGTTACTTAGGGATGAAAGTGAATTGATATTCATAAATTCCACATGTTTTACTGAATTGGGTGACATTAAGTGTAAGAAATTTGCACGTAGTGCTATTAAGCATTTGAAAGTTGCATGAAAATCGGCGCAGGGCAAAGAGTATTTTTCTTATATGCTTAAATGAAATTACTTTTACTCTTGTAATGTGAAACCTTCTGGTGTTTTGAAAGTAAAGAACGTCTTGGCAAATTCTGTGTGATACGGAACGGAGTGCCCCATTTGCAGTGGCATTGATATGAAGGCCATTGGTGCATCCTGAAATTTTTTTTCGCCTTACCTTCCCAACACCCTTTAGGCTACTTTCGCTTACACAATTACTGCAAAGATGATAATGCTTTCCAGCTAGGGACTAGAAATGAACGGAGACTTATACAGGCAGTGTTGTGTATTTAGCTAAGCTATGCACAAAACGCAACCTGCGGCCCTCCTTTTAATTTTATGCGGCCATCGAAACAAACCCACTCAGGAGCGTTGGCAAAGTAGCTGCGAAAACCGCCAATTATCTTACTCATGTCTGCTAGCGTGAACAGCGCAACTGTCACCGGACAGATTGTAATGAAATTTAGTATTTGGAACTCTTCTAAAATTTTCCGAAGTATTCAGATTTTCTTTAAAATCTTACAGAATAAAACACTTGGTGTGATGCTGTATTTACATTAGTGTTATCTAGCCGTGATGATTTTTGTAATTAAACACATTGTTTTCTGTGTGAGAAACGAGCTGGAGACAGAGAGAATTTGACTATTTAAATGTGACAACCGAACAGAATCGATATCTTGCCAGTTCATAGATATCGATTATAATCTACTGAAAATATTTGCTAAGATATGCAGAAAGCATAAGAGTGTGTGTCGTGTGGAACGTGAAAAGCCATAATACATACACTTGCACCTTCTTTGTTTTTTTTCAGAGAGTAAAAATTTAAATTTCAAGAAATATCGAAGTGAGTGACGCTCTGCTGCTATGTTCTAAGTTTGTTGTAAATCATCTCATTTAATTTGTGATCAAATTGCGGGATAAAGCAAGTTAAGATTCATATAGAATTCTTGTCTGTGAGTAGTCGGGAAGGCTAAGTCGGCACAGTGACTAACTACGCGCAGTTCGTGATTCGATTTCCGCCGTGGGCAAGAGACAGTTCTCTCCAAAATGCCCAGACCGGTTCTAGGGCCCACACAGCCTCCAATCACCTCCATCTCATGCCCAGATTAGGAACGAGCGGAGCTATGCCTTCACTCCTCCATATGCCTTCAAAGCGTACAGCGGTACAAATTTAACTTCACATTTGACTAGGAGCTGTCACTGCTCAATTGTCATTTGTTATGGGAGTATAAATAGACCGACAAGTAGAGTGTTTGTCAGTAGGCACCTCTGCAGCCATTAAACATTCATGACGGTCTTGTGCTGAAGTAATCGTCACATTGGAGTCGACGTAACTGCGAGGTACCTGTTAGTAAGGTGCAGTACGTCAAACACAAACACAGAACCAAGCTTACAAATAGGCCTTTGCTTTAGGATAATACCCTTTGACTGGGCGTTTAAAAAAGCAATCAACAGACAAAGAAACAGCCTTTTGTAAAGATCATAAAAGTCCTGTCAAACTTAAAATTAAATTACTTTTGCGCACTACGTCAAGTTCTTTTCCTTTAATCCAAGAAATATGTTAATTAGTTTCTTGTAGCAATAACGTTTTACTGCGTAATAAAGCTACCTTAATTGGTTTCTTTCATGAAACGGAATTTATACCTTGTAATAGAGGCAGTGCCTTGTACAAAGCATGACTTTTTTTCGCCGAGTATTAATTTTGAGTTCGTAGTTTCTGTTGCTATCTGTAATTGTAATTTAAATAAGTATAGTTTGTGGCTTAATATATGCCACTGAAAATCTGGATTTACAGTGAGTACCGCTGGCTTACACAGAACGTACGTGTTTTGAATACCACTGCTTTGGATAGAACCCATAGTGCGTGCCACTACTTTAGATAGAACACATAGTGCGTGCAACTGCTTTGGATAGAACACATAGTACGTGCCACTACTTTAGATAGAACACATAGTGCGTGCCACTACTTTAGGTAGAAGAAAAAGTGCGTGCAGCTGCTTTGGATAGAACACATACTGCGTGCCACAACTTTAGATAGAACACATAGCGCGTGCCGCTACTTTAGATAGAACACACACTTCGTGCCACTACTTTAGATGGAATACAAAGTGCTTGCAACTGTTTTAGATAGAACACATAGTGCCTGCCACTGCTTTAGATAGAACACACAATGCGTGACACTGCTTGAGAGACAACACGTAATATGTGCCACTACTTTAGATACAAAACATAGCGCCTACCTTTAGATAGAAGACACAGTGTGTACCACTGCTTTAGATAGAATACATACTGCGTGCCACTGCTGTAGATAGAACAATAGTGCATACCACTGCCTTAGATAGAACACGTTTTAATTTCCACTGCTTTAAAGAGAAGAAGTTCTGGCTACCACTGCTCTAGACAGAAAATATTTTGAGCCCCCTTTTCTAACTAGAGCACATAGTGATTCCGTAGATGTAGGTGGAATGTATAGTGAGTGCCGTTGCTTTAGATAGAAAATATATTGAGGACTGTTGATTTATTAGATATAACACGCGGCGAGTGCCATTGCTATAGGTGGAATATATAATGAGTGCCCTGCTTGGGGCGGGGTAGGGCGGGGGGAGACGAAGTGAATAACGCCACTTTAAAAGTAATACATATGGATTGCTGATTTTTTTATGTAGAACACAATGAGTAGAATTCTTTTAGGTCGAACACATAGCGAGTAGAACATTCGCGTATAAAAAATTTTTACGGTTTCTGCTAGAATAACCTTAAACAGTCTGGAATGGTGAGTGATTACTAGCTCACCATTTTCATGGAATGTGTGAAACGTATAAGTACATGCACGTGCATTTTGTGTAAGTTGTGTAAAGAAGGAATATTATTGCTATTGCATATGCATACATCGATTTGCCTGATGTTTGTATCTAACAGAAAGGCTGGGGAAAATACCACGCATGCGCAACAAAAATTTATTATCTTGTACTCTTCATCAAATACGGCAAGGGAAAAAATAAGGAGAAGATGGCAGGGATATGTAGCACGCATAAAATTAGAAACAGGCCAACGCACAATATTTTTTTGTAAATCTGAATGACAAACAACGGGGAGCTCAGGCGTAGATATTAGCATAATACTAAAACACATGTTGAGGAACTGAGGTGTGACGGTGTACATAGCATTTATCTGCATCAGGATAGGGGCCTGTGGTGGCTTGTTTTAAATACAGTGATGAACTTGTGGTTCAGTAAAAGACGTGAAATTTCTGAACTGAGTGTTATTTGCGAGATTTTGGGTCCTCACAGCCGTGTTTCTTGGCATTCAAGTGTCTTGAAATATTAAGCTGTGTCAACTGGTAAAGAGTTACCGACGTTTTGAAGCAACGTGTTACTAACGTCTGAAAATTGTGAAGGCGTACCAGACCAGTAGATATGAATTCTTCGTGCAAAAGTTTCTCAACGTGGACGCCTTTCCGTGGAGTTACAGAATATCTTAGCATAAGGTAGCGCGTTACCCCTATGCTAAAAGGATATCACTCCACACGCAGTAAGATTGCGTGTAAGCTGGAGCTCTGTGTTCCCTAGCATTACTGTGTCCCGTATTGATCCCACAAACACGCGCTGCCTGTTTACCTGTTACATTTACTCATTCCGCATTCACACTTTTACTGAGCCCGTATTTCAGGTATACACGCTGAGAAATATTTCATTTACACAATTCATTTTTAGTCTAATGATGCCTTACAAAGTACCCTGTGGTTATATGTCAGATATTATTTGTGTTGTTAGTCATGATAAGGTCCAGTCTTTTAAGCTGGGGCAGCTTCCCACTTCGTGAGTCATTTCGATATCAGGTATTTGTAAATTTAATGGATTTTTTGACACCAGAGCAGAATATTCTTGCGGTATATCCATTTTACTTCCTACTCCTCATACCACTAATAGAGAACGATAAACTACACACATCCTTAAACAACCGTACATACATCAAGACGTAGGGATGAATGAGAAATTTATGGAAAATTTTCAGTTGAAAGGCATAATCGGAGGACATCCTTCCGATGTGTAGGGTTGGATGAAAGTACTTTTAAGTGTGACATCCCTTTGTGATATAAAAGTACAAATGTAAGGACAGTATCGTCAATGAAACAAACTTTGTATATTAATTGAGATAATGTTTATTAGCTACATTTGTTGGATCCACTATAAAAGAGACATCGTCACTCAGTAAAACAGAAAAGGAAAATTATACATGCGTTACATCTTATCTCTTTTTATCCTCTTTGCGTTGAGATCTCAACTTGTATATCATGAAGCGTGTAGGTGTATATGATATATGAGCCGGATAGGTGATACTACATGGAATCTCTGGAACCGGGGCTGTGGAGTCGGAGTCGGAAAGAATTTTAGGTGGAGTCGGAGTCGGTAAAAATGTACCGACTCCGACTCCGACATCAGTCTACATTCTTAACTAGATACTCCAACTCCAGACCCCTGATAGCTACAATAACCATTAGATTTATACTTAAATATAGGTTATAAGTGAAAAAAGTAGCCTGATAATTCACGCGGTGGCGATGAAATGTCTTACACCTTTACCATTATTAATACATATTGAGCTTTTATGAAGGAGTCGGAGTTTTAAAAATCGAGGATGCGGAGTCGGAGCTTTTGTGTACCGACTCCACAGCCCTGTCTAGAACATTAATATAAAACGACGTGAACGTGACTAATCTGCCTCACCCTATTGTGAATACGGACACCAGAATTTGCCTTCGGTACGAAGGAAGGACCAAGATTCGGTTTCTAAGTATCAATACCTACCGACTAGCTTCAGGGTTTAATTCTTCTACCATGATGATAGAAGCAGAAATTTCCTCAAAATTTTATACCTATTAATCCCACTATCATGCTTCACATGCCAGAAAATAAAGCCTCATATCTTATCGGATTCGACGATATTTAGGCTAAGTCAATACAGGCAAGCATTTCTCTAATACTTTTGTATTAAAATTCTCTCAAATATGTAGATGCTTTATCGCAGTTGCTTTCCTACATTACAGGGATGGCCAAGGGGTCGATCGCGGCCAGTTGTTTTTTGGATTGCGCCCGCTCTTTGATCTCTATCGAACTTTGTCACCTCAGTACTATCGATAGCTCTGCGTCTGACAGCATTTTTTGCATTAACCTGCCTCTGCGAAGAAGCTTTCTCCCAGATGAGATAATTAAATCGAGATACCGAAACCGTCTGACCGATGAACATTTAAAATACTGCCTTCGCTTGAGCCTCAGTAATTATAAAGCCTCTTCCAGTAAGTTGTCGCAAGATATGCAGTGTCATGCCTCTACATCGCAATTGGAAGGGTAATGAAAAATACCTTTTAACTGTGGTAGTTTGTTAGTTGAAAGAACGGTTTTTAATAAATGAAACAATTATACTTTTATATACTTGATATTATTGTGTTTTACATTTCCTTCCCTAGTTGACTTAATATTAATACATTATATACCATGGTAGACCGCCAACGATTTTCTGTCTTTAGAATAGATCACTGAATCCACAAGTCTGGCCACTTATGCTATAGAATATGGTCCAAACAAATCAGGAGGAATTAAAATTGAACGGAACACTTAGTTTATGGTCTATAGTGATTATATTAATTTATCTGGGGGGAGGGGGGTAAATACTATCAAGAAAAATAGAGAAAAATATCACTCTTGGAACAGCAATATGTCATAATCCTTACAATTCGTCAAACTGAGATTCCCGCGTTACTAGACGTTTGGGTTAAAACACACCGTCTGTCAGAATATTGTGTCCACAAAAAATTACTTCTCCTTATACTTTCATAACAACGCAGCGTGCTAAAGTGTTGGTCTGTTGGGGACCGTTCAGGTTTTCGTCTGTCTCCTGTAAAATTGTACGTTGGTGAGTTACGACAAATTGCTCTTTTGTGAGAGATATTTAGTGGCTAGTAACGAGGTTTGTCTAGAACTAAACGCTAAGACGACTGGTGTCTCCTGAACAGATTGCAGAAAAGAATCTGAACACAGAAATAATTAATACAGTCGAACTCGGTTATAAAGTCATCGAAAGGACCGAAAATTTGTATCTTTGTCAACGAGTCTCGCTCTAAGTCGAATGTTTTGGAACATCATTAGCAGATCAAAATTGCATGAATGAAAAAATAATGGTGTATTAACTTTGAGAAATACCTGCAGACTTTCTGTCAAGTATTGACCTACATTGCCTTCAAATTTCGTATCTGAAAATATATAGATTAAAGCACAAGAGCCACAATTTTGGATGACTTGGAATGTTCCATTAGACGCAATATTCTTTTGTGATACATGCAAGTTCTACATACTACACGGCTGAGCTAATATTTGGTCATCAGGTCTGATTCAAGAACCTACGCGAAATTTGTTAGAATTACATTCAAAATATTAAGTTTGAGATCATGGCGTTCCTACAAAAAGATTTAGTAATGTGTTTCCATAAGGTTCATCACAAAATCATTGTTATAGAGGTTTAATAAAATGTAAACGTATATACATTAAATTTTTTTAATATTAACTTATGTTGTGTCATATACGGGCGCTGACCAGAGGCCAGTGATGGCGTGTAGCCTATATTTTAATGGAATTTCAGTTTGCATTCCCCTTACGTAAACCAGCAGCGTTACGACGACAGCTGACATTTGCTTCTCATAATATTTAGGATCTATAAACCGAGCCAATTTGACATACATTTACTTAACATTAACGCACTTGACATTTAACACAGTCCTCGCATTAAGGTTATTTCTTTGGTAGAGCCAACTTAAATTTATAATGTAATTAAAATTTAAAATTACTCAAAGAGAATAATTCCTTGCTCTGAGCTATTAGTTACAAAGGGCAGCACTGTGGGGCTGTAAGTGCACTACGCGGTGGGAGTCCGTTCTGTGTTTTGCAGAACTACACAAAGATTAGAATAAACAGAAGTATATAATTTCGCCTGTTCTCTTATATGAGTGTGAAACTTGACCGTTCACACTCGACGAAGAACATAGGCTGAGAGCAACCGAGAACAGGGCGCCGAGGATTATATGTGGACCTAAGAGTGAGGGCGTAATCAGAAACTGGAGCAAACTGTATTATGAGAACCTGTATGATTTGTACGACCCACCATGTGTGAGTCATGTGGCATGTGAGGAGGAGAAGACAAATACATATAGGGTTTTGTGGGGAAACCTGAAGGAAAGCAGCCACCTGACAGACGTAGACTTAGATGGCAGAATAATATTAAAATAGTACTTTAAGCAATAGGATGGGGGGCTGTGGACTGCATTAAAGTGGCTCTGGATTGGGACCAATGGCTCCTGTTGTGAAATCAATAATGAATATTCGGGTTCCAAAAGTGCGGGTATTTTGTAGACTGGCTGAGGAACTGTTAGCTTTTCAAAGACACATCTGCTCAATTCAATTAACTCTGCCATATCCTCTTGTCACTTTGACTAAATTTTAGATCCATGGAATGTACGTACAAGCATAGTGATATGTAGGCCTGTATATGAAATTCTGAATTTCATACTGTAATAAATATTTGTAATAACTCATAAAAATACTCAGAGACATACGAATATCAATTCCTTCCCTTGCTGTGTGACTCGTAAAATTTTGGAGCGGAAAAAAATTGGCCATGGCCGCTGCTGAGATTCGAACCACGAACCTTCGAAAATAATGCAGGCACCCCCGTACCACGGGTTGGGGTTGGATTAGTCACGTTGTCTGTTTCGATAGCAGCCAAATGCCAGCTTCTGTAGACCAACTGTCTATTATCCACGCTTGCAGGCGTAAAGGCTAGGCCCATTACTGCCCTGAGACGTACCATTTTATTTTTATGGTAAGTCACATTGCCCGTGGTGTAGCCGCGTTAACCGTCTCCACTATGGTGCCTATGCGAGTTATTAAAAATACTGCTGAATTACTATGTATCAAGATGACTGGATATTTATTCCTTCTATATTTATGCATTTGTTTTTAAACATAATCCCTTCATGAAGACGTTTTTTTGGGTATTCTTAAATTAAGATCATAATTGAAATACGAAGTTACAATTTCACAAATAAAGAAATTCCTTATTCTGCCCTAGTACTTTACAGAGCGCAGCACTGTATGCGTGTGATTGCATAGCGTGGTGGCAGTGCTTCTGGTGTTTCAGTAATGTTCGTATGTGTAGAGTTATTGGTACAATTATGTGAGGTGTCATTCAAATGTGGTGCATGGGGGACACATTAATAGATGCATATTAGAATCGGGTTGGATGCCAAGGGTCTTGCTAAACATTTTCAGTAACAGATGAGCAGCTTTCATCAGTGGTCTTCACTTGCAGTTCAGGTAAACATGCGTTTTCGGTTTGCAGGAGAATTTCCATGTTTAAGCCTTGCTGTTGGGAAATTGGACATGCCAGTTAAAGCTGCAGAAGTGGTAAAGATTGTTAATTTACGGGCTGAATTTTGAATCGATTTTTCAAGCTGTAAGGACGCTTTTATATTCAGGGAAAGAATTACGGTAAAGTATGCAGGCCATATCTGCTCAGAGTTTGTTCAGGGGGTACTTCAAATATTTCCCGTTGAAGTCACGAGGCTGGGACGTGAAAATAATCATTCAACCTTATTAACGTAACTGCGAGATTTGTGATTCGTATTTCTAACAAGTAAGCCGCCCCCTAACCTCACTTCTGTTATTTTATAATTAGGCCTTGTGCTGTATGCTAATCGCCAGCGTTCTGCAGCCATTTTTTGCGTCATAGCACGGTCCAGAAGTTTCTAATTGAAGACATGAGTGCAAGAACTGGATAATAACCAAAGGTAAAGTGTTGAAAAATAAATTAGAAAAACATTTTACACTGATTTAAGCCCGTACCCCATCAAGTATCTTCACACAGCATGAAAGTACTCGTAAATGTGGATCACATCACAAATTTCCAAGCCTGTGGCTTCTGTGCAAATATGAAAAAACTGTAAAAATTTACGTTGTATATACCCAGTTCTTGCACTCAAAAAATATTTTCAAAGGCCTCCGAAAAAAAGTTATACCAATGGATGATTATCACTTTAATAATCATTATGAAGTTCCAGAACTTGAAAAATAAGATAAAGTGTATGTCATAGGGCAGTTTAATGTTGTATATTTTCCTGAAATCAGCCTTTATCATAGTATGACACATCGCTTTGCATGCCTGTCTTGGCCAAATCTACTGTCTGTAGTTGTAAGCTTGTCGTACTACTTCAAGTGGACAGGCGTAACATATTTCTGGCCATTTTCGTGACATCATTTTACTTTTTTGAGTTCAAAGGCAGTGCACCTTTGCATGCTTTTGGTGCATCAAAATGAGGACATTTCTGCATTGACTTGAAGAGGCAGAACTTGCTGCAGACTATATTGCTCTGTTCAGTGGATAGAGAGACTTATCATCCTTCACATACCATGTTCCAGTATTTGCTTTTGGTGAATGAAGTGGTCTTATTCTTGATCATTTTCTTGAAAATGGCTGCAGATGCTGCGTGAAATCAAGTATCATGTCTTGGTCCTCTCTCACAACTGAAAACTTCTAGGAAACAGATGAAACTCTGTCATACCATTCTTCTGGTACAAAACTTACCCCTGTCTCCATTTAAACTTTTCAGAGTGGGCAAATGCCCTTTCACAGACATAAATAAGTGGCCATGTTCTAGGAAATGATGGTGTATTTTAAGGAACCTTCCTCATGCAGTGAGGGAGTTTAAAAACTGGCCATCAAAATGTTTTTATTTTGTCCTGCACAGTTGTCACGCAAAAGATGCAGGGTCTTCTCTTCTTCAAATATTTATCAGTATAGTGTTTTAAGAGTGATACAGATTTATTTGAGCCCTTCTTCCCAGTAACTTCATCGTACATACACATTTTGGTACATCCAGTCTTACAAAATAAATCCCCATATTATAAATCCACACCTGTTGCAAATATAAGAGCTCCCTTGTTGTTAGTACTGGGACTGGAAAATTCACTTTTCGCCATCTTGCATGGAACTGAGTTCAGGAGGAGGATAATTCCGCCCACTATCCAACTCTTCCACTCAGTAAGGAAGCAAATGAAGCTTCAATGTCATTCATTGACCAAAATAAGAGCTAATAATGTACAGTGAAAATGTTATCCGATAAAGGGCAGATCTGACAACAAATATACCTCAGAAACTCATTTTTGAAAAATGTGGTCATTATTTGGTTCTTGCATTCAAGTCTTAAATTGATTATAAATACTGCTTACAAAACAGGACTATGCTTTGTGATTCCTCATCATACTGGAGCCGTATGAATATTTCATTTTACCATTTTAAATGTTTGTGGTTAGTATATGTACTGTCAGACTTAACACTAAGGGATCTGCACTTTGACTACACAGTTTATGTACGTTTCATGTGTAGTTATTAGAGTACGCAGTCACTGATTTTTATGCAGCATTAATTGATTGATTTTTCTAATGGGCACAGATTTTGTTCTTTTGGAAGTAAACTGGATTTTGATATACAACATAGGGCAATCCTAGTGTTCCATGGTTAATGATATTAATGATTGTCATAATCATGAACAGTTCTGTCAGAGTGTTGCCCTTTCAAAACCCTGCACCATGGAAGATTAAGCATAATTCAGACTATTCATTCCCAAAGTCTGTATATGTTTATGAGTCACTCTCGTCTGTTAGGTCAGTGAGCGTGTTGCTTGCAGTTTATGTTCGGCATTCATAATGGAGATGTTTCACATGCAGTACAATGTTGATGAACTCAGCTCTGTAAGTAGAAAAGAAAATTTTTCATTTTGCTCACTATTTTTGAGTGTTCATTTATAAATGTACGAGAGAGTTCCCATATTATGAATTTTAAAGAACTAATGTTTGAAGGTAAATACAAATTCAGTTTCTTGGTGCATGTTTTTGACTGGTCTTATTCTGTTATAATTTTCAGTAGGTCTACAGGTTAATACTTTTGAAAATCACAGCTAGCTATGTAGAATTTATACATACTGCATTACAAATAATACATGAGTATGTTCTGCATGTCATAAACATAGAAAATTAACAGCACTAAATTCATATCCTGAGGTAGCAACAGAAGGAAATATATGTGTAAACACTGCTGACCTCAGCAAGATAACAAGCAGGATAAAGTGTTTTAGAATACTGACACATGTATTGAGTTCATCAAGCATGGGGATCTAAGAACACTTCATCTAGGAAAACTGCACATCGTGAAAGGTTACACTGGGCAGTGTACTTGGCCAGAAAATCTTACATTGCTGAAACCAAGTAAGGTGTGCTGTAGAAGTCATGTGGGAAGCAAAGGGATGTGAAAAATATATACAAAATTGACAACGTGAAGTGAAATCCTGAGGCTGTAGCATAATATACTGACATGTGTAAACACTGCTGACATCAGGAAGACAACAAGAAAAAGAAATGTTTTAAAATGCCAATGCGTGTGGTGAGTTCCTCGAGCTTGGGGTTTAGTTGAGGAACTTATAACACTTCGTCTTGAATAATTCCCCATTGTGAAATGTCTGCAAATTGAAAATCATCTAAAATGCATGAATCAAGTAGATGAAATAATCCAGAAGTTAAGTGGTGTGTGTTACATAGTTTTGTCAGTATTCCACACCAGCAATATTTACATTCAAATAAATTTGTTTCACCCAGTTTAACTGTATAATAAGGTATGGAATGATTTTTTGTATTTGTCCAGCAGTGAAAAGATATTTACTTGATGAAAGAAATTCAATAGAATTACAGTTGATGCAAAACCTAGGACTTCACATAAAAGTCTATTTAAGAACTTAGAAATTTTATCTCTTCTGTGGCAGTGTATGTTTTGATTAATGAACTTCACTGTAAATAACCAAGAATATTTTAGTTCAAATTCATTTTGCACAGCACTAATTCAGGGATTAAGTACCATTTCCAAAGCGCAGATGCCAACTTTGCATGTTTTCAGAAAAGAGCATTCTCTGCTGGCTTCAGATTTCTCAACATTTTGCCACTTAGTGTCACTGGTCGTAGGATTAAAACAGTACAATTTAAAATAGCACTAAGAAACTTCTAAAATACACTGCTTTTGCTGTGTTGATGAATTTTTTTTGGCAAGGATGATCCCTGGGACTATATATCAGTGACAAATCCCAAACTAGATGTCAGGTCTAGTGGAATTGTGATTCGAAGGCATTGTGTCCCATTTTGCCACACCTGAGCTCTGAATTAGGATTCGCCACTGCTGTATATGAAATCTTTATAGATTTTTATTGGTATAATTCCATATATTTTGCATAGTTTATATATTTGTTATGTTCATGGCTTAATCTAAATCCTACTGTGTTTTTATGCATGGGTGTATGTATGTAAGAATCCGTGCATGCATGCATGCATGTATGCATGTATGTATGTGTGTGCGTTTGGTGTTTTCGTGTCCTTGCATATTTGGATTTTGTGTCAGTGGATTTGCAACATGAGAAATTGCACATGAAAACTGTGACTTATGTATACTAGTTTGTGAAATAATTTCACATGAACTATGGAATAATCAGTAGGATGCACAACAATCCTTGTTACTCTTCATAGGCTTTCTCACTTTTAACACATTTACTGACACTGTATAAGGACTGTTGTTCTAAGTTACATATCCTGTCACTGAAACTGGTATTTGCAGATGGCTCTTAATTTCAATATGGCCCTTACTTGTGCAGCATTATACGGTGAATTCCTTTTATGATGTCCCTGACTGCAGAACCTATTATGGGGTGATGGAACAGATGCCAGCTTTCTATGCAAGGAAGCTGCTATGTGCGGGGACACAATAAAAGGAACACTCTGTATTACTACTGACAGTGTGTTGAAGTATTAGTTTCAGCTCTTAATAAAAGTTCTTATTACAGTAGAAGCTGTGATATCTGGCACTGGATGATCCAGGAGTCTGGATTACCTGGAAATTGTCTAAGAACCCCATTACATTTCACTGGTCAATCAACTGGTAACACTCAGCACTGATTCGAAGAGTTCGGTCATTACATATTTGCGTGTTTGGTCTTTTTAACATTATATGTAGGCGTGCACCATGTTATGTAGGTAGTGATGAAAAGGGAATAGAAGTGCAGTGGGGAGAGCAGAGAAAGTTATCAAGTGACAAATTAAATGGTTAGGTCTCTCTACGAAGTTGATATATGCAATATGTATAATGTTCTAGTACCCAGAAGATTATGATACTCAGCAAACCTTTGGTCCCAGAGATGCTGTATATCGCAGCTTTTACGGTATCGCACATTGTGCGCGCGCACCCCCATTTCTCCGCCTTAAGATAACAAAAAGCAAGTCAAATCTTGCCAACATGGGGTACTATGGGATCCGGAAGTACCCTAAAATATGGCATGGCAAGTGACCCAAACTGTTCTCTGTCGTTGAATACGGTTGTAAAATTATCTCCATGGGAAAAGGGCTCCTGATAAGTTCATGGTCACTCAGCTGGACATGACAGGAACCCGAAGTCTCAGTACTGTGTTTACAAGGGGCTGGCACGTGCCCCTATTCTCGGCCAGATCAGTCTGGTCCATATTGTGACTTCCGCAGGTAATGTGTATTCGTGTTTTGCTTCTGTTTGGTTAGCATTCTCGTGGTGTGTGTAAAAAGATGCAACGGATGTGGGTCATGTCTGTATATTTGCTTGTTTTGAGTGAGAAACACTGGATGGATTCCAATGAAATATGATTCGAATGTCATGCCATTTAGTAACCACACAATCATCCCATTTTTACTCATAAATACAACCAATAACTTTCGTTAGTGACAATTTCATTATGTGTGATGCGTTTTGAAATGGATAAACAGGAGTTAAGCGAAACAAGTCAGTTGTCGTGTGCCAGTATGTGACAGCAGGGTCGACCGTAGGCCGATTGAACCGATTTGACGCAAACGGGCCCGGCGCTTACAGGGGCTTGTGCTCATGGCGGCTTCGCGCTTTAGTCATTTTTAAAAGTGATAAAGAATGGAACTTAATATTACACACTTAATATTGTACATATTGCGTGCAGTTATTTTACATGTAGGTTACTACTACTACTACTACTACTACTACTACTACTACCACCACCACCACCACCACCACCACAGCCACCACCACCACCACCACCCACCACCACCACCACCACCATTATATTTTACCATTATTACCATTATATTTGCTACTGAAATGGAACATTTTCATTTTCACCCTAAGTTACGTTAACGTACCAAAACATTAGTCCCCTTTTTTTACGCAGCGAAATAACTTTTGTGGGCCCGCCAGAAGGATCGCCGTCGGGCCTCACTTTTGTTAAGGCCGGCGCTGTGTGATAGGGTTTGAAGAAAAATGAAATGAAAAAAGAGAAAGTGACATTGCCTGGCTCGGCAAATTAAGAGGTCGTCTTCGCTGTTCTGGGATGATGCGCAGCGTTGATTGGTAGTTACGGACGTTTCGGGACAGCCCTTCCATCCCGTCTTCTAAAGCCAAGCCCGAAAAGCTGGTAACTAACTACCAATCAATGCTGTGTAACATTCAAGAAGAATGAAGACATCATGCACTCGGCAGTGGATGGCTGTAGTCATGCAGATTTAGACGTCTTTTGCCAGTGTCAAAACCTAAACACGGAACCTGTGGCAGCTAGAAAATTCGAAGGTTAAATCAACAAAAGAGATCATGAAATGAAACAAGATTCCGGTCGGAAAGTAAATAAAGATTATTCAAATATAGAAATGTTACTAGGGGCCTTCTTAGGAAATAAAGTCATTCTGCCAAGGAGCGACGCAACTCCGTGTGAAACAATACAGATTGTTTTGTGTTAACAAGGAGAGGGTTTCCAGTATTGTCAACATCCGCAGATACCATGAAACAAATGGCGCTGGCAACATCCGAAAATGTTGGGATTATTAGTCAGCCCGTTTTCTCTCATGGACAATTATATGTTGCCATGTAACGTGTCAGAAATGGTAATAATCTCAAAATCTCCACCAGAAAAATAACAAGACAGGGATCAGTTTTAAACAATGGCAGAATTTTAAATCTTAATACATTTTATCCCGAATTATTAAATGACTGATAACCAGCTTCTCATAAACAGAAGTCGAGTTCTGTATTTTGGTTTATTAAACCTATTAAATGTACGTACGACATATACAATAGTATAGTCTTCAATCTCTCGCAACTTGTTTCGGCATTGCTGTGCTATCCTCAGGAAATTTTTACACCAAGTCTTAAAACTAGCTAAAATATGATAGATTACATTAGTAATACTTGTATATACAGCATTTTGGAGTCACATTCAGGTTTCAGAGTGGTGATATACGTGTACATAGTCTGCAACACATTGTTGCAGTACTGTGTGTGCATCGTATTATCATGAGAGTACAAAACATGTAAAAAATTATGCAATTTGGTTAAAATTAAAATTTCTTGATATGTCGTGACGGTGTTCGTTTGCGCGTACAAACATCTGTCGTATTCGATCCATTGTGGGTCATGTCCCTACGTGACCAGACGCGTGGTATGTGCAAGAGGGGCTAAACTTCTGCTCCCGTTAATGTGCGTTCATGGCATGGACATTGACAACTTTACCTTTTTTGTACATACACACACACACACACGCACACACACACACACACACACACACACATGTATGTGTAGTACCTTCAAGCACCGTGTTAAGTGGGTCCATGTCACTACGCCATGGCGCGTCCTTCGGTTGCGGATGGAGGGACGGCCTCCAGTTATGGAGGGTAGCTGCGAATACATTGAATAAGCAGTCGTGGACGGCCGACAAGGGGTGGCTGTCCAGCTTGGAGGTTTGGCGAGGTGCTAACAACTCCTCACCGTAAAAAATTTCATGTTATGAGACAGCTGACAAAACATCGGACGTGGGCTGATTCATTGAGACTGGACTGAGCTGGCTGAGGATAGGGACAGGTGGTGGGCTCTTGTAAATGCGGTAATGAACCTTTGTGTTCACAAAACGCGGGAAATTTCTTGACTAACTGAGGACCTGTTAGCTTTTCAAGAAGGACTCTGCTCCATGGAGTTAGTTAATACCTTCAAATATAATCAGCTGAAAATGACAATAGAAGGGCTGTCAGTGTTTTGTACTCTTTATCTCCTGCTGATGGAGCTGAATTCCAAATTATTAACAATTGCCTGGAAGAACTGTGAGTAGAGTCTTTTCTATCAGTATGAACCGGTCTACGATGTACGGTGTGAGTTGCCGAAAGAGTCGTTAAGTCAGCAAGTTAATAACAAATATGTACGAAAGCGGGCTGAAAAGTTTTGCCTCCAGCTAAATAAAAAATGAAGAACGAAAGATATTTAAGTGAAACAAAAAATGTACCTTTAACCTTTATTTACAACAGTGCATAATCACTCCTCCACAGAATCTCCTGCAACTCCAATACATTTTTGCCAGCATTCAACAAGTTTTTGAATCCCCTTCTTAAAAAAAACTTTTTCTTTCTTCCGAAACCACTGACGTACAGCAGCTTTAATTTCTTTATCAGAGCTGAATTTTGGCCTCTGAGGTCTTCCTTCAGTTTGGGAAATAAGTGGAAATTGCTAGGAGCGAGATCCGGGCTGTAGGCTGGATGTAGTAACACTGTAAGTCCCAAACGTGCAATGACATCAGTTGTGGCGGCACTTGTGTGAGGCCTGGCATTGTCTTGTTGAAGCAAGACGTCATCAATTTCTGCCTCCTTCCTCCTAACGGGGGTGTCAATATAGCGTTCTGAGTTCACTGTAGCACCGTTTTCCAGGAAGTCAGTGACTACAACACCTTCAGAAATCCGGAATACAGTCAACATGACTTTTTCAGCAGAGGCTTTGGTTTTGAATTTCTTTGGCGCTGGTGATCCTTTGTGGCGGTATTCCGTAGGCTGTCATTTGTTGTCAGGATCATAGTGATCACTTATTCCCATACACTGCATGCATACAGTCATGAATGTCGATTGGAGGAATTTTTTCAGCAGTCAAGCACTCGATAACGGCACGCTGTTTATACCGTACATCTTCACAGCTTTACCTTTGGACTGGAACTGAACCGGACTTACGGATAGCTATGGGTTCAAGGTTCCGTATGGTGGTGGTGGTGGTGGTGGTGGTGGTGGTGGGGGGGGGGGAGATGTCACATGACTGCGTGGAGCCGGTTTGTCCAGTTTTCTTTACTCTAATAAAAAATATGGCAGAGGAGGCAAAAATTTTCAGCCAGCCAGTGAGGTTGGACAGGAAAATGGAAGAGCTGTGATCAGCATGACAGGAACAGGCAAACAGCTTAATACGTCATGATAACAATAATATTATGGTTTTTGCATGTGTAAATGCTTAAGACTGAACCGAGATATGTAGACCTGTTGCGCAACATCGCGCTCGACATGTGAAAATCACTTTAAATGTGTGTGTGTGTGTGTGTGTGTTTTTCACATAGCCGTCGACGGTCCAGTTACACAGACTCTTTCGCTGGAATAAGAAGCATATACGCTTTATTTTATGGAATAGCTTTTTTTTTTCCAGAAAATGTGAGAAGACTGCTGTCAAAAGAATTAGAATATTATAGCATATAACAACTTTAGTTATGTGTACGTAACATTGAGGTTCCGTATGCGTTTTAATTGAGCATGAAACAAAGCTATCGCAACCCAGCTTCGTTGTACAAGACGAAGAGCAGAGTGACCTTAATGACCCCGTTTAAGCAGTGCAATAGCGTTAACCATATTCTTCTCATTAACTCTTTTCCTGTGTATGGTAATCTCGGGGAACTTGTAACTTTCCGTGGACAGTCACCATGCCGCTGTGCTGATGATTGATAGTTGTGACAGTGTGACATTCTGATAATCAGTCTGTAACAGATCACTCTGCTACACGCTCTTTATGAACAGAGGTCAAGGTCTTGTTACATGGCACCGTTGTAACACCTTTGACATTTTCCGGGTTGTCGTGTGCAGTGTAGTGACCAGGAAACCTACATCCCGACTGGGGAATCGGGATGCTACTTCTGGCAGGGGCAAACAATTTATGTTTTTACAGTATTTAATCCAACTAATTGCACGTGTAACCATAAAGAACTACCTCGTATTTTGTGATGCTCCTCCCACATGTTTCTGCCACTGTAAGCCGTCCTCAGCGAGGTAATTTAACAGGGACTGTATTTATAGTAAATGCTGTGTGCATACAAGAAATTAAAATACAACGTTAACAATTAAAGTGTTGTTAAAAATTTGTAACATGTAGTTTAATTACAGGTACAGTTGAAATCGTTTATGATGTCAGGAAAGGGACTGTGTATTTTGTGTCGTAATAAACGAGTGCTGTCCTAACCGAGGAGTGTAATGTTATGGTTAGCAGTGAAGAATGAATTGGTACCACAGACTGTCTGGCGTTGTACAGGAGGTGTCGTATAAAGTGTTGTCTTTGTAACTAGGTTCTACAGTATTTTACATTGCTTTCTAATTTTGTATTTAGTTAAAGACGAACAGCTAATGCCACTACTGTTGTCTTCATTCTAAGGGAGTTCTATCCCTGTGTTGTGTGCTGATGTTTGTACTATGGAGGACCACTGAGTGGTCAGTCTACTGCACGGAATATGGGTAGAGTTAGTTTTCTGTCTTTATTGCTTCAAGACTGTGTCTTGGTTCCACCCAGACTCCTATCCAATCGGTACTGGGAAGTTTTTCTTTCGGAGGGTAACGGCCGGGACGTACTACTGACTACTTTTCCCCATCTTGTGTCCAAAATGTGAATGAGTGGCGCTATACTTGTGCTCCCCCCATGCGCTTTTGTGTTGTGCACAGGGACACATTTACCTTTACATTATCCACTGCCGAGGTTTCATACTGTATACGGAACGTTTTGGTTTTGGAAGGTAGTTCTTTTTCCGTCTTCAGGGAGAAGAAGGCAGTGGGTCTGAGTGCCAGTGACTCAGACCGATACTTCCCAGTGTACACCTACCGTTGTGTCTCACGTTTTGTCTGAAGACGGACATGGAACCAGAGCTGGAAATTTCGCAGTTTGAGAATAAAACCAAAGAGATAGATGGTGCTGAAGGTATGAAAACTGTGATATACCTTGGGCATGAATGTTTATTACATCAAAGTGCGGGTGTGTTTTAATGAATACATGTTACACCGTGAAATAAGGTTTGTTTACATGTTTAATTCTTTTCTCATGCATGTATATTTTGTGATCACGAATTTCATAATGTCAGAGGCTCCTGTACCGACCCGTTGACATTTTCAAATGGTGAACAACGGCTAGTATTTTGAAATTTGTGTTGAGCATGACGGAGAATCCTTCTGCTGTGCCATCTGTTTTTTTTTCATGACATAATTTTTCCTTTGAAAGTACATAATGTCCCTTATAGTGTAGTAATCGATTAGGCATACGTGTTGGCTAACCTGTATAGATTTCCAGAATTTCTGTAGTCTGAACTTAGGTTAATTATGCGACCCTTTCGGATTCCTTACATCTCAGTTTCCCTCGTATATTTAACTGTGAAAATGATGTGCGTGGGCACAACCGGGATTCATCAGGTTTAGGATAGTGTCCCTTGGCGGAATGCTGTAGGTGTAATCGTGAGAAGGAGTCCTCACATGATATAAACTGCTGGTAATAAGATGAACTAAGGTTAAGTTTTTTTTGAAGATCGGTGCTTGCTATAGTTAGTTAGTTAGTTAGTTAGTTAGTTAGTTAGTTAGTTAGTTAGTCAGTCAATCAGTTGGTCGATCGGTCAGTTAGTTAGTTAGTTAGTTAGTCAGTCAGTCAGTTGGTCGATCGGTCAGTCAGTTAGTTAGTTAGTTGGTTAGTTAGCTATCTACTTAGCAAAAAGCCACATAACCTTAAGAATAAATATCGAATTTACTTAGCTGCATGATATATCAAAGTACACGTTGTTCCATTATATGTTTGTTGATTTTACCGCCATGCAATTTGCTGAAAGGCTAATAACGCTGTACATTGCTGCGTTTGGCAGTGCAGTCTCTGTAACCCTAGAGCAGAGAATACACAGATCTGCCCAGCCTGTTTGCACAGTCCATTGAAACAGTTCACGCAGCTGTAACAGGCACAACATGACCTCTGACGTATAGAGCACGTCACTGCTCGAAACTTCATGCAACAGTCTTTGATCATTATTTAAAAAGATGTGCTCTCAAGAAAAGTAGATTTATTATGGTTGCCTTGGCGTACCTGATGAATGCATGTTAAAAGGGCTCTGACGGCTTGTGTGTGCGCAGTTAGTATCTCTAGAACCGGTGGAATTGATTTTCGTGAAGTTTAATACTAGAGGAATTTACGAACGAGATTGTTGAGTTATTCCAGGGTTTAGTGATCTCGGGCAAAAATAACGGACATTTCATGATATCCAGATACTTTTCTGAAGGCATGTCCGGGGTAACTTGCTAAATATTACCGCAGCAAAAAGTTTTTCTGAAAACATTTAGTGAATTTTGTGTCCTGTAAATGTCCTGCCGGCTTTACAGATTTCGGAATAAGTAAAGAAAAAATATGGAATACATAGGCCAACTTATCTAACTTGGATAATCGACAGTTCAAAATGGTGCCGAACACAGGGCTGTCTGTCCTCCCGCGCGAAAAAAAAACCAGAAATATTGAATTTGATTAGGTTGTGAGATTAGTTTTGTTTTAAGTTGCAAGTTTAGCGCTGTGTTAAATGACGACACCATAGCGTATGGTACATTAAAAATATATACAAAGTGACGCAGAAGTCATTGTTATCACATACAGTGAAACAAGATTATACAGGCTGGCGCAAATTTACTTGGCACAGTATTTTTCTTGTTAAACTTCGAGTGTCGAATGACTTTTGCGCCAGTCTGTACAATTTACTTTCATGCGACAGCAACGACTTTTTGCCAATTCCAATAAGAATACATTAAGAGTGAATAGTTTACTCTGAATTTAGAGTTTGTTTGCCGTGTATCATGGGCGTGCAACGCTTTTTATGGCAAAAGGCCTCACCCCCCTATTGTGGGCTGGTTCGCGGGCCGCAGGTGGAAGAGTATCAGTAACTGGTATGTATAACCGCCTAAATTTCTCGTATTGTGCAATTTTTATTGTATAAATTTAATTTTAAATGTGGCCGTCGGTAGCACGCCGCGGGTTGGGGTCCCATGCTCTGAGGATTAAAATTATTTATATATTTTTTAAAATTGTAGTCTGCCTGCCTGCATGGTGACTGCGCAGGAGAACGATTTACGGCACGTGCAGTGATGTATAGTTCACACTGTTATTCAGTAAACCATCAGTGGCTGGATATTGTCGCCTAGATGAACGTGAAGACCGCTTGCTTGCACCACGTGACGCCTTGTTGTTTGGTATGGGAAATGTAAAACCATCCCTGACAATCCTCGAGTATTCCAGGAGGTCGAGGCTCCCAGATTTCCAGACAGTCGGCACATGAAGGTGGTAAGGTTGTCAGCCCTACGCACCGGCCGCGTTTACCGCCCAGGAAATATTCCTGGTACTAATTTCTCTTAGACAGGCTGAGTCGACCCCAGGGCCATACTGCGGCCGGAAGAATAATTTCTAAGAAAAATTCTAGTGTCACCTTTGGGAATCTAACCCGCGTGCTTACAACTTCGCCACCGCATGCTCCCTGTTGTTTGGTTTATACTCCCAAAATACGGGACTCTTCATAACAGATTTTTTAAAAACATAAATTTTGTCTTGTAAGTTTAAAATAGCTGCTTTTAATGACGACGATTACAAAACACTACAGGGCCTGTTACCGATGAAGATGATAGTAAATAAAAAACCGATTGGTGTAATTTTGTTTGCGAGGTTCTCACGGTGGTAAATAGGAAGACTACTTTGCATTGGCATGTGACGCCTTACATTCGGGTACGTTTGCCTTCTGCTACCTTACACAGAACTACACAGTGTCACGTCCCATAAGGTGGAGTAACCAATTTATGCAAGTGTTAGGCCTAGTAGTTATGTGTCAGATACTGCATTTGAAATCAGTTGACTAAAGACGGGACATGGACGGACAGCCATCTGCCTAAACGTAGAAAATTATTTCTTACGAAACCTAACAGAAAAAACATCCTCCTCCTCCTCATCGTCATCATCATTATCATCAAATTTTATATTTTGTTAGTTCCAAGGAAGGTCATTGTATGAATCCACCAGTATTATTAATAAGAATATTCTGTATAAGGTGCATGTGTTGTTTAAAATCACCGCCTGATAAGAAGACAAATTAAGTATTAAATGAGGCAAAGATGACCTTTAACTCAAGTTGAGGTTTCTTGGACATTCTGTAGAATGCAGCAGCTGACAAAAAAATCATGTGGATTGATTTCACCAGAAAAGTGAACGAAGCAAGTGAGCAGGAGATTTCGGCACTGCTCCTGAAAATAATGTAAAAAGAACTCTCGTTTCTTGTTAAAAAAAGAACCCGGCTTTTCCTATCCACGCCGCCCTTCCCATCACTTTGTCACAAAACCGTTTAATCTGAAGTAAGAAAATAAGAATAAATGACCCGAGGATGACTTCTATCAAGTTCATTTGGCCTAGTAGGGCCACGCTGTGCAATACAAGATTACTCTTCTTGTCTTCCAAAAAGAACTTTTCTAATTTCAAATGTTCCTGGCTGCTGTGTACGAAACTATAATCTTCCCCTTGTATTATATTGGTGTGAAACAAGTAGGACCATAAGAATGTAAAGCAATCCCTACACAGGCCTGGAAGGGCCCTTAGGGCTCCAGGAAGTTGAGGTTCCAAGAATTTCTAGACAATCGGCTCATGAACATGGCAAGATTGTCAGCCCTACACACGGGCCACCTTTACCCCCCAGCAGATACCCATGGTACTCATTTCTGTTAGACGCTGGGTCGACCCATTGGGCCGTAGTACAGCTGGAAGAATTAAGTCTGTGAAATCCCGATGACCCCATCGGCCGAAACCGCGACCTACCTGCTTGTAGCACAGTGCGTCAACCAACAGCGCCAACGCGTACCCCAAAGTAGGCCCATAGGCTGCGGATATCCGAGAAAACGGTGCTGAGGAAATGCTTGGATTTAAGAAGACATAGTCAGCAGGATTGTGGTAAAAATTGCACACGTGGGAGTGGTATGATTTGCATTTCTTGCCATGTATTGTTAGGGTTATCAAGTGAAGGACAGTGAGACGGACGAGGCATGTATTACGCATGGGGGAGAAGGTAAATGCGTACAGAATTTTGGTTGGGATACCTGCAGGAAAGAGATCACATGGAACATTGTGGCGAGATGGGAAGATAGTATTAAAACAGATCTTAAAATGATAGCGTGGGAGGGTGTGAACTGAATTAATCTGGTTCAGGATATGGAGGAAAGGCGGACTGTTGTGAACATGGTAATGAACCTTCGGGTTCCATAAAATGCGGAGACATTTTTCTCAAACTAAGAACCTATTAGCTTTGCAAGAAAAACTTTGATCCTTGCCTGTATTAGTTTATTTAGTTTATAAATCAGTCTTCTGAAGTATGAAGAAGGCACGGGGAAGAGGGGCATGTGTACAAAATTTTGGTTAGAAAAGTAGAAAAGAAGTGACCACTTGGAAGAACCATACATAGATGGCGGGAAAAATATGGGGATTTCGTAAGCAACCGGTGTCTGAGAGCGCACAAGGGACTCCAGGTATCCAATTCGTTAAGATTGCATGGATGAGGGGAAGAAAGACAGGAATACAGTTTTGATAGAGGTGCGGGATTTTTAGAAGAATAGAGTAAGATCCGAAATTAGAACAGCTGCTGAACTGAAAACCGGAACACAAAATAAAGAATTGGAAAAAGAGGTGGAAATTTTAATGAAACGCATTAGTCATTACTGTCGGAGAGACTGTGAAGTAGTTATTTGTTTCTTTAACTGAAATTGTTACTATACGTATTCCCATGTGCACTTCTTTTGTGTGTAGAAATAGTAGAGATTTCTCTTTAAAGTAATGAAATATAAACACCATGGCGTAACGGATTTTAATATTATTTTAAAACATTGTAGGAATAAAGCTGATTTTGATTAAACCAAGGGTCCAGTTTCGATGCCTTGTCAGTCCATGTGGGATTTGTGTTGGACGGTGCGGCACTTGGTCTGGTCTTCTGCGTGTAACATCGATTTCCCTTGTCAGTGTACTCTGCACGCGTATGTTATTCATGATCAGTGCTACGTGATCTTAGCAACTTACAGCGTAGTTAAATAAAAAATTGTTTTACAACCATCTATATTAACACCAACCGTACACAATGTAAAACGAAATATGCAAACACTGTATATAAACCCGCACATGTATCGGTGCACTAATTCACCATCTTCAGGGAAGAACACATTTAAAACTTAAAACACACCTGAAGGTGATGCACTAGTGTACTGAAGCATGTCGGGTTTTATGTAAGGTATTTGAATACTGTGATTTAACATTGGGTACGTGTTGATTTTAATACAGATTGTTGTAATGTACGCAAGCACATGATACGGACAGTGTTAAAATACTTGTTCTCCCTTGACTAGATAGGATATACACCACCCCACTGACCACAAGAATTACGCTTTAATGTCACAGTTATTTATTATTGTTTTTGTTTGTAATACACACGTGAACTAACGTACCACATATTACGTAATTTGAAAGGACTACGCTACTTAAATTAGAAGGTACTTTTATTTTTAATAATACACGTTACTACTCTTACATTAAGGTTTACAATTATTGTAAGAGTAAGATACAAAACATATTTGAAGAGATGAAATTTTTTACTCAACGTTCAGTACTCTTGACAAAAAGCTGCAAAGCAATGGAAATTTCTTAACCTCAAGATCTGGAACTAACTTGTAAAAATTAATTAAAAGTAATTTACTTTTACGCTAACGTAGAATATGAAAATTAAAATACGCAAATCCATAATTTTGCGTGTTTTATATGGGCGTGATCCTTTGTATCTAATATTATAGGATGTACATGAGATGAGGGTTTTGGAGAAGAGGGTGTTGGGGAAGATAAATGAGACTAACAGCAAGGCAGTAACAAGAGAATGGAGAATCTTGCATAACGAGAAGCTGCAACATGTGTAATCCTCAAGGAGGATGATATGGTCGGGTCATGTAGTGCGTCTGGGGGAGAAGGAAATCTCATACAGCGATTCTGTGAAGAATCCTGAAGGACAGAGAGGCTACGTGAAGGACCTAGTCTCAGATGAGGGGTCAGTATGAAACTGGATCTTAAAGAAATGGGACGGAAGGACATAAAGTGGATCAATCTGGCTCAGGATAGGAGCAACTAACAGGCTGTTGTGAACACGGTAATGAACCTCCGTGTCCATAAAATGCGGAAGTTTCTTGACTAGCTGAGAAACTAGTAGCTTCTCAAGAAGTACTCTGCTGCATGGATTTAGGTAAGTATATGCTCATGTATCCTGTGGAATCGCCAAGATTACTCTGTGTCAAGATTCTTCGTCCATTACGAAATGTGAACTTTGAACTTTCGCCGGTTGGAGTGTTTTGTTCGTCCTTGTGTGAGAATTGTGGGGTTGTCATTCCCGTAGCTTGTACTTGACTCAACAATTAGCTGAATTGGTTGCTAGACGCTCTGTCTTCCCGCTGACGTCACGTCGGAACACCTGAACTGACAGACACGTCAAAACATGTCCGGTGAAGTTAAGATATCTGCTCGCTCCGTATTTCGGGAAATTCATTTCAACCCCAATATGACGTTTCAGAGTCCTGTGCTATAGAAACGATTATTGTAATTAGGAAATTGTCATCAACATTTTGCCTGTCTCCATTTCAAAGTCATTTGTATTCACTCGAGAATTATGGTGTATGACGAGCACAGGAAAGCGGAAACGGTGCGGATTTGTGCTACCTTACGTTTCCTGGAAAAGTAAAGGAAATAGTTAACAAAGATTTGCTGAGACGTCGTTTTCTTTTGCAGTTGTTCCAGACGTCTTGAAAGGAAATGTCATGAGTTGTCAGTATTACAGACAAACCCAGCTGTCTTTCTGGGTTCTAAGTTTCCGGCTTTACGCTTCCGTAGTTACGCTGTAATAATGGTATTTGGAACAGATAGAATTAACACAATAAAATGAATAGTACGTATACACGGTTAATCCTCTGGCATATGACGCTGTGTAGTCTGATACAAATCCACTGACGTTTCACAGGATCACATTATCCTCCTCATCCTCCTTCAGCAAGAGGTTTCTGTGGCATTTCGGTTCACTTCTACCAGACTATACGATGTCACATGTTTAAGGAGAGTAATCGCATATAATCTCCCTTTTGAGAGGCTAAAGTTTGGCAGCAGGGCCGCCCCGAGACATGGTGCCCCCGGGCAGGCTAATAATTTGGCGCCGATTAAAATCGATCTTCTTTAAACTCTTTGGCCAAGGACAGCGCTGGCGAAACTTTCGTGGGCGCATGCCGAAATTTCAGATAATTTTCGGAGAAATTTTTTCACATATGGAAACCTGAGTTTGCTAGCACCATATTTATGATTATTCCAGTGACGTCTTAGCGCCCCTTGTAGGTAGGCAATCCGAGTAGCTGTCCGGCTGTCCAGCCCCATATTCCGGCACTGTCTGGCAGAATGAAATGCAGTTATCTTTAGGCTAAAATGTAGGCATATTTGTCCCAGTGCCCACCATGAGGGCATATGTGGATGAGGAAGTAGGTCTGTCATTCCTAACTTCGGCCCTGTGTGGGGGATAAGTGGTCGTTTTCACTCCCGGCCCGCTTTATTACCGGGCAGAGCGCTCCCGGTACACTTCGAATTGTCGGCTGAGTGGGCCGCACAGCCGACACGGACGCTGTGGAGAAAACAAGTCCTTGCCTCTGCCCGAAATCGAGCAGTTCCTCAGAGGTTGAGCCCCTAGCCTGGTCACTGTACTGATTCAGCTATCCTAGCCCCACTATTGTCACCAACATTATAAAATTTAACCTTTATAAAATTTTTTAACCTTTATTTTAATAAAGAATTTGTTGGCTGTAAGACGGATCTTACTCATTCAAGTATTATAAAATTTAGGTTGGTATTGCTGTAAGGTCACTGTAAAGAATGCCCGTGCGTGATTTATAATATGGCCTTCATGGAGGTCTTCAACGTGCTGTTCTATATTTAGGTAATGAATGTTCTTAAATGAAGATAATAATGTCAGCTTACTGTATTCATTCACTGCAATCCAGAAGGGAAGCCGTACGTATTTGTAACATTAAAAGATATGGGCACGGTCGCAAAATTGCGAAAAGCGACTATTTACTTCGTCATGTCCGTCTGTCCGTCCGTCTGTCCGTCTGCATGGAACAACTCGACTCCCACTGGACGGATGTTCACGAAATCCGATATTTGGGGATTTTTCGAAAACATGTCGAGAAAATTCAAGTTTGATTAGAATATGACAAGAATAACGGGCAATATTCATCAATTCCTATATATTTGTGACAGTATCTCGCTGAATTCTTAAGATGATAAACGTTTCATACAAAAGTTGCAGAGAAAATCAAAGCACATTTTATGTCCGATAACTTTTTTTTTTTCGAAAATCGTGCCGTTTATAAGATAATGTTGAAAAATATAGTAGTGTCAGACAGGAAACAGATGACAATATATGCCGTTTGCCTCCTGGATAACTAAGACTGCAGGCACGCACCCAGATGTGTAATATTGTTTTTCCACGGTGCGCAAAATTACGCGAAAGCGCCTCAATATTACCTAATACGTACATCGCCTGTCTTGTTATAAAGTGAATTTAACTAATTTGTGCCCATATTCCTGTGTAGACAGTTGACTGATAAATTCTTGTGGCTGCCAGAATGGTGCTGTGAGCTGGGTGGATGTGAAAGTGGAGACGGACAGCAGAGAGATCACAAAATTATATATAGTGGCTCATAACAAGCATCAGTTTTGGGTGGAGATAAAACTGAACATTTCGCTGGCGGTTGGCAAGCATTCGAGTCCATAATTAAGTTCTCTCTCAGCTCACTTGTCTTTGGCTTCTGTTTGTATGAAGAAAGCCAACACCTATGTCTATGGACTATGATTTTTTTTTACTTATAACATGTGTTTTGCGTACTAAGGTACGGTGGCATTGCAAGCGTGACGCTTGGAGGTTAGCGGGGTAGCAGGTGCATGGTGGGAATACCGTTTTAACTATCACGGAGAATCTTAGCCAGGCAGCCGCACTGACTCCCCCACCCCCTAATATTGGAGCTGGCTTAGAGGGTGGGGGTGTCAGTGCGGCCGTCTGGATAAGTTTTTTGCTGTTGGTTCGGATCGCATTGCCGCCATGCACCTGCTACCCCGCTAAACTCTAAGAAACGCGCTTGCAGTGTGTCCGTAACCTAAGAGACAGACCGTAAAGGCAACTGATCCTTGTTATTTCACATCAGATAAACAGTAGAAGATATGAAAACTGCGGCTGACACGGGGGATAAAACGGCCGAAGTGTAAGGCTTACAGCTCTCTCTTGACCAGAAACAAAGTTATGATTCACTGAACCTTATCTTCCCACTCTCACGCACACGTAATAATACCTCAAAAAAAGGAAACGTTCGTTTTTATACTAATTATCTTGTGGAAGCGCGATAGCATAGTCTGTATAACGCCTAGGCTACGGGCTGGACGGTCCGTGGTTCGAATCCTGGTAGGGGCAAAAACTTTTTCTCTTCTCCAGACCGGCTCTGCATACCGTCCAACTTCCTATTCAGTGGGTACCGGAAAATGTAGGAAATCTCGCCCCCACCGGGATTCGATCCCTGGACCGTGCAAGGCGTTACACCGACTACGCCATTGCTGCCCATTATGAGTGTAAATAGGTTCCAAAATGCCGTGTTGGTTTACTACCATCGTAGTCGGGATAGTCCAAGAGAGATCTACAGTAGGGTTAATGCAGCAGTCCCCACCCAAATGTTGGTTACTGTACTACGAGCCATCATATCCCAGAAGGCCTGAAACTTCATTACTGCGTAGTTACGTTCGCCAGACTTGTCTACCACTCGCCTTTAATACCCAACAAACAAGTAGTGCCCCCACCTGAAGATCAGTGTTCGTGAGAAACTTCAGTACTTTGCCCACCTACCAGACTCAACCACGTCATAGCCCAGGAAGACACAGTATCAATCTCCACTGTCTTGCAGACCTCAAATTTACGTTTGTTGTTGTTATCCTTATTATATTAAATGCTGTATTTATGCATGCTTCTGGCACCTCGCACGCGCTGTTCCTCTAAATCGAGTCTAAACAGCAGTAGGCTCACACAAGAGACCAAATCTTTTCGATTCCTGGGCAGTATGTGCTTCAACATAATGATTTTAAACATACAAAATTAAGAAATGTTTACATATGCATGAATTGTGGAAAGCAAAATTTCGGCTGTGGGTTATGGTTGTCGAAATCGGTCAGTGAAGATGGGGGGGGGGGGGGCGGGGGGGCAGAATGTTTTTATGCTTTTCCTAGCCTTCGTCTGTTGAATTATGTTCACAGTTCGTAACAAAAATGGAACTGCGACGACTCAATCTATGAATATTCACGTTGTGGTGAAGGAAAAAGGTAGAGAGAGTTGCACAGGTGAGTGCACGTTATATCGTCTTATCTAAGGCTTTCCCCACTCGTTTAAATCATTTCGAAATATATCTTAATGGTGTTTTTTATCCTACAGAAGCAGACGTCGTATGAGTGCCGTATCCGTTTCGACTCTCGGTCTGGCAGCTGCCAATCGTGACTACGACATTTCCTTTTCTCTTTTGGGCGGGGAAATTTAGGGACAGTAAATTGAAACCCCTGTTAACAAACTCACTGCATGGAAGAGACTCCTTCACGAGAAGCTAAAACTTTGACCCAACAGTAGGTAACATGTCTGGGGCCTCTCGCGACTTGATCAGGGGTTTCACTATAATTACTGGGCGCACGCGGTGGCGCAGTTGAAGCACTGCGCTACCACCTGGAAGACCTCGGATGCGATTCCCGATGGTGTCATTGGATATTTTTATTGACTTAATCCTTCCGGCTGCACTATGGTCCTGGGATCGAGTCCGCGTCTAACAGAAATAAGTACCAGAAATATTTCGTGGGGCGTAAAGGCGGCCGTTGCGTAGAGACGACAACCTTACCACCATCATGTGCCGATTGTCTTGGAATATGGGAGCCTCAACCTCCTAGAATCCTAGGGGCCTGTCCGGGCCTGTCATGGGATTGCTTTACCTTTACTACAGTTATTAACGAAGAAACTCCAAGATCGCATAACAAGTATCCAGAATACGGCATTGTGGCGGAAGGACGGACTCCAATCCGAAAGAACCCCAAACAAATATTAATCTTCTGTAGCTCTGAGGTCCTTTTGACCCACAGGACGTCCCGCGCCCCGTGATCTGCAGGGACCTTATCAATGCTAGTAATTTCTGAGTCAGTCATGGAATTTTAAGCCTTTTGTGGAAATGAAGATTAATTACCTTGTTCACGAGAATCTTCAGTATGTCTCTATCCTGGGGCAAAGGTGTTCTAACCACACCCTGTATCCTACCTTTTTAAGAATTATCATCCCCCTTCTATGCCTACATCTTCCAAGTGTTATATTTCCTTCAGATTATCCAACCACAACTTATTGTACATTTTTCATCGATCCCTACTTGTGCTATATGCACTACCTGGCCGTCTTATCCCCCAGTATTGATCATATTAATAATACTGTATATGGTTGAGATTAAATTTTGAAAGTCATTCTATGTAAATATCTCCATCATTTTGTGACTTCTGTCGTCTTAGATTTAGATATTATTCTCAGCAACATGTTCTCAGATACTCTGTGTCCTGCCCTTCATGTGTGAGAGCAAACCTGACACCGATACAAAACAATAGGTAAAATTATAGTTCTGTATATTTTGATTTTTATGTTTGTACACAGCGAATGGACTGCATGACTGCAGGCATTCTCCTACTGTGATATTTTTTAAAATTTATTTTCCTAAATTAATCTATATGTGTCTGTCTTTCCCAAATATTTTAATGTAAATATTTTGGAAAACAATTTTTTATCAGTATTATTCTTATGTTGTGCGGTGAGCCTTTATGAACATATACTGGTATTATCTGCACTTATTTATAGACCAACAGTGCCACTAGCGTCAAATGCGTCAAATGGGGGTTTAATGTTGACTTGTAACTTATAATTTTACCCCTAAAAGTGGCACTGTTATAGAAAGTGAACTGGTATTTTCTATTCAGTCCTAGTTCCCTTAATTTTCTTGACGTTTCTTTCTGCCCATGTTTATTCGGATATAGCCTTTTGTCACATAATCACTTTTCGCCTTCGACTTCCCGTTTCATTCTTTTGTGCAATATAAACTGCTTCTTTGGGTAACCTCAGAATCAGGCATTCAGTTGGGATAGGAGTGTGTGGGTTTGTTATTGTCTGTGCTGTGGGTATTCTTTGTACATGACTTGGCGGGATTACGTTGCAAATCGCATAGTCACCAAATTAAAATATACATAATTTACGCATTGGATAATACAGAACCAGGAAACACATCTTGGATCTTATTTCATGAAGTATTTAGAGCCTGTAGTATTGGCTGTTACATGCTTTATACAGAAGAGTGGAATCCACGTAGACTAAAGTGACTCTTCTCGCCACAACAAAGCAAGTTCGCGGAACGCGGATCGAAGAGCCTACCTACAATTTGGAACGCTGACTGGAATGCGTTAAATAAGCCGCTGCGGATAGCCGAGAATGCGAGTGATCGTTCTTGAGTAATTGCTGGCCAGGTGACAAACTGGCAGCTTAGCTGCAGTGTGTTTGATAAGCTGCTGCGGACAGCCAGCAATGGAAGTGGTCGTTCTTGATTAAATGTCAGCAAGCTGACAAATTCTCATCTCAGACACCCTACATGAAGTTTCCTGGTACTCTTTTTAAATTTCTCGAATGAATTTCCAGTTCGGGAATGATCACTTCCATCTTTCGGTTTCTCCAGTCTGTTTGCTGCTCATTCCTATCATTTAATTCTGTACGGTTTGAGAGATGTTGGTACTCAGCTGTTAAATAGGTTAGGAATCAGACACTTTCGAATCTTCTGAATAGGAAACCACAGCTAGACAGTTGGCGCTGGTGTACTTTATTAAACGTTGACAATTGACCTTAATGTCACGTCATTTGCTTGGCAGTTTGACTGTTCGTTTTGAATTTATACTAGATGAAATTGCACTAATATTTGGCTGATAGAGGTTGTTTATATTCTTCACCAGACAGGAAAAGACAGCCTGCACGTAAGCATATTAACCTTTTAAAGCCTAGCGGTAACTTTAAGTACCACGAGGTTTAACATTAAAAAATTCTACGTGGTGCCCACATTGCGTTTATGTGTTTTGTACGGATCTCAGAACAAAAAGCAACTTCTGCCTTATAAAACATTAAGAGATTGGTTTTTATAACCGAAGTAGAGAGTGTTTACAGCGCGGTACGCACTGAGTCCTTATATAAAACATACACGCTTCGTCTTTAAAGGGTTAAACAAGCTTTCTCGGTGGCCTGGACTTCCTGGAGGTTTCCTTGTGACCCTGGTACATTTCGCCACACAACCAGCTACGATCTCTGAGCATGTTGTAGGATAAGCAGTTCGTTTCAGAAGAGCAACTTTTTATGTTAGTTAATTGAGTTATCCACACCAGATATTGAAAAACAAGAATAATTATAAATTATAAGCATGTATAAATCAGGAGCATGGAAAGTATTTACAGACCTTCTGCAGTCAGATATGGTATGACAAACTTCTGAGGCAGTAATGCAAATACTGGATATTTTCGCCGTACGCCGGTTAAGGTACCCAGCGTGGCAAATGGTACAGTTCTGGTCGATCCAGACATTTTGTGGCTACGTATCTGTAATTTTACGTGTCATTTTATATGGATATGGCACTTATATCTTCCCCAGTGCGGATGTCGTATGCTGAGCAGGTGGAAAGGGGCAGAATATTTTTATATAAGAAGGATGAAGTGACAGAAGAAATTTGCAAAAAGAGGATTTTCATAATCTGTGAGGTTACTGTAGGCTAACTATTATTAGGGCGATTAAATCAATGTGTATAAGATGGACGTGGCATGTAGAAAGCATGAGTAGATTATAAACGTATACAAATTTTTTGTCAGATTGTTTTGAGATATATAAATGGGACAGAAGGATAATATTAAAATGGACTTTGTAGAAATAGGTTGAGATTGTGTGGACTGAATTCAGCTGGTTCAGGTAGGGTGTAACGGTGGGCTTTTGTGAAGAATGTAATGAATTTCAGTGTCATAATAGCAGGCAATTTATTGATCAGTTCAGCGATTATAAACTTTTCCAAGGAAAATGCTGGGCCTTGGATTTACGGAGAGGTACTTTTGACACGGTACTTCTAGCGACTTGTGTTTCAGAGCAATAGACTCTTTGTTATAGTATAAGTCGATTATGCTATTACGCATGTCTCGCTAATTCGAATTGGCTATAACGCGGTTCGTGAATATGTGAACGTTGTTTGTACAGTGTGAGGGTTCGCATATGCAGTTGGCAATTAAGCGATTTCAGCGACCGTTTTGAAAATATAAGTGTAGTTGACGGGCCAAATTTTTTCTGATCTGACCCTATTTTTATTACTCTATTTTCTGTAATGCGAGGTCTCACAAGAACGCACCTGTTACGTTACAACAGAAGTGACTGTACTGTATGAAGGTGAGTTTAATTGCACTGGGTACGGGGTGGAGCAAGGGGTCAGATTTTTGTCACTGTACACTTATTACTTCAAAAAAGTAACTTTTTAAGTCTGCAAGGAGATTCTGTTACTTCGTTGTTGTAGTAAGAGCAGATGAGACTCGTTAAGGCGTAATGTAGTACACGGTGTGACGATAAGAGAGGGAACTGCGGAATGGGGCGAGAAGTCGATCGATGGGTAAGTCCCGAATTAAGGGGAACGGAGGGGGGGGGGGGGGGTTTGGTCATGTGAGTCGGAGGGATGGGGAGGAAAGTGAGGTCAGGGGTACTTCAAATTTACATACTTAGAGTCGCATGGTATGTTACGCACAGTTGTTACTACTTATGCGCTGCTGTTCAGTTGTGCTCCACGTAGACAAAATACGCCGAATGATGTAATGACCGCATGCCGAATATTGACACACTGCCTTTGTCAAAGGTTCGCGTAGTAGGACAGTATTGGTGTTCCAGAACATGGTGATGGATATATGGAAATGATGCATACACTTTCACATCGTAGAAGCAAATTGAAACCGTCCTCTTCATACATAACAATTTAAAGCTTACTATCATTTACTCGAGCCGATTCCGGTGGCTGTGCCGTATAAGGCGTCGGTCTACTGTCGTTCGATTAATGGGATCGCGGGTGCGAATCCCGTTGAGGGCATGGATATTCGTCTGTTGTGTTTGCTATGCGTCGTGTAGGTAGCGGCCTCTGCGACGACCTGATCACTCGTGCAGAGGAGTCCTACAGTGTGTGTGTGTGTGTGTGTGTGTGTGTGTGTGTGTGTGTGTGTGTGTGTGTGTGTGTGTGTGTGTGTCTAATTGAATGTGGTCTAGAAACCTCAACAGTGAGGTGGCCTGGGTCCAAGTTGGGCTGTTGCGCCACAAAAAAACATTTACTCGTAATATTTTCATCTTCCAGTCTCTTTATCTAAAAACACTGAATTCGGATTCAAGTCTTCCGTAATTTTTAAGCTATGTCGTAGGGCGAATTGCCCGCGACCTTTCGTAGGATCGCGGTGCCTTAATTCTCACAATCAAGCATTCTAAGGGCGCTGTGAGAACCTCACACGTCCCCACATTAACCCCTTAAAGACGAAGCGTATCTGTTTTATACAAGGACTCAGTGCGTACCGCGCGGTAAATACTCTCCACTTCGGTTACAAAAACCAGTCTCTTAATGTTTTATAAGGTAAAAGTTGCTGTTTGTTCTGAGATCCATACAAAACACATAAACGCAATGTGGGCACCACGTAGAATTTTTTAATGGTAAACCTGGTGGTATGTAAAGTTACCGCTAGGCTTTAAAAGGTTAAGACATTCAAAAACTGCAATTTCAGTACTGAGGTACTCACGGCGATGAGGGTAAAGGTGGGGGTATTCAGGAATATGACGCCGTGTATTTCGGTAGATATGTGGTAATGTTTCGGTGGTGCATGCTGCCTTCATCTTCATGATAAGATAACCTACACATCCTTGTACCCTAAAGTAGTATACATCACGTTCTTGCGGAAGCTTGGTACACTTGCATGTTCAGGACGATATTCGTCCTTATGAGGTCAGTGTAGCAAATTCAGTAGAGGACATGTCTTTACGTAAAGTGATGGTGTAAAGACCAGTGGGCACAACTCTGCAAAATACAGACGATCCGCATTTGCTTAGGGATGTGAGACTTGAAATTTTGCGGGCTGTAAAATTCTGCAGTGTTTTCTCCTGGGTTATGGAACCGCATAGACTAGTAGGAGGTTACCATTCTTTTCTAGGAGTCTCACCTCCGTCTTCACCCTGAAGATGGAGACATCAATTTCTCCGAAACATGGGTAACCACGTACCAGTGTACACTATGTCACATCCCAGAAGACTTAAATGTAAATGTGAGGAGGAGATTGCTTTGAGTTTTGGCTCTAAAACCTAAAACTGATAAGGAAATTGCTTTGACTTTTGGATCGAACATGAGAAGGGGTAGACAGGCACGCGCGCGCGCGCGCGCACACACACACACACACGGCATCCTATTTGGTCAGTTATAACGTACATTTATATGCCAGTAGACAATTAATAAAATTATCGGGTGAAACTTAACTGGATTCTTGTCAGGGTGTCCCGGATTCGGCGTTCAAGCATTCTGTATGGGATTTGCGTGTGGCAAAGTGGCACTGAAGATATTTCTCTTGGACTGTCTCCCTTTCCGTCAACCATTTACCAGTCTGTCAGTTTACTCATCGCAACCACTAAAGTGTGAACAAGTCTTTAGTGTCTTTAGTCAGTTCATGTTGGTAACACTGGGCTCAACTTCTGACCTGCCGCATATCCAGCTTAAAAGTAAGGAAGGGTTTCTTAATACATTTTGGCTAGGGAAGCATAGACTAGAAAGTGGCCCACATGAGTTTTAATCTGCAGTTTTTTCACCCTTATCAAACTACGTAGTTAAGACTTGCCTCTCTGACAAAAATTTTGAATCTTAGAAATGTAATTCAAATTAATGCTTCTAATAATTAATAGAGTTCGAAAGGTTGGATGAGGACTTCACACGTTACCGATCCAGTCGTCATTTTCTCATGTTCCGGAAGTGTACGTGTGTCAGATATTACTCAAATTTCCTACTTATGACAATCGTTGTTATTAAAGAAACATCATAGTAGAATAAAAAATATTTTCACCAGCGTATTTTAATAATATTAGCATTATAATATTATTTTAATTTAAATCTTGCTATTTTATAGCAAATGGCTTATACATTCAAAATAACACCAATTTTATTATCTGTACAACGATTGTTTTTGAGAGTAGACATTCAGAGTAGATTCACAATATTTAATAAAAGTAAAAGTTTATTTTAATTTACATTTTAAATTTTATAGAAATGTTTTGATATAAGAAAGAGATACCCTAATTTTAGATCGTCTTAAAGTCATTTCCACAAACGTATGTCTCTGTCTTTCGCTAGACCTGGCCTGTTGACTTAAAAGCTAGGTCGAAACAGGTAGTCTTGACAATTTTCTGTTATTGTGTTCCTCGTAAAATCTTTTGTTATCCTCAGTAATATTTTTATTTGAATCCTGAATGTATGTGTTATATCTTAATAAAACCCGTTGTTCTATTCTTCTTGTGCTATTGTATTATTAAGGCCTTGCCGAGTTACAACTGACAAGTAGGCCTGCTTATTCCCATGGATCTGCCTCCTAACATCAGGTTTTCTGCGGTACACATCCCTTAGACCACTTAGACCACTATCTTCAGCCGGAATCTATGTTGCAGTACAAATAGTATATTATTACTTTTTTTATCAATTGCACAACATTGCGGATAGGCGTCTGGTTCTCAAAATTTGTTTGGGGCATGTTAAAATTGCTGTCAGTATTCTTTCTTGCTTATTCAAACCTCTTTCGACCTGCTAATTGTAGGTGTAGAGGGTTATTCTTGCACTTGACCACACTCAGTGACACGCACGCACGAACGCACGCACACACACACACACACTCTCTCTCTCTCTCTCTCACACACACACACACACACACTCACTCTCTCTCTCACACACACACACACAGTCGGTAGGACTCCTCTGGACGAGTGACCGTCCCGACGCAGAGGACCCAACACGCAACACTCACAAGAGACAGACGTGCATGCCCCCAGCAGGATTCGAAGCCACAATCCCAGCATCGAACGGCCGCAGACCCACGCCTTAGACTGCGTAGCCACTGGGATCGGCGACATCAATATTCGGTATATAGATTTCGGCACTTAACCTCCATTTAGTATTTCTAAATGTTCAAGAATACGTGTACGTGTAAGTATACGTAGGAGAAAGAGATGGCTCATTATAAGACGGCATCAGTTGTTACCTTCTCGCTTCTAATTATAACGCAGTTTGGTAATTTATCGAGACCAAAGCGTAGGGTTTCCCTTGAATGAGTGTAGCTCTTATTTTTCTTTTATTTTGAGCTAACCGGCACATGGCCGGGGGGGGGGGGGATGCACATACTTTAAATTTGTGAGTTAGTATAAAAGTTAAAAATAAAATACAGTGGATTTCTTTTTACAGACGCGGAGGAACGGGAAGCGCCTCTTAGCAAATCAGGTTTGCCCATATCTCTCTCTACGCTCAGCTTCGCAGCTGCTCCATCTAATGCTTCGCTGCTTGTTGAAACACGTTCAAGCCATCCGTGCACGTTTTTGGTTCACTGTGAACGCGAGAGTACAGGAGTGACGGTGAATACATTGATGGCGTCTTCTAGCAGACGTCGTTGCGAGATTTTCTATTCAGCACATACTAATGAATAATCAAGTATGTTGGAAATGTTTTCGTAAAAGAGAATCTCTAATAAGGAAACCTGATAGTTGTTTGCAGTGAAAATTATAGCCTGGTTATTTGCTAGAAGAAAGCGCGCTATTTCAAATCCGGATTATTTTATCCTCTTCTGGTTCCAGTGTTATATCATGTTAATAATCGTAATTTCTGTCATGTTTCTTAAGTTTTGTATGTTCGTAAAATGCTATAAACGAAATTCAAACAGCGTATAAGCTCCATGATAAGTGTGTACAGAAATGACTCTTATTCATATAAATACAAAATTAAGCGAATTTGTCGTTTCAGGCTTCCGCCGCGATGCTGATGAGATCTGCGCTCTTCTGGGGTATAACGCAGCGTCAAGTGGTATTACTTTACCGACGTTTCGGGACAACATATCGGCCCCATCTTCAAAGGTCAAGAAGTCCAGGAAGAGTACTCTTCTTGAACTTCTTGACCCTTGAAGATGGGACCGATACGTTGTCCCGAAACGTCGGTAAATAATTACCTCTCGAAGCTGCGTTATAGCCCAGAAGAGCGCAGATCTTATGCGAATTTAGGTATCTTAGTCCCAAAGATGTAATCTGTATCCTAAAACTGTTACCCGTGATTTTTTTTTTACATCAACTGCCCTTTCACTTTCCTGCATAAAGAAAAGAAAGGAGAGGGTTCTTTTGAAAGATTCTGAAAAAGAAAGCCGAGAATAGATTCATTGCCTTGAAAAGCACTTTCAATTCTTTTGTGCTGGAAATATCCTGACAGAAGTAAATTGAACTTGCGCGTGCGGCAGTGGTTAAATATTTTACTAGGACAGTTTGTTGGACATGAAAACCGCAGTGGCGTCAAACTGGTCAGAGGTACAGACACCGTTTTCTTCAGTGCCACACTGTTTCCATACATAAAAAAAATTATACTGTGTAAGATGTAGGCGTAAATTTTATGTCAACCATCAATTATTTTAAATTTAAATAAAATGAACCAGCATGTAATCGTTTGGAAAATCTAGAGGACGAGACAATACGAAAGACTTGTGTGCAGTTCGGATAATAATGCACAGCACACCTGAAGTTCCTATAGGAGTTACTTTGCTTTTGGCAGCCCAGTTCAGGAGACGTGATGCAGTAAGGTAAACAGCAGCTTTTTATTGCCAAAACTGAAGCGTTTGTTTGTACACGAGCCTCAGCCATCGTAGCACAGATCTGTTTGAAAACTTTCTTTAAAATTTTCTGGGATCTGTAGAGTTGTTTTTGTTATTTTTGCTTTGGTAGTTAGACATGGACTTTGTGGAGACTGCGTGCTTGTCAGAATTAATGTTTGAGGGGTTGAGGACTGGCTACTGCTCGCTGTCGGAACTAGAGACTGACTCCAGTGAACACGGTAACAAACGATATCTAGTTATATACAGTTAAAGTGAAACTTTTAATTTTATAATAACATGTGTTTTTCATTCCTTCTTTCATATGTCTCCGCTCTTTACGTAATCATCACCAGGGAAACGTACAAATCTACACACGATACCGATTTCTTATAGCCATGTACAATATCCTGTCTGCAGACTACTGTAGTATGTGTATGTATGTGTAGCAAATTACGCAGGTTACGTTTATTTTTCTTAAAAATTATTAGTATTTTCAGGAGTTAGAGTACTGTTTAAAAGTTATTTATTAAAATATTAGAATTTTTCGAATATTAGCAACTAATGTCTTTGCTCTACATACGTACCAATTGCTTCTTCAAGTATTTTAATTTTTGAATATTACACATAACCTTCGATATTCTAAAGTTAGTATAAAAATTTGAAGAAATGTTTAGCATTTATATGACACAAGGATACCAGATGTTATTTGAAAGCTTAAGTATTTAAATAATTAGATTTAAACAATACTGTAACACTAGGAAAGTTTAGTGATTTCTAAGGACAGTAGATAAATGCAAAGTATATGTTCACTAAAGGCATGTACGTATAATAAATGTATCTGTATACTGGGCACTGTAGGTAGCTGTATGACTGTAGCATTTTCTGTATGTAGACTTGTAGGTTTTTCTGACTGTAGTCATGTAAATAATGGAAATATGTAGGAGGATGAATAAAACACGTATTGCTGTGAATTAAAAGAGCTCACATTGTTGGCGTGTAACTGTATGTTGGTTGCTGAGTATATGAATGATGTCAATCAATTTAAATTTACAGTAACGAAATTTCACCCTATAACATGCCATGAGGGCATAAAGGGGAGTAGAACCATAGCTCTATTCGTTCTTAACCTCGACGCTAGGAGGGGGTAGGTGGTCAACGCCATTCCCCGGACGCTTTACCCAGGGAAAGACACGGTACCCGTTGTATAGGAGGCTGGATGAGCCATATGGCCTTTCTAGACGGTGCAGAAAATCTTGCCTGCACTGGAGTTCGAACCCCGAACCGCCTAGTGCGTAGCGGTTCGCTGTACCGGTTACGCTGTCTGGCCCAGATTGGTAATTAGGACGGTAAATTCTTGAATAGCTGAGTGGCTACCAACCTAGGCACAACGGGCATAAAATGAAGGCATAATCAGGAGGCCGTTTATTTTCGCCTGTAATTTTTTATAAGGTAATGAAGGAATTTATATAAACTTTAATGCTGGCCCTACATTGAGAATCTTGGCCTAATTTGACCACGTAAACAGCGGGCATGTTACCGCCTAGCTCATCTCTAGAAGCGATCTGCCTTGAGCTCAGCTTTGTGCTAGAAATACCGTGCCTGAAGGATAGCATTTGTTGGTGACCAGCAGTTGCATTTTGTGGTCAGAGTCACACTGTAAGGCCAGTCACGGTCCAGTAAAGAACGTGTCAGGTATTCTTCACTGTGTGCGGGTATGAGCGTCCACATTATCGATTACGTTCGAGGCACCGTACTGTCACGAACAGCTGCAGACATCTAACGCAAACGCAGGTAGGAAAACACCACTAGAAACTCATTTTATGAACGTAGACAACAAGGAAACCTACTGCATTTTAAGTCCTGCTGCATAATCTCCGTCTTTTCCCACAAAATTCCGTTTATTTCACAATTTTATATTTTTTCTCTTCAAAAAATACTCATGCATTTTATAAACCGGTAGCTTTATGCTCTGTACTCACCAAATATTATTCCGGTAATCGAGTCAAGAAGAATGAGACCGGCAGGGCGTATGACACATATGGGAGACAGGAAAGGTGCATACAGGGCTTTGGTGTGGAAGCCTGAGGAAAAGAGATCACGTAAGACCTAGGAGTAGGTGGGAGGATAATATTAAAATAGATCTTCGAGAAGTGGGAGGGGGGCATGGACTGGATTGATCTAGCTCAGGATAGCGACAGGTAGCGGGCTCTTGTGAATGAGGCAATGAACATCCGGGTTCCATAAAATGCGGGAAATTTATTAATTAGATGCGAACCTGCTAGTTTCTCAGAAAGGACTCTGCTCCATGGAGTTAGCTAGCTAGCTAGTTCGCATTTTATAAACCATGCGCCAAAAATTTATATACTCGCCCCTGTGGCATAAATGTTGCATACAGGCGAAGAATAATTTTTTCTCACTGTGAGCGGACCGTGAGGAGACCAGTCGGAAAATACTCGCACCGATAAAAGTCTGAGCTTCTATTTAGACCGGACGTAGGCCTAACACATAGCATTTGCCATTAATCATTGCTTTTCTTGCAGACCCTTCTTATTTATATTCGTCCTCAGTTAACAAAAACAAACGAGAACTGTTTCCTCCTTCTCGGAACTGCTCCCGTTGTTCGCCAAGAAACGACCTACATTTACCTGAAATTCGTCAGTCCGTCCGAGGTCAACCGGATGTAGCGTGCTTACTCAATACAAGAACTCCGAGTCGCGCGTTAAATCCGTTGCCTTCCGCGGTCCAGTGTGTGTCTACCGCAACAGTTGGAGGGATATGTCTCGTAGGTCGACGACCTACGAGACATCTGTGGATTCAGCAAAGAAAAATCTGGTGCATACCAGAGGGTTGCTGTACGATGCTGTACCAGAAACTTGGGCCACGCCTTCTGTGATCCACTGTTAAATGCTGTCACCACTGTGGCCATCGACTGTAGACCGTACATGAAGTTTTAGGTTGCCACAGCACTGGTGCAGAAAATGTGACGCCGTGTAGCCGTCTGCATCCAGTTGAACCCGGTTATAACGACATCGGTTTAAACGACAACCCCATATACACGTATACAGTCAGGAATTCTGTGATGCCAATTAATTCGTCACTGTTAACCAGAACGTTATATTTCTCGGTTATAACGACACTTGTTTATAACGACACAAAATATTTATTACTTTTCATCACATATCCGGTTTCGACCCTATATGCCACCATCTCGAGGGAACCTGCTGTTTTTTTCTTGTATGCTGAAGGTGGAGACAGCACGCTCCTCTGAAACGACGGTATATTTGTACCAGACTACACGGGATCACGTACTGGAAGACTTTCTTTTTCGCCCTGAACTTTCTTGCTGGCTGTCGCATAAGCAGTACGAATACTGAGAATCCATTCCCATACAGCAGGGGCATGACGCAGCCCTGTGATGTATAACGTATGAAGTGTGAATAATATAGCAGCACGGTACGCGCAGTAGTTTGTACAGATCCGTGTTACGTCTCGGGAACAAGCACCACGAAGCTGGCGGTCCTGCTGCGACCTCGCACTGTTAAGTAGCTTAACAGTACAGTACGTGACCCCACTTCGCGGAACTGAATGTTTAATATACAGTAAACAAGTATGGCTCCTTTGTACAGCACAGCAGCTCCATGTGGACTGCGAAACATGAAAATGTGATTAAGAAATCTTCTCGCACACTTACTTAAGATGCAATAGGGTCTGTTCAGATGCATTTGTGTAAATTATAGTATAATTACAATATTTTTGTGTTAAAACGCTGAATTTATACGTGTAATATATGCGCATGGGCGCGTGCGCGCGTGTGTGTGGATCACAGAGAAGTAATTTCCGATTTGTGTTTCAGTACGTAATATACACAAAACTATGCAATATGAAAGCAACACGTCCGCGTAAATGAAGGCACACAGTCGTTAACCGCGACTGTCAATACAGGCGGTGAAATACGCAAATACATATTTGATAGTATGTACTCCGTGCCTTATTCTCACAAATAACTACAGTAACCAAATAAATGCACATGAAACCAGAAAAAAAACATACATAACGTGTAGAATTCCTACACGTTTCAGTTCCATGGTGTCATCTTCAGGGAATTCAAAATACAAAGGTTTACAAGTACCAAGACAGCAGTGTTGGTATTACATTAATATAGTGTTTAAAATGTTAGAATTATAAAATGACGAAATTGTTGACTTTAGATTTGACCTAAGATGAAGATGTGCTCGAGAGTCCAAGGTTTTATATAATTATTTGCCATGTATACATAAAAACACCTGGGTAGTTGAAGCATGAGTACTCAACACCGCCCGATAAGAAACACTGACAAACGCAACGTGGACTAGATCCTCTTGGATCGTACTTGAAATGGATGTTAGTATTCAGAAGTGACATACTGTATAATTATACAGAACCTTGGACTCTTGCCTACATTTGCATTTTACGTCAATCCTGCATTCAACAACTTCGTGATTTTATAATTCTAACATTTTTAGAATTTTGTTAGTGTAATACCAAGGGTGTTGTTTTGGCACTTGCAAAGCTTTGCATTTTGGATTCTCTGAAGATGGCGCCCTGGTCCTGAAACGTTTAGGAATTTAATATGTTAAGTATGATTTTTAGTGGTTTTATGTGCCTTTGTTGGTTACTGTAATTGCACGCAAATACATGTTAGTCTTACGCACTTTGAATGGGCAACGCTTACTGCCGCGGAATTTCTTTCAGGCACAATGTATTCAGGCAGTGTCATGTTACACATAGGCAGCTTCCGCATTTGGCACAGGGTCATTAAAGGACCTAGCCTCAACAAAAGAAGAATGTAAGTTCGTTTCCTGCGTTGAATTACATAGCAGTGGATCCATTCAGTTCCTATTCCGGCAAGATACGCTTCAAATTGCGTGCCTTTTTTCGGTACCTCAGTGTGACTACTGGAATATTACTTGTTACTATGTCACGCTGGCTCCCTTCTAAATCCCTTATCACTACTGATTTTCACATTTTTCACACTGTGCTGCCAACAGTCGTTCAATAACCTAAGTGGAGCTTCGTACAAAACCATATTCCAACCATCTCGTGTTATCTCCACTTTCTCTCCATCTTATACCCCACACCTACTCCTGTCGTTTTCCCTCCTCTTTCTTCTTCTACTCATTATTTTTCTTCACTTCTCCTTTTTTCTTCTTACTCCACTTCTGCTCCACTATTTCTTCCGTGTCTCCTTCATTCTTCACACCATCCTCCTGTATTTCCTGCGTATTTTTCTTTCTTTAATTCCGTTTTCCTTCTCCTATAAGATCTCTTCCCATCTACTTCATATCGGGGCAGCCGATACGGTCTTCATTTTCTTCTCCTTTCCGTCTCACATTCTGCATTTCGACTGCATTAATTATCTTTTTCTGTCTTTTTAATATCGATTGTCTGTCGCTGTATTTCGTCTAGTCTGCGTGTTGATGGCTGACGTAACGTTCAGTCTTATGACGTTTTCAAAATCCTGTGTTTTTGTTCCGAAATACTTCTCACGTTCTTTGTTCCAAACCATGCTATTTCCAGTCAGAGCGGCCCCGTGAAAATGGGGGCGTCCCGGGCTGGCTAATGATTTGGCGCTCGTTGAAACCGATATTCTTTAAACTTTTTTCTTTAGACCTAGGACATGGTTGGCGGACATTTCTGAAGGCGCTTGCCCAAATTGCGAATAGTTTTCGGAGAAATTCTTTCGATTGTGGAGAATTGAGTTCATTAGCACCACATTTCTGATTGCCGATCTCAGTGACCGCGCGGTCTAAGGCATTGGTCTGTGGCCTCTTTCTCGCATGTATTTCGGGTTCGAATCCCGCTGGGGGCATGGTGTCTGTCTCTTTTGAGTGTTGTGTGTCGTCAGGTAGGGGTCTCAGGGTCGGGCTGATCGCTCGTCCAGAGAAGTCGTACCGAGTGTGGTGTGTCTGAGTGTGATCGTGAAGTCTCAACATTGAGGAGGCCCTGGCCCGCTAGGGGCTGTCGAGCCATGAAAGAAGAAGATATTTCTGATTATTCCAGTGATGTCTTAAATGGCTTTAGAGGTAGGCGCCCCGGGCAGCTGCCCCTTATAGCGGTCCTGGATCCAGTCCGTGGATCATTAGACTACATGTGTATCTGATAAGTCACCATACCTCTCTTGCGGCACGCCACATCCTGTTGTTCATCCATTACATATATCTGGATTAAGCAATGGCTATCATTAATTACTACCTACCCTTTCCTAAAAGTCACCCTACTTCTCTATTACCTATTGCACGGACGTCACAGACCTGTACATTAATTTCTGTTTCTTTCTGTTTTCAGGTGAGTAGCCATTTGTTACGTAGTGACCAACTTTTGGTGCGTCTTAACTTGTGGACAGTGGATCAGTCAGGCAAGTATTCAGTCGTGGAGACAACTTAAGCAGTGTCCTTTGCTCGAAACAGATTGTTCTAGACGAGTAGTAGTCCTAGCTATCAGTGATGTTGGCAAGTGTAAATATTGATTGTGTGAACGTTTATTCTGTCGCCCTTAGCTGTTACTTCCCAATGCTTAATTCATGTTGCTTGCACCCATACAGCAGCATTTATCTAGCTCGGAGTCTATTGAACCCACAGCAGATAAGCCTATAGAAAACTTGAAAATATATCAAACCGAGAATGTTCTAGTCTCATAAACATCAACCTTGCAAATGGACGTTCTGTTCCACTGCGCGTAGGTGGCTATTGTTTCTTCTTAACTTCAAAGAGTATCTACGTCGAAATATGGAAATTGTGAGAGACTGGCCTCTTCATAGCAATGGTGGTGAGATTTCAGGTCTCTTGGTATGGACGCCGCTTCGACTGGTAGCTACAGGCATTGCAAGAAATCTTAATACCTTCACTTCATCATAAATATGAAGGAATTACGGTGTTTCGAAATGTCTGTAGCTACCAGTCGACACGGCTTAAGATTCTAGAAGATATGAATCTTTACCTTAAGTCAGGTAACTGGCCTGTTTTGCTCGACACTACGTGCATTAAGCCTATTGCGAGGCTGGCTCTCTTTTCCGTGGCTAAGCCCTATAGAGTAGATTAATTCAGGTTTCTGACATTTCGGCAGACTTAGCAGTTGCTACGTTCCGGAACGTCAAAATATCTTTAGTCACCCACGCGGCGCAATTTCGAAAGCCGTTTATATGCACTGAATGCCGCCGCTGAAGCCCCAGGATTAGAATATTTAACAAAAGTACATTTTCTGTGTTCACATTCTGACTTTGCCGAGCCCGGTGACCGCGCGGTCTAAGGTGTGGGTCTGCGGCCGTTCGCATGCTGTGATTGTATGTTCGAATCCCGCTGGGGGCATGGATGTCTGTCTCTTGTGTGTTGTCAGGTAGAGGTCTTTGCGTCGGGCTGATCACTCGTCAAGAGGAGTCCTACCGAGTGTGGTTTGTAGCAGTGAGTGTGATCGTGAAGCCTCGATAATGAGGAGGCCCTGGCCCACCAGCGGCAGTTGCGCTTTTGGAAAAAAAAATTCTTACCACGGTTATGGTGATTCTTAATTATGTTTCGGACTAACCTGTTTACTTAATCTTCAGCTGTTGCCGAGTACAGAAGTCTGTTAATTCGAAATTGTTCCACGCGAGAAATTGTAGCTTTAAACGACGTCTGTGTGTAGGATAGAGCGCCAAGAAAGAAACACGAAGTTCGTGTAACACATTCAGAATTGTTACAAGGTCTGACGCGGACTGAAGGAGATACGACTGAATACAAAGCGCAACTTCAAGCCTACGCAATAACAGCAAAATGCTTCATATACAGTCAGGTGCATCGAGAAGAAGCTGTGGTGTCGTCTGTAGCTATAAATGAAGCTCCGTGGTGTAGGAAATACGAGATTCTTCTTGAGACACGTCGCGCAGTCATGCATATCCAATGTTTTGGCACCTAATTCGTCGGTCGGTTTAACAAAAGAAACATTATATGGGAAAAGAACATATGTTTATATATTGCATTTCCAGCAGGTAAATCTTAAGTACGCAGAATTTTTACTCAGATTTAGAACTTTCCACACAAAGCGATAGTATGAAAGAAAATGGGATTTTTATAATTGAAAAAGTGTTGAATACTGAAAGTTTTTAATATATTTGTTTCTTGCTTTTAAATTTGTGACCTGATGTTCAAACAAAACTTCTGCACTTAATATAGGTTAAATCGATAAAAATACATGCATAGTTTTTTGTACTGTTTAGACTTTCTTGTGTTCTGCTTGGTTACTTCTGAGAGAAAATTATATAGAAGTTTGTAAGAATGTTATACACAGCTTAAAAGTTCATTGCCTTTTTATCAAAAGAAATATGGAATTTATTCTTTTATCCGTTTCAAATAAGTTCACATTTAACGCAGAGCCTTGCTGTTGCTTCAAAATATTGCACTGAATATATGTTATTTTTAATTCAATTATGATCCAAAACACAGGAAAGAATTCAGTGCTCATGTGGACAGATCCTGTTACTGAGCTACACTCGTTTTCAGTGTCCGTTCATTCTTCTTCCTATTTCTTTCCTTCCTCCCTCCTTTGTTTTAGGTATTTCTGGTTTCTTGCATAATTTTCTTTTTATTTCCTTCTTTCTTTGTTTTTTATTCTTCCTTCATTGTCTCCAACCATTTTAATTAAACGAGTGTAATTTTCATTTTTTACTTAACCTTTTGTCCTCGATAGGATGGACAGACTACTTAATTTCAGAGCTTATAGCTTACACATGAAACAGCGGCATTATGTGTCTGTGTTGACTGAGGAATTAAAACTTCTTACTCCAGTTTTCAAGGATTCCAAACCGTGATCGCTTTAGACAACGCAACAGACTATCGGTTCGACAGACCGTAGTTACAAACTGAAATGCGTGACGATATTCTCACCAAACAGCTGACACAATTCCTCTGATGCGCTTTATCCTCTGTAAATTGCGAGAATGGGTATTTCGCTCTGGGTGGAGGGGGCAGAGGCTAAACTCCACTCTGTGGTTCCTACTGTGATGGACATTTATTAAATATTATCTTTAGACATTTCCACTGTCAGCTGTGAAATTTAGCGTGTATAATACCTGAACTCCACCTATATAAATATTTTTATAATGAAGAAAAACCTGCCAGGAGAATAAAACATGAATTGATGTCATAAAGAAAGACCGTGGTGAATTACAAAAGCTGTCCATCACCGTCGGATACCGAGCTGGGTTATTTGAACAAAGCTTTATAGCAGTTTTACTTCGTCTTGCGTGTAGGAGGTGCAGTGAAGGCCTGTGAATAGTAGTTCAATATGAAGAAGATTAATGAGTAGCAGTACCCGTGCACTTAACAACAAAAACTGAGCTTACAAATCATACAGCTATAAACCGTAATACCTCAGTAGGCCTGCTGCCGGTTAGTGCAAAACATAACGCTGACACTAAATAATATAGAAATATTGATTGTGTGGATTAAGAATTGAAGCAAGATGAAAAGCAACGTGTCGTTTGGTGGCCTAGTTCGCAGTTAGCCGTTCACTGAACACTAGCAGAATTTAAAACCGCTGTATCAACTGTCACATTAGAAGTCACATTCTTCTGGGATATGACGCCGTATTAATTTGTCATTTGTTACTGAAGTTTCAGGGGATCTTGCTCCTTCTATCTTCAGCTAAACAGCTGTGAAGTGAGTAATGTGGATAATAATGATGATGATAATAATAATAATAATAATAATAATTGTTGGCAGTAGGGTTTACAGTAGTAGCGATAGTGGTGGTACAAGCGTGTAGTAGTAGTAGTAGTAGTAGTAGTAGTAGTAGTAGTAGTAGTAGTTGTTGTTGTTGTTGTTGTTGTTGTTGTTGTTGTTGTTACGTGATGCCATTAAAACATCATTACCTTTCTCGATCTGTTTACTTGCGTCATACATGAGCTGGGACTGCTCACTCGGTAAAGTCGGTACGCTAAACGCCGGGCAACCGAAGAACAGCGGTTCACTTCCCGGCAGGGGAACAGATTATTTTGTCTTCCAGCTATCCAAACCGGTACTGCAGCCAAAACAGCACGCTGTTTATTGAGTATGGGGGGGAGGGGGCTCTTTTACGACGTTAAGAATGAGTGGAGCTATACTTAGAGTCCTCAGTAGGCCTGTAGGACGTTAATGGAGACCGCTTCAGGAATACTTCTCTGGGGCTAGTAAATGAATTGTGAACAGTGTTTTATGGTACTATCCTAGCCAACGGCGCATCCAAGTGAAGGGGGGAAGGCAGCCCCCCAAACCCCCCAAAACTGAAACTTAAAGAACAGAGGTTTTGTAGATATTATGATGTCAAGTTTTACGTGGTATCTCCTTCAGCCGAAATCAGCCACTGAAATCGGCTGATGACCAGTACAGTAAAATTTTGAAAAATAAATTAATAAAATAAAGAAAACAAGACAGGGCAATGTGACTGAGGCATGGAACATGTAGTTATATTTGTATCTAAATAAATGCAATTGCAGGCAGTGTTATGTTGCACTTACAATGTGGTTTTATAACATAATTTTTAAAATGAAATACATTATATATAGCCTCAGGGCCCCCCCCCCCCCAGCAAAAATTCTGGGTGCGCACCTGATCCTAGCTGCCCTTGTCTTATATTTAAATTTCTATTTACCTCTTTTTTGCGAGAATTTCAGAGATGTTGAAGAACCAAAAAGTCGAATTTAATTCCTGTCCGGCAGTTTAATCCAAAAACTTTCCATATCTCCACTGTCTATTGATATTTATTCATACATGCGTTGATGCAGAATAATTATTGAGATTGCCTTGCTGGAGGAGTTGGGGTGTATTTGTAGCAATGTCAGTTGTTCTTAACAGTTGTCATGTCGGCAAAAATATCTGATATTGGAAATTCAAGCGGCTGGCTTGTTAAAGTAACTGGATTACTAGAGCTGGGAAAGGGTACCGTTACAGAAGGAATATCTGCAAGCTCAGCATCGCTCAGATTCGCAGAAGCGTTAACACTTCTGGCGTCTGTTTGTAAGGAAACCACAGAAAGAAGTCACATTCATAAAGCTGATTCCTGCGCTCCAGGTTTCTCCCCTTCTGCCTACTGGTGTAGGCCTGCTCTTCTGCTACGTCTTGCGCATGTTAGCCAGCCCAAATCCCTCGTCACTAACAAACTAATAAACTTATTCTGACACCGTTTATTCCGTGCATCTTTTCTAATTCCTGCATTCATAACACCAACGAATGCACATTTGGCACATAAAAATGTAGTCTTATATTGTTCCCACGTGTTTCGGCGTCTTCAGGGAGCTTTACACCAAAATTTAAAACTTACTAAAATATAATCGATTACAATGTAATTCGTATTATATTGCTGCATTTATGCAGATACTTGTCAACATATAGGTTTTTAATTTGTGATTAAGATGATATAGACATTTCTAAAAATGTATAATACAATAAAATGCTAATATTTTTAGTCTGTTTTCATTTGTTAGGTTAAAAAGTTGTCTGTTGACATGCTGTAGTCTTTTACTTCTCATACAGACGTATAATTTCGACGCCGATACAATTATGAGCAGTATAAGGCTATACTTTATGTGTCAAATCTACATTTGTTGGCGTTGTGAACGAATGATCGATGTGAACATTCGTGTGAACAGAATGGCTGTAGGACTAGCAAGAAATAAAGGTCAGTGCGCTGGAGGGGATGAGGTGGGGGGGGGGGGGGGGCAAGGAAACAACTCGACGGAGAAGTGGATCAGTTCAGTCACAGACTTTTTTTCTCAGACACAGTATGGGTTCCTGTGATTGCTGGGGCACCGGCTATCGTGAGTGAACGGAACTCTCGCAGCACTTTTCAGCCACTGCAGGCAAATTCCGGAAGAGTTAGGTCGAATTAAGTGACGGCTGCCTCCTCCCCGGGAATTCTGATTTCACTCTAAACTTATTCAAGGCTAACTGATCTGTGAGTATTTAACCTGCTGCCTGCTTTTTGTGTTACGCGGGCCGCGACCATATTTATAAATTTGTGTGTACTATGGCAATTGCACAATAATTTAGGCGGTTAGGTATACCGATTTTATTTGTCACGTGTGACCGTCGAACCACCACATAATAACGGGAGTGGCGCTCTGCCTTGAAAATGTTGGAGGCCCATGGCGTAGGCAATACATTGTTACAAAACAGTCTCTGAAGGAACGATCTAAATTAACTTCATGGGCCAGATTTATTCAAATTTCTACTTCACATCTCCATTGTGCTTTAGAGGAATTGAGACTCAGTAAATTATTTTTTTATGTTATTCGTTTCCGTGCATATGATCAATATAACAAAACAAGGCCAACTTATGCACAATATTGTCTATTTATTTATCTTTTATTTATCTTTTCCCCGACATGTTTCGGCAAGTAGCTATGCCATTATCAAGGGGGCTTTATCAGAGTTACATAAGATGTGCATGAATGTGACTACAAAATATTAAAACTTGTTAAAAATGTTAAAATCTTCTATACAATTTTTGTTGCACAGTTCGTGTACTTGTTTGCTGCTACGATATTGTTTTTTGGCCTGGCGGCCCCAGT